>OZ059848.1:1200000-1695000 GCA_964057195.1 Orthosia cruda | reverse complement strand
TTGGAAGTCGGTAGTATTTTTTTGCAAAAAGTTGTTTTATGTATGTAACGAATAAACTTAAAAACTACTGGACCAATTTCAAAAATTCTTTCACCGTTGGGAAGCTAGACTATCCCCGAGTGACATAGGCTACTGTTTATCCCTGTATTCCCTCGGGAACGGGAACTACGCGGGTGAAACCGCGAGGCGTCAGCTAGTACCTTATAGTTGTCTCTTACAATAAATGATGTATAGCAATAATAGTTGTCCCTGTGGGTTTATAACCTATCAATCATATAGTGCGTAGTCCAACGTATGTTCTCTAGTTGACTGTATCAATGATCTGAGAATGAGTCCCTTACCTACAAGACTACAAGCTAGAGCCCTTTCCATACCACTGCAGGGTTATTGCCGCTATGGAGCCAACCTGAAACTGTTTCTCAAATTTTGTCGAGTTATGGGAACGTAAATACACTAAGGGAACTCGCGCACTACGCGGCCACGATCCCGAATTCACGACCAATGGCTGCAACGACCAGATTAACAAAAGGAACCAATGAATGTCGCGCACTTGGTCGCAATTGGTTTCTTTTGTTAATCTGGTCGTTGCGACCACTGGTCGTGGTCGTGGCCGCGTAGTGCGCGTGGTCCATTTATGTGTTTCAGGGTTGATTCCACAGTAAGGGACCACGCGCACTACGCGGCCACGACCACGACCAGTGGCCGCATCGACCAGATTAACAAAAGGAACCATATGAATGTCGCGCACTTGGTCGCAAATGTTTTCTTTTGTTGCGGCCACTGATCGTGGACGTGGCCGCATAGTGCGCGAGGTCCCTTAAAGTTGTTTATATTCATAGGTACTTTAATCCCTTGAAAAACAGACAATGAATTAAAAGCTATGTTTAAAACTGGTGTTTAAAACCCAATTAAACAATTTGAAAGATACTTACCCAATTAATAAAAAGCCCAACTCAAGCTGACTCAAAGTTTTCAATTGCCCAAGTCCTTTTGGTAGTCAGATATAATTCTTGGGCAATGATGCAGTCAGCTATGAACAGCAGTTTGCGAATCTGTACAATAAAATGCAGCACCTTAAAAGTTTTTCGAATCCTGCCGTGGTCACTTACGCAAAGGTGTGAATAACTAAGTTTCTTTTGAATTAGTTAGAAGCGCGTGTTGAAAAGTTTTTTTACCGTTGTTTTTCCAACACTCGCGTAATATATTGTTGGTTGTATTCGATTAAGTTTGAATTGTAATAAAGACAGGCACCATGGCTTCCTGACCTCAAGGCTGAAACGACACGCGAGCCTTTAACACCCTGCGATCATGGCTTTATCTGCGCTAATATCTCCCCACACGATATACATGTGTTCGTGTTACGTGTACAAGAACTATTGGAAAGGTATTGTTTGTTTTGCAGTAGATTGCAGCGTTGAATTTAAGATTTTGAGAAATAAAGTATGGGACAACAGCCAATATCGCGTGATTGTCTTGGCAAATAAACACTTACATACCTACTTCCAAAGTATACGATCTGGCAATTTTTAGGCAGCAGCGTTGTGTCGTCGTGTAGTAGCAGTTGTTTATGTTCGGCATAGCAGCTGCATAGGATATGTGTGGCAGCAGCGTTGTGCCTTTGTAGCAGCTGCGTATAGCGCAGCACCGGCAACGAATTGTCGTTGTATGCTCGGCGTAGCACGCTCAGCGTAGCACCTCTTCTCGGCGTAGCAACGCCCGCTTAGCACCTGCGTAGGTTCGGCGTAGCAATTGCGTAGGCATGCCATTGCAGCCGCGTAGGTTTGGCGTAGCATACTCAAAATTCTCTTTAAAAACTCTCTCAAATGTTTATGCCCACATCCAAAACTTCGACTTCCTTACCAACCAGTACCAGTCTACATAGGTACCTATATCAAAGTTCTAGCATTAGCAAGTTCCTCATACTTTTATTAAAAGCTTTTAATTAACTTGCAATGTATGTACGTATGTAACGGGCCAAATCTTGGCACTGAATTATAAAGCAGTTATCCGCCACCGATTAAGATGAAATTTTGCATACATGTTTAGCTAAGTGACGTCAATCTAAATCCAATATGGCGGTTGGCCCAAGATGGCGGACTAGTTATTTTTTCGCACTGACATGATATGGGTATCAAATGAAAGGGTTTACTAAGAAAAATACAAAAAAGCTTGTTAATTAAAATAAAAAACCGGCCAATTGCGAGTTGGACTCGCGCACCGAGGGTTCCGTACAAACCTCAGCTTAAAGGTATTATAGACCTGAGTATTTGATATGAATTTCAATTTAATACCTCTACGCGTTCATGAGGTAAGGGGTAGTTAGTTTAAAATTATTAAAAATATTTTTATTATATGATGTAACAAAAAATTTACGGTGTTTGCAATTTTTCCTTTATCTGTTCTACAAGTCGTTGCTTCGTAGCAAATTTTAAGATTCTGAGCTCACGGGAAGTACCCTGTAGGTTTTGATTCCCTTGCGAGTATCGAAAATTTGCGGAAATTTACGACATAAACAGCTGTATCTTTTGATTGCCTTGGCTTAGAAGTCTGTTTTTTTCACAGCTTTAAGGGACATTAGACTTGAGTATATGATATAAATTTCAGCTTGATAACTTTACGCGTTCCTGAGAAAAAAAACTTTTTGCAAAAAAATACTACCGACTTCCAAATACAGAACTACAAAGAGAAAAATAACTTAATTTTTTGAAGTCGGTGTCTTTCGTAGGTACCATTTTTTTGCGTTATGGACACCGACTTCAAAAAATTAAGTTATTTTTCTCTTTGTAGTTCTGTATTTGGAAGTCGGTAGTATTTTTTTGCAAAAAGTTTTTTTTATTTTTCACTTTTTAGTTGTACGTACCTAATAGGCAAGTTAGTAAGGGAACTATTTTGCCAGAATAGATTTCATGAAACTTGAACATAACCGGTGAAATGAGAGGTCTGCTTACCCCTTAAGAGTGAACTGACGTGATGTTATGTTATGAAATGTTATAAACAACAAACATACATGCGATTGCAGCAATCCCGAGAGATTTGCCGTTATTTATTGAAGAGTTCTGTTGTATATCTCCGAAGTTCTTCATCAGATCTTCACCAAACTAAAATGGGACCAATTTCGGAACATACTTTTTCAAACAAAAAAAGAATTTTCAAAATCGGTCCACAATTGACGGAGTAATCGGTGAACAAACACAAAAAAAAAAAAAAAAAAAAAACAAACTTGAAGTCGAACATAGAACCTCCTCCTTTTTGGGAAGTCGGTAAAAAAATGGTCTTGACAGACAGACAGACGGACGGACAGACGGACGGACAACAAAGTGATCCTATAAGGGTTCCGTTTATTCATTTCGAGGTACAGAACCCTAAAAAATATGAATAATTTTTCAGTTCTCGACAGGTATTAAAAATCAAAAAATGTTTGAACGTAAAAACTTTCTTAATTTTAAACACGTTATACAAATAGTGAGACTCGGATCTACTAATGTGTGATACAGTTACTAAGTTGGCTTTACCTAGGGCGAGGGGTGTAATAACTAATGTTTTCAGTGGCAAAGTTAGTAAGGCTTCAGTTCGCCGAGGAATGGTCGTGAGTCGCGTCCTGCCGGCCGTCGCGTGGAGTGTCTCCCGCCCGCCTTCGCCTTATTCGACATCGAAAGTTGTATAAAGTGATAAAAAGGAATTAATAAGAGGTAAATCTATAATCTACCCAAACAATTTTCTTGTTAACCAACTTCCCAAAAAGGAGGAGGTTCTATGTTCGACATAACGTTTGTATTTTTTTTTTGTTTATTATTGTTCACCGATATCTCCTTCAATTGTGAACCGATTTTGAAAATTCTTTTTTTGTTTGGTAAAATATTTTATGTTAGTGTAGTGTAGGTTTTATGTTTCGAAATTGGTCCCATTTTAATTTGGAGAAGATCTGATTAAAAACTTCGAAGATATACAACGGAACTCTTCAATAAATAACGGCAAATCTCTCGGGATTGCTGCAATCTCATGTCTGTTTATTGTTTATACCATTTCATAACATAACATCACGCCAGTACGGTCTTAAGGGGAACGCAGATCTCTCATTTCACCGGTTATGTTCAAGTTTAAATGGCACAACTAGTGAAAAATAAAACATACACAATAAATAGTAAACCTTGTGAGGTATAACGTAGAAATAACATTGCGTTGCTTCTTAAGCAGTCGGGTTTTTCGACATTTTGTATTAACTCTTTTTATTTAAGTATAACTTTTAGTTATTTTTTCGAATTATGAGTACATGCAAACATATAAGTGTTATATGTTTTTGAAATCACCCCTTGAAACCCTTTATTATGATACCCCACACGATGGGATAAAAATTACCCACAAAATAGCGCCCAAAATCCGCCACTTTTATATTTTCCAATTTTAATGTAGCCAGTGACACTCGCAAAGTCAAATCGATTGACGTAAGAATCATCAAAATCGGCCAACGCGTTTGGAACGCCACATAGACACAAACATACATACATAGACTGGTAAACACATTACCCTCCTTCGGCAGTCAGGTAATAAGTTCTAATGTTAACTATCAACTTAGGTATCTACCTATGTGATGACATTGCTTACGGTTTCAAAATCAGCACAATGTGCAGGATGGGAAAATGTTGCAACATCAGTAGATAAAGTTAGTATTTAGATTTTATATATGATTATTTAGTTGCTGGCTATTCTCGAAGAGCTGGAGGGGATCTAATGTTTACAAGTCGTTCGTAAAATACGCACTTGTGTGTGGAATATCGGATACTAGACTGATACCCATATATACAACATCACTACATAGTATAAAAATATCAAAAAACACGACTACTTAAAAAGCGAACTAAAAAGAAGTAAACAAGAAGAAAATCATGCTGTGCAGTCGGAGGATACATCTGGTTTTGGTCAGCCAGCTCGCGAATATGTATCCTCCGACTACAAAGCATGATTTTCTTCTTGTTTACTTCTTTTTAGTTCGCTTTTTAAGGAGTCGGGTTTTTTGATATTTTTAATTAACTTTTTTTATTTACAACTTTTTAGTAATTCCTTTTAATTAGGTACATTTAAACATATAAGTGTTATATATTTTCTCTCTTAAAACCCTTTATATTGATACCCCACACGATGGGATTGGAAGAAAAAAAATATTTTCCCTCCCACATAATGGCGCCCAAAATCCCCATTATTTTCTCTTCCAATTTTTAAGTAGCCAGTGCCACTCGCTGGGTTAAGACGAATCGATTGACGTAAGAATCGTCAAAATCGGCCAATGCGTTTGGTCTCTAGAACGCCACATAGGAACAAACATGCATACATACATACATAGAATGATAAACACATTACCCTCATTCGGCAGTCGGGTAAAAACAAAGTCGCTTCCCGCTGTCTCTCTGTCCCTATGTATGCTTAGATCTTTAAAACGGATTGTGATGCGGTTTTTTTAAATAGATAGAGTGATTCAAGAGGAAGGTTTATATGTAAAATACATGCATATATAGTAGAGAAATATTGATAAATTTCGACTTTCACGCGGGCGAAGCCACTCACAGAAGCTAGTTCGTTTATAAACTACAATAACTACAATTTTTAACTGTTCAGTAAACGACACAACGTGATATTCTGTAAAAAAACGCGTTTCTTTGAACAGTTTAATAATAATTCGTGTATTTCTATATTTACGTTAGTTCTGCGGTGGCGAATTGTTTTATTGCGTCTGTATCACACCGTGCGAGGTGTCTGACGGTCCGTGGTGCCGCCCCTCGTAATATCTTCGTACTTTGAACTGCTTCATTCCCACCGTAATAACAGATTATTACAGGGTGTTTACAGAATGATGGAAAACTGTACCTAGGTACCAATTGTAAGTTTGGATTGCCTTTTGGAGAATAAATAATCTGAGGATTGATTTCTTGGTGGAGATAGTGAAAATTTTCGTCTAATCTGTTAGACAAAGTTGTTTTTGTTTGTTTTGTAGTCAAAATCAAAATCAAAAATGGTTTATTTCAAATAAACCTTACAGGTTTATTTGAAATGAATTGTCAAACAAAAAATCAAGCGTCAGTAGGTCTCAACGGAGAAGAATTTCCAAGAAACTTCACGGACAGTCTTTTCCATTAGTTTTTGGTTACA
The DNA here is from genome assembly GCA_964057195.1 of Orthosia cruda. Lineage (NCBI taxonomy): Eukaryota > Metazoa > Arthropoda > Insecta > Lepidoptera > Noctuidae > Orthosia > Orthosia cruda. Next base: position 1,688,859 of record OZ059848.1, on the reverse strand, counting down.
TCATTCTTGTTGAAAAAAATACATTTATGTGAGAACAATATATAAGTCATAAATGGTGCCAAAAAAATAGGGAACAAATAAAAATGGATTTTTTAGCCGAGCAAAGAGCGACTAAAAATTTTTGTAAGTTCTGGAAGGCTACGGGTAAGCTGGATGCCAGGCCTGGGCTGCCGGTGAGCGTCGGGGGAGTGAATGATCCAAAGCAGATTTCTAATATGTTCATGGAACATTTCAAAGTGCGATCACCTCTCGGCCCCTCAGTTGCGATGACCGATGCTGAGTCCTTCGGTGGGGGAGTGGAACCGGTAACGTATTTTTCGACTAAGCAGGTCAGAGCTGTAGTTAAAAACATGAGTAGAGGTAAATCACCCGGACACGATGGACTCAGCATCGAGCATTTTAAGTTTGCTGGGGTTCACCTGCCGAGGGTCCTGTCATTGTTTTACTCAATGTGCATTAGTCACGCGTACCTACCGGCAGAACTAATGAAAACGGTTGTGGTACCAATAGTCAAAAACAAGACAGGGGATATCTCGGACAGGGAAAATTACCGGCCAATTTCTCTTGCAACTACCGTTGCTAAAATATTGGACAGTGTGCTTGATTCGTGCTTGGAAAAGCATCTGTACTTGCACGATTCACAGTTTGGGTTTCAACCTGGACTGTCTACTGAAAGTGCAATCCTAAGCCTCAAGAATACTGTCCAATATTATACGGATCGTAAAACGCCGGTGTATGCTTGTTTCCTGGATCTTTCCAGAGCTTTTGATCTTGTGTCATATGATGTGCTCTGGAGGAAGCTGGGGGACAGGAATGTACCGGCGGAAGTTCTTAAAGTTCTGCAATTTTGGTATGCGAACCAAACTAATCACGTGAAGTGGTCCAACTCTTTCTCCGAGGCATATGGTTTGGAGTGCGGAGTGAGGCAGGGAGGTTTAACGTCTCCCAGGCTCTTCAACCTATATGTAAATGACCTCATGGTCGAGCTCAGCAGCATGCGTGTCGGCTGTTCGGTGGGTGGTACTAATGTTAACAGCATCAGCTATGCAGACGACATGGTGCTGCTGGGCCCGACTGCGGGATCTATTAGGGAGATGCTGAAAGCTTGCGAGGACTACGCGGCTGCGCACGGGCTCGTATATAATGTTAAGAAATGTGAGTACATGGTCTTTGGGGTCGCCGGTAAGTGTACAGATTATTCACCTAACCTTACCCTAAATGGCTTGAGCATAAAAAGAGTGAACCAATTTAAATATCTGGGACACATACTTACCGACGACCTGAAAGATAATGTGGATATTGAGAGGGAGCGCAGGGCATTGGCGGTCCGCGGTAATATGTTGGCTCGTAGATTCTCCCGCTGTGCAGACCAGGTCAAAATAACACTTTTCAAGGCATATTGTCAGGGTCTGTACGCGGGGGGTCTATGGACCAGTTACACCAAAAGGTCGCTAGATGTCCTGCGCGTCCAATATAATAATATTTTTAGGATGCTCTTGCGGCTGCCCCGGTTCTGTAGCGCGTCAGAGATGTTTACACTGAATCGTACTGACGGCTTCCACGCAATCGTGCGGAAGAAGATAGCGTCGCTGGCAGCTAGAACTCGGGCCAGTGGTAATAGCATCCTAAAAACAGTGTCCGAGCGAGTGTTTTCCCCTTTTATGAGGCATTTTGTGGAGAGGATGACCGAGTAAAAACTTGCTCATCTTCTGTGCAAAGTGCTTCTCAACCTTATTGTTATTATTTACTAACACTAGGTATAAGGTATGTTACTAACACTATGGATTTCTGTTATCCGAATTTTTAAATAAATAAATAAAATAAATAAATAAAGACCTGCACGTAAAAGCGTCTAGAGTAACAAACAATTAAAAAATACTACAATAACAAGCCGAGGCAGCTAAGTTATGACCAATCCCAACTGCTGGCGCCCGTTCACGAATATGACACATGGATCGGCACCACTCAGCTCAACCATAATGAAGGGAACCGAATGATCCAACGCAAGCGAAACCATCAGAGAAAAATTAGAGAGAGCATGACACACTCAACTGCCAGGGCACACATAAGCCAATGAACGACACATATGTACAGTGAATGTATGTAGTGAACACACATGTGCTGTGCAGTTATATAATACTAAAAGAAATTGAGTTTATCAATACAAATATATTCTTACAGTCTTCAGCAGGTCCAACAATACTTCAAAACTTTTCTGCCCGTCACTAATTGTTCTTGCGCCCTAGTGGGACCATCAGTAGTAGTTGTGGCCTTTGCCAAAACCGAAAGTGAAATTATTACTAAATAAAGTTTTACTTTCTCTTAGAAGTAATTCCTACATGAATCAAGACAATAATGAAACACCCAAAGAAATGTCCCAAATTATCTATATTTATGCCATCAACCATCATCATCTACTCAGTAGAGCTTCCGGAAGAGTGGGTCTTAAAATGAACATGGACAAACCCAAGGCCATGGTAAATGCCCATGTTACACCCACTCCTATCAAGGTCGGAGACTCTACACTTGAAGTTGTGGGCAACTATGTCTACCTAGGACAAACGATCCAGTTGGGTAGGGCCAACTCCGAGAAAGAGGTCAACCGTCGAATCCGACTCGGCTGGGCAGCGTTCGGGAAGTTGCGCGGTATCGTCTCGTCCAACTTACCACAGTGTCTCAAGACGAAAGTCTATGACCAGTGTGTGTTGCCAGTGATGACACATGGCTCTGAGACGTGGTCGCTTACAATGGGCCTCATCAGAAAGCTTACAGTCACTCAAAGGGCAATGGAGAGGGCTATGCTCGGAGTTTCCTTGCGTGATCGAATCAGAAATATAGAGATCCGCAAGAGCCCGAAGAATTGCCAAACTTAAGTGGCAGTGGGCGTCTTTCGGCTGATATTATGATCAACATTTATGCAACTCCGTCCAAGTAATGCCCACATATCTTGATAAAAGTTTTAAACAAAGTTCAAAACATAGTTTGTAAATTGCGAAATGATTTATCAGCAGGCAATTAGTTTGGTCGTGACTAACTCACGTTAACTTCCACGCAAAATGCTATAGTTAGCTTGTTACAGGTGGACTGTTATTCTAATCACTATTGTTTACTAATTTAGTAGTTGTGGCGTGACAAATTGATCGGATTGCCATAGTGTTGAAAGTTCATTTTGATGAATGTGCAAATAACTTTGAGGAAGCTATTCTTGCAGATATTTGTACAAGGTGTATGATTTTTAACCGACTTCCGAAAAAGGAGGAGGTTCTATGTTCGACATTAAGTTTTTTTTTTTTGTGTATGTTCCCCGATATCTCCGTCAATTGTGGACCGATTTTGAAAATTCTTTTTTTGTTTGAAAATTAAAATGGGACCAATTTCGAAACATACTCTATGTTTCGAAATTGGTCCCATTTTAATTTGTTGAAGATCTGATGAAGAACTTCGGAGATATACAACAGAACTATAAATAACGGAAAATCTGTCAGGATTGCTGCAATCGCATGTCTGTTTATTGTTTATACCATTTTATAACATAACATCACGACAGTACGCTCTTAAGGGGTACGCAGATCTCTCATTTCACCGGTTATGTTCAAGTTTCATGAAATCTATTCTGGCGTTATAGTTACCTTACTAACTTGCCTATTAGGTAGGTACAACTAAAAAGTGAAAAATAAAAAAACTATTTGCAAAAAAATACTACCGACTTCTTTTTGAAGTCGGTGTCTTTCGTAGGTACCAATTTTTGTGCGTTATGGACACCGACTTCAAAAAATAAAGTTATTTTTCACTTTGTAGTTTTGTATTTGGAAGTCGGTAGTATTTCTTTGCAAAAAAGTTTTTTTATCTGTGAATAACATGAGTTAGATTAGGTTGGAATAAACAAGAAAGAAAATGTAATGTGTTTAAAAATTGCCTGTCATCCGCGGAGGGAGAAAGATAAATAAGATCATTAAAAAATTGGTACCTTAAAATACTACCGACATCCAAATATAAAAAAAAAACAACAAAGTGGAAAATAACTTTATTTTTGGAAGTCGGCGTCTTTCTTAGGTACCAATTTTTTGCGATATGGATACCGACTGCCAAAAATAAAGTTATTTGTTACTTTGTAGTTTTTTTTTTATTTGGAAGTCGGTGGTATTTTTTTGTAAAAAATGTTTTTTACTTTTCACTTTTTAGTTGTACTAAACAACTTGCCTATTATATTAGGTATAATAGGCAAGTTGTTTAGTAAGGTACCTATAATGCCAGAATAGATTACCCGAATATCGTGAAACTTGAACATAACCGGTGTAATGAGAGATCTGCGTCCTCCTTAAGAGCGTACTGGCGTGATGTTATTTTATGAAATGGTATAAACAATAAACGGACATGCAATTGCAGCAATCCCGAGAGATTTGCCGTAATTTATTAAAGAGTTCTGTTGTATATCTTCGAAGATTTTCATCAAATCTTCACCAATTTAAAATGGGACCAATTTCGATACTTACTTTTTCAAACAAAAATAATTTTCAAAATCGGTCCAAAATTGACGGAGATATGCGTGAACATAAACAAAAAAAAAACAAACATAATGTCGAACATAGAACCTCCTTCTTTTTGGTAAGTCGGTTAAAAATCGTTTACGCTATATCACCATCCTCAACTGCGACAAGATACGATAACCTTTAAATGCTTTTAGTATTTCATACCTTATAATACTCATACTATTCGGTCTACTAGAAAGATAAGCTCAACAGCTGTGTATTTTAGCGAATACACCGAATTGTCTCAAAATAACGTCAAACTGGGGCAACGTCCAATTGGGTAGGTCCAACTTCGAGAAAGAGATCAATCGAATCCGACTCGGCTGGGCGGTGTTCGGGAAGTTGCGTGGTATCTTCTCGTCCAATTTACCGCAGTGTCTCAAGACAAAAGTCTATGACCAGAGTATGTTGCCAGTGATCACCTATGGGACCGAGACGTGGTCGCTTACTATGAGCCTTATCAGAAAGCTTAAAGTCACCCAAAGGGCAATGGAGAGGGCGAATTTCCTTTGTGTGATCACGTCAGAGATGATGATATCCGCAGGAGAACTAAAGTTACCGACATATCACGAAGAATTGCCAACCTTAAATGGCAGTGGGCAGGGCACATTGCTCGCAGAACGGATGGCCGATGCGGCCGAAAAGTTCTGGAATGGCGACCGCGAACCGGAAGACGATACGTTGGAAGGCCTCCCACTAGGTGGACCGATGATCTGGTTAAGGTTGCGGGAAGGCGCTGGATGCGAGACGCACGGGATCAGTTAGTGTGGCGACGCCTGGGGGAGGCCTATGTCCAGCAGTGGAAGTCTTTAGGCTGAAATGATTATGGTGATGATTTTAATGCATCTGCCATGTTACCTATACTTGGTGGCTTAATGGTAAATGCTTTTTTTCCAATTTTTGGGTTGGGATCTCATCAAATGAGCAGCAACTTCTTTTTTTGCTTCCTTTGTTTTGTTTTGGTTTTCTTGCAATGACAAGAATATTTACTTTTTCCAAAGTAATATATTATTTTATTTTAATTATTGCGAATGTGAAGACTATGTGTTTTTTTTTGTTTTTAATTTGAATTTATCTCAGTTATATTTTAATCATGGTCTAGCAGTTTAAGTAGTTTATGCGGCCTACCCGAATGTCCTTTCTTTGGTATTGTACGTCGAATCGTTGAGTTCCTTAAATTCTGAGTTCACGGCTATTGGCAAATGCGTGCACTGACTGGACTGTTCCACTCAATCTGGCTGGTTCTCTCCTCAAAAGACCATTTCAGACATCAATCTACATGGTCTTCACATGATCTGACCAAGATTTTTGTCTGGACTTTAAAAGAGACTGTGACCTCTGAGTTTGTTTCAGCCTTTCTTCTCAGAGTAGTCAGATAGGAAACGCCGGCCTCATCTAGTTTAAAAATATATGATCGACATGTAAAAGTGTTTGTACAAACCAACTTACAGAAATACTCAGGGTGAAGCGAGAGGGCGTGTCAGACTTTTACTGCCTAAACCCACCCGTGTTCCTTCAGTTGCTGCTGCCAGGGCGGCGGTAACTCTCTTTAAAATTTATCCGCGACCCAGATAGGCATCGGCTCTAGCGGACCCCGTCAATTTTTGCTGACATCTCTTTTGAGGCGCGCGTGGAACACTACGCGTGGTCAACTCGGTGGTGGTAAATGCCTAAGGCATTAATTAGAATCGCTTTTGCCCTTGAATCCATGACTTTTAAATAAATTATTAAACACTTACTATAAACAATAGTGCATATTGTATATATATGTATTTTTTTCTTACTCCTCCATTATTCTTTTCTGATTAATTTCGTTGCGGGATCCAAGACATTTAAATTCATTCTCCGGGACTTCGTTGAGCTTCATTGCCTCGGCGCTTTTCTGGTGGTTGCCACTGTTGATTCTGGCTTTCAGGAGTTGCAGTGGTTTGGGAATAGTGCGGTGGGATTGTCCCAAACAAGAGTGCAATTAAAGAGCACTCTATATTTTAATGGGAAATTATTAACCAGGCGAAAAATATACTGCATGGGCGACTATTAGGTATACTAAGTAAGTTATTATTTATCCGGTTTGAGTAATACTTTTTAGGAGGTGTTTGTGAGCTGCGGTAATAATATTGTTGCATACTTTAATTGTATTTGGGGTTCTATTTTAGCATATTATTCTTTTGAAAATAGCAGAACAACCATCGAGACGACATCGCTATGCAGCGCGGGCGTTCGGGTGTTGGTATTTGTGTTTTCATCGAATTAATCCGAGAGCGAGCGAAGCGAGCTCGGGTGGCTTGGTTAGGTTACCTTAGACCCTGCAGACAGAAAAAGGAGGCTCCGTCGACAAACTTTTATTTTCAAGTGGGTTATTTAAACATTTGTATTCGCCCATTGTTTGTCGCTCACTTAGTACCTATTTCAGTGAGCCATATTCAGTTTACTGTAACACTTTTAATTCAAATTTATTTTCGCTTGTTTAAATACTTTAAATATGAACCTACTATCCTATTTTAAGACAGTGGTTTAATGCCGGGTATTATTTATTTTCTTTCTTTTCTTTCTTTTCTTTCTTTTCTTTCTTTTCTTTCTTTTCTTTCTTTTCTTTCTTTTCTTTCTTTTCTTTCTTTTCTTTCTTTTCTTTCTTTTCTTTCTTTTCTTTCTTTTCTTTCTTTCTTTCTTTCTTTTCTTTCTTTTCTTTCTTTTCTTTCTTTTCTTTCTTTTCTTTCTTTTCTTTCTTTTCTTTCTTTTCTTTCTTTTCTTTCTTTTCTTTCTTTTCTTTCTTTTCTTTCTTTTCTTTCTTTTCTTTCTTTTCTTTCTTTCTTTTCTTTCTTTCTTTTCTTTCTTTCCTTCTTTTCATTCTTTTCTTTCTCTTCTTTCTTTTCTTTTCTCTCTTTTCTTTCTGTTCTTTCTTTTCTTTCTTTTCTTTCTTTTCTTTCTTTCCTTCTTTTCATTCTTTTCTTTCTCTTCTTTCTTTTCTTTTCTCTCTTTTCTGTTCTTTCTTTTCTTTCCTTTCTTTCTTTTCTTTTTTTTTAATAACGCTGCCCCAACCACTGCGCCAACAGTGCGCCCAAACGTAAATTACAACTTAAATTTTAAATTACAACTGTCACGGGCAAACAATAACTAGGTTGAGAGGTGTGTCGACACCAGAGGTGTGTCACGGTGGAGTCCATCAAAGCGAGTTGAATCCAACAACTGCTGCTGTAGTGTGGTACACCCAAATGTATTTAACTATTGGTATTGCAGTTTCCTGGAGATCTACAACGAGCGGGTGCATGACCTGCTGTCCGGCGAGGTTCCACTCCCTCCCTGCCACTCGCTCCCCCGGCGCAGAGGCAACGCGCGCAAGGACCTGCGCGTGCGAGAGCATCCTTCTAGAGGACCCTACGTGCAGAGTAAGTTTTTATTTGGCTGTAGCTGTGACGATAGCTTACGGCTTAGGCTCATTTAGTTTTCCATTTCCCATAAACCCATCCCATAAACCAAATTTTGTAGTACCTAGCGTAGTCCCTGCATCTAAAGCACCTCATCTGCAAGCCATTTAGGTAGAGATGTGTGTATGCAGCATGTAGTGCTTCGATGTGTATAGCAGAGCGATGGGTCATCCGCATCTTGTCATCCCAAATGCACAGATCTCCGGTGCGTGGCAGTCCAGGACGCCGAGGCTCTCCTGACGCTGGTAGCTGAAGGAGCCCGACGTCGCCGCACGGCTGCCACGCGACGCAACTCCACCTCATCGCGTTCTCACGCACTGCTAGAAATCGCAACACCTCACGCCAAACTGCATCTTGCTGACTTAGCTGGAAGGTAACACGCACACGCCTATCATCATATTCATTATGCTTTGGAAACTATATTTCACTTCATTATCATATTTCTGAATCAGTTATTCTAAATTATAATCAGTTCCGATATCTACATTTACGCACTTGCGAGAGTAGTTAAAGGCACAGCTATTGCTCTGCTTACCCCCTTACGTGATAACATGTGTGATTGAATAAACGTCATGTTTTACAAGATCAAAGAATGGCTGTCAAATGCCCCTAATCCTGTGAGTAGGTTAAGCTTCGACGTGGCCACCTGCAGATTGAAGAAGCCCTACAACGCCATTCTAATAAATACTTATTCAATTTATTAGTCATAGCTTACTCACTCGTAATCGTAATAAATTATTTGGTAATTTTTTGTAACCGTTAATATGGAAATTCGTGGGGATCGAACCACTGAACAGTTTAATCTATATCTACGTATATCTATATTATTAATATTAAAAAGGGGAAAGATTTGTATTTTTGTATGTAACGAATAAACTTAAAAACTACTGGACCGATTTCAAAAATTCATTCACGGGTTGGAAGCCACACTATCCCCGGTTGACATAGGCTACTTTTTATCCCTGTATTCCCACGGGAACGGGAACTACGCGGGTGAAACCACGAGGCGTCCGCTAGTCTATACCAATATTATAAAGAGGAAAATTTTTTTTGTTTGTTTGTTTGTTTGTACCGAATAGGCTCCAAAACTACTGGACCGATTTCAAAAATTCTTTCACCGTTGGGAAGCTACTCTATCCCCGGGTGACATAGGCTACTTTTTATCCCTGTATTCCCACGGGAACGGGAACTACGCGGGTGAAACCACGAGGCGTCCTCTAGTATCTAATACAGTGAAAACTGGATAATTGGGACAATGAGGGAACTGCAAATTTGTTTCACAAGAAGTATTCCTCTTGCCTAGTGTATCAGATAGCCAATATAAATATGTGAATATCTGACTCTTTTACAGAGGGATCCATTAATAGAGGTGAGAATAGAGGGCTTAGTAGGTGTTTAGGCCACTCAGTTTTGTCCGATCCGGTCGAAACAGGAATTTCATTATTATTAATATATTTGAGTGGTGTTTCGGACGAATCCGTTTTTAGAGGAAAAGTAACGTCAGGAACATAATTAAAATGATCACATATCTATCACCATTGATTCGGAAAATCACAATATTTCGCTAGAACATTGTGTTGAACTTTTAGTATTTTAAGTGACCTTTTTCACTAAAAACTAATTTTCAGATCTTAGAAAAACATATGAAACTTAAAGATTTCCATTTGTTAATTTGTGTTGTATAAACTCAATTTATTTTTTGGATTATATAACTGCACAGCACATATGTGAGTACTATGTACCAACTGTAAATCTACCATTTACTGTAACTATGTGTCGTTCGTTGACTTCAGTGTGCCCTGGCAGTTAAGAGTGTCATGCTCTCTCTAATGTCTCTCTGATGGTGGCACATGTGTTGGATCATTCGGTTCCCTTCATGATGGTTGAGCTGAGTGGTGCCGATCCATGTGTCATGTTCGTGAACGGGCGCCATCAGTTGGGATTGGTCATATCTTAGCTGCCTCCGCCTGTTTTTAATTACCTATTTATTGTATTTTTAATTATTTGTTTTACTCTAGACGCTTTTAAGTGCGTTTTTTTACATCGTTCTCACATATATGTATTTTCCTACAAGATTATTGTAACCAAATACTTGTAAAAAACTTTTTTTTTTTTAAAGAGATATTGTGGAGTTTCTTGTCCGTTCTTCTCCATAACAAGCTACATATCCGACGGTAGAATCAATTATTATAACATTTAATTATTTTTTTGACGTTCGAAAGTGCCGCTTATTGGCCTAATTGAATAAAGAAATTTTGATTTTGATTGATTGATTTTGATTTTTGTTAAAGGTATTTGGTAGGTAAAGGTAGGATTGCTTTTTTAAATGAAAATAGTTGATTATTGTTTTGATCATTGAACAGACAGATTGTTTTAAATATTATAAAAACATTAGAATAGGTTATTTGGATATCGTAGTTAGTCACTGATTTTTGACAATATTGTTCATTATTTTCGGTATTTTTTTAGTAAAGTGATTGTTAATAGTTAATTGATATATAAGAAATGATATATAGTAATGAGTAATGAAAAATTAACATCAAATATTCTTGTTGTACACGTTTCAACTGTCGCTTTATAAGACTGATTATTGTGATTATTATTTTATTATGTTTACTGTTGACTGTCGTAATTGTATATTAAACTTTATTTTTTGCCAACAATTCCATAACTTTTACGTAAATAATATAATCCTATCGAAGGTTTTTCATTCTGACGGTACAAAATTTGCTTAAAAAGAAGTATAGTCCGAAACACCACTAAAAATATTAATAACAAATAAAATTCCTGTTTCGACCGGATCGGACGAAACTAAGCGGCCGAAACACCTACTTAGCTGAATAGATATATTGAGGCGCGGTAATTAAATAAAATAACATATGTAAATATTTTGTAAACATTTTACATGAGTTGTAATCTTAAACAATAATTAAAAAAAGGGAATTAACAAAAATAAGCAAGCATGTTTTTTTATGAACAGTAGATACAGACATGCATACAGAATGAGTTTGACTAAGAATTACATCCGAACAATGTGGCGACGCTTGGGGGAGGCCTATGTCTAATAGTGGATGTCTTTCGGCTGATATGATCATGCTGATGATGAAGAATTACATAGTGAAACAGAAATGTATCTGCAAATAAGTCCGAGTTAAAGAGAAAATAAATTGACGTTATTTCAGTTACAGATTCTATAAAATTCAAAGGAAACAATTAGCAAAAGAATTCTTTAAAATATGGTCTTAGTCAAGAAGGTACAAGTAAAATTACAAAATTTAAAAAACCCCCGTCACATTTTTATTTCATGCTACATAATTTATCTAGTACATAGTAGATACGCTTCGATCGGCAATCTATTGAACACGTAATTATGATACGATATCTTGCGAAAACATCCCGATTCAAACAGTAAAACGCCCATAACTTTTGAACGGTTGAACCGATTTTATTCAAACATAGTTAAGAATACTCTCGACAAAATTACCTTTCAAACAACAAAAAAAAATTTGAATCGGTTCATCCGTTTAGGCGCTATGATGCCACAGACAGATACACAGATACACAGCAACACACGTCAAACTTATAACACCCCTCTTTTTCCGTCGGGGGTTAAAAATACACCCGCTGTCTTAATTATAGAGGTAATTATGACGGTAACATCGAAAGAACTAGATCCAGACATAGAGGTTTGTTTTGTCCCACTAACAGACTTAATTCAGTGCTAAAGTTTTGGTACCACATCATGAGTTCCAGGTCACTTATCCAGGTTCCACTTAACCAAGTTTTACTGTATTAAGGCCCAATTTTTCAATACTCGGTTTGACAGATTTTGTATAGAAAATATTTGAAGCGGCCATTTTTATTCCTCAGTTAAAAGTTATCAGACTATTGAAATATCCGATTATTCCCGATGTCCACCACTTGGTTGGCCACCACTGGGGGACAGCGGGAAAACTTTTTAAAATTATTCCCGCTGTCCACCACTGCGGGACAGCGTCACAGATTTTTTAATTATTCTTCCCGAAGTAGAAGTCTGTACAAGTCTGTTATCGCTATGAAAATATTATGTCGGTTAATCACGCATTTTAATAAAACAATAAGCAACAACACCTTTAATAAGTAATAGGATGAGGATTTTTTTAATATTTAAGTGAAAACATATGGTAACATTGTCTCCCAGCGGTGGCCATAGGAAATGTTTAAAATTCTGTGACACTAACCCCAGTGGATGACAACGAGAATAATTAAAAAATCCGTGTCGCTGTCCCCGCTGATCATTTTTTTTAAGTTTTCCCGCTGTCCCGCAGTGGTGGCCAACCAAGTGGTGGGGATCGGGAATAATCAGAAAAATCGGCCTTAAGTTAAATAAAAAAAATAGTTTTGGTCGTATCTACTTTTGGCACTTGGGTTCATTTTCATTCCTGATTAAGAGTTCTTGGAGAAACATGTAAACGTTTGAGAAAACCTAATTAAAGAATCCCAAAAGAGAGCAGTAAGCATACAGTCTTCAACTTTCAGGAGCAACTGCAGCCGAATTGCGTAAGTGAATTCAGCAAAGGAAACAGTTTGGAACCTTCACAAAAACGACTTTACGTATTGCATATTACACTCTGAAAAGGAAAGGAGATGAATCTTTCCATGACCATTATTTTGACGTAGAATTGATTGTAAAGAATAAATTGTTTTTTTCAGTTTTAAGGAACCATAAGTTCGAAACTGTTTCCTTTGCCGAATTCACTTAAGCAATTAGGCTGCTGATCAGCAAAATGTCTATGGAGAATTTAAATTTAGAATCTGCTGAATAGGTGCAAACTCAATGATATTCAAATAAACAGATACATTATACACTCACAAAACAATTAAAAAAACTTTTTACCAAAAAATACAACCGACTTCAAAATAAAAACACTACAAAGTGAAAAATAACTTCAGTTATGGAAGTCGGTGTTCTTGTTTTGGTTTATTCGTTTTTGACACCGACATTCGAAATTGAAGTTATTTTTCACTTTGTAGTGTTTTTATTTTGAAGTCGGTTGTATTTTTTGTTAAAAAGTTTTTTATTTTTCACTTTTTAGTTGTGGTACATAGTGGACCATTTCTCCAAAGTGAAGCCAGAATAGATTAACCCAGAAACATGCAACTTAAACAAAAACGGTGGAATTAGAGTACAACAGGGTGAACTGTTCACACATGCGTACCCCTTTAGAGCATGCTAAAGTGATGTTATGTTATGAAATGATGTAAACAATAAACAGATATCCGATTGCAGCTATCCAGAGTGATTTGCCGTCATTTATTGAAGAGTTCTGATGTATATCTCCGAAGTTATTCATCAGATCTTGATGAAATTTAAATGAGACCACATGACAAGCACCAGCTTTCAAATAAAAAATCAAAATCGGTCCACCCAGTAAAAAGTCCTGAGGTAACAAACATAAAAAAAATACAGCCGAATTAAAAACCGTTTTAAAAGTTATCATTCATCTGACTTTCACTACAAGTCGAAAGGGATGGCTTGATAAAACCAACAAGAAAAAAAGAGACAGCTAGTGTTTGTCACTTGCAGTATACAAACATTATTCTGACCACCAATGTTGTTATCTTTTTTTTAACCTCAAATTTCAGAAAATTAGGGAAAAAAACAATTTTAAATTGTGGCGTATTGCTACTTACGTATGGTATGAGATCCCTTCTGTTTTATGTACTTTGGTATCATAATTGGTACAATTTCTAAATACACACGATGGCATTTTTTTATTTTGTTTTTGTTTCAACAATCGCTCTTCGCCATGCGGGACATAAACAAAAGACTAAAGGTCACAATTGTGACCTATTCGAGTCTTCACAATGCATGCGCTCATAACATATCTGTTTATTTGAATATCATTGTTCAAAATGCAAACAGTTCAGATAATTATAACGAATACGTTTATTTGTCTAATATTGTTATTAAAATTGTATGAAATCCGTATTATCTGTCCAGTGAGAAAGCAAGTTGGGAGGGCTGTGGTGGTGGCCGGCAGAAAGAAGGCTCGAACATAAATAAGTCGTTGGTTGCACTCAGCAACGTCATCTCTGCACTTGGTAAGTCTGTGTTTGCATACCAATTATTATCGTATTGTTAATAATGTTTTTGGCAATAACTATGGTGCCTAGGTACTAGAGGTTGATAATGAACTAGTCACGTAGTTATTTGCAACTTTACTTAAATATGAAAAACCGTAAAAAAGTTGTCCCCTTGTCGCAACATTTACGCCGCAATACAGAGATTTTTTTTATGGTTCCGTACCCAAATTGTAAAAATTTGACTCTATTACTAAGACTCCACTGTCCATCTGTCTGTCTGTCTGTCACCAGGATGTATCTCATGAACCGTGATAGCTAGACAGTTGAAATTTTCACAGATGATATATTTGTTGGCGCTATAACAACAAATACTAAAAACAGAAGAATAAATATTTAAGTGGGGCTCCCATACAACAAACGTGTTTTTTTGCCGTTTTTTTTGCGATAATGGTACGGAACCCTTCCTGCGCGGGTCCGACCCGCACTTTTTACTTGATAACAAAATGGCTAAAGAAAGGTTGGGAGACATTGTCACGAGAGCCTACATAATTCTGATTCCTCTTTTCTAGTTTTTAACCGACTTCCCGAAAAGGAGGAGGTTCTATGTTCGACTTCATATATTTTTTTTTTTTTTTTTTTTGGTATGTTTACCGATTACTCCGTCAATTGTGGACCGATTTTGAAAATTCTTTTTTTTTTGAAAAAGTATGTTCCGAAATTGGTCCCATTTTAATTTGGTGAAGATCTGATGAAGAACTTCGGAGATATACAACAGAACTCTTCAATAAATAACGGCAAATCTCTCGGGATTGCTGCAATCGCATGTCTGTTTGTTGTTTATAACATTTCATAACATAACATCACGCCAGTTCGCTCTTAAGGGGTAAGCAGATCTCTCATTTCACCGGTTATGTTCAAGTTTCATGAAATCTATTCTGGCGTTATAGTTACCTTACTAACTTGCCTATTACGTACAACTAAAAAGTGAAAAATAAAAAAAACTTTTTTGCAAAAAAATACTACCGATTTTTTGAAGTCGGTGTCCATAACGCAAAAAAATGGTACCTACGAAAGACACCGACTTCAAAAAATTAAGTTATTTTTCACTTTGTAGTTTTGTATTTGGAAGTCGGTAGTATTTTTTTGCAAAAAAGTTTTTTTTTTACGTTGTTCGATCGGTGAATTCGGGATAATTATGCAAATCATTTTCTTTATCAAAGAGAATAAGTGATGCATTCCAATTTAACCATTTTCAATGTGTTTAGACTTGATTATATATTTGCTACTTGTTGCCAAGCGAGTCCATGATATATGTGACTTACTAATTAGCTTAAAATATTAGTTCTCTAACAATAAAAAAAAAAAAAAAAAAAAAAAAATTGTTTATTGACACAAAAATTACAACAATGGTACCTACTTAAGTATGGACAGTCTTAGGATGTTTGTAACAATATAATTATGTGTACTGATACTGAATCCCAAACTAGGCCAGGAGCCTGTATCTTGGGAGACAGTGTTCAGTCGCAGCAAAAGGTACACAAAACTGTTTGTACATAAGGTTGCTGATTATTAAGTTAATTACGCTATAAATTTTAAATTTGCGTTAGTATATGTGAGTATGTGGTTGATAGTGTATCGTGGTATGTGTTTGTGTCTGTGTGTGTGAGGGAGTGTATGTGTTTGTGTATGAGTGGATAAATTGAATTAGTAGTTAGTTATTGGTTTAGTTAGTAGTTATTATTGTTTGTATTTTATATAAGATAGCTAAGAAGGTCTTCGGTTGTTTGATAGTCAAGTAGTTGAAGCCATTCAGTAATTTTCGATTTAACTTTGCGTCTACATAATGAAATGATGTTAAGTTTCTTGTTTAAATCGTTGTATAGTTTAGCGCTTATGCTACGTGTTTGCCTTTTTGCGAAAGAGGTTCTACAAACCACACGAGGGCATACAGATGATAAACTGCGTTTATTGGAGTTTGGGGTTGGCACATCTCGATGCTTTTTGAGAACAGCATTCAAGATGAACAGCTGACGAACTGTTAGGACCTTGCAGTTTGAATAAAGGCTCACAGTCGGGTATCTGTAAGGTTTCCTGATCATTACCTTTAGGACGGCTCGTTGAGCCCTTTCCAATTTAATAAGGTGCGTTTTAGCAGCTCCACCCCAGACTGTGATGCAGTATTGTATTACAGACTGGCATAGAGACAGATAGACTAGTTTTAGCTTGTCATGTGTTAGGGCATCTCGTAGGGATTTAAAGACGTGTATCAATCGCCTCACTCTTGTTGTGACTAAATCTATCTGTTTATTCCATTTCAGTCTGTGGTCAATCTGTACGCCCAAGTATTTTACCTCTTCAACCCGCGTAAGTTCAAGACAGTCACATTCGTTGCAATTAGAACAAGTGTGAGCTTTAATATAGAAGTTTTCGGCAGGGTCGGTAATTTTGCTGAGGGAAAATGCGATATAGTTGGTCTTTGTTAGATTAAGTGTTAGTAGGTTATTTTTTAGCCAGTTCATAACTCTGGATAGTGAGTATTCGGCACGCTCCTTAACAGTTTGCCAATTTGGACCCCAAACAAGGATAGCAGTATCATCTGCGTAGGTAAAGATGTTAGTATACGGTAATTGGAGTGAGCACAGATCGTTTATGTATAGGAGGAATAGTGTGGGGCCTAAAACACTACCCTGGGGCACACCGTAGCTCACTGTTTCTTCATCACTAATATAGCTCTCAATTTTGACTCGTTGTCTCCTATTTGTGAGGTAGTCTTTAAGCATTTTATGGGCTAAACCTCTTACTCCTAGCTTTTGTAGTTTCTCCAGTAGGGTAGGGACAAATACCGTATCGAATGCCTTTGAGAGGTCTAAAAAGATGCATAAGCATCTATTTTTTGCATCTAAGTTGTCAACAACGGTATTTGTCAAATCAGTTACAGCGTCTTCTGTGGATAAACCAGGGCGAAAGCCATATTGATTTGGTGCTAATATACTAAATTTTTTTAGAAACGATTTCAGCGCTCGATTCAGTATTTTCTCTAAGATCTTAGATAAGGCTGAGAGTACTGAAATAGGGCGATAATTGTTAAGGCAAGCCCTTTCACCATTTTTAAAAATAGGATGTATAAGCGATTTCTTAAAGACTTCTGGGAAAACGCCGCTACTTATGGCAAGATTACAAATATGAGTTATTATAGGTGTTAGTACCTGGCAATTTAGTCGGAGGACTTGAGAGGGAATATTGTCCCACCCTGTAGCGCTGTCAGAACGAAGTTCCAAGATTAATGCTTCTATATCGGCGTTTGTAACTTCCAAGATGACCAATGAATCGGATGGGCTGTTTTGTTCGAGTTCTTGTGGAGAGGTGGTTTTTATATGAATGTTGGCGGTGTTACAAATTTTCTCAGCTAAATTCTTACCGATCTCTTTAAAGTAGGTACAGACATGGTTAGTAGACATTTTCGGGTTGTCAGATAATTTCAATAATTCTTTTGCACTATTTTTGGTCTTCTGAGTGTTTGTTATATCCCGAATGGCTTTCCACAGGGCTTTTGGGTCATTACCGGCATTTTGAATTTGGGATTTTTTATAATCAAGCTTTAATTTACAAAGGAGGTTGTTGCAGAAGTTACGGTATCGCGTATAAGTTAGTTTTAGGATCATATTATTAGGTGCTTTTTTGGACTTTGAGTGGAGTCTATCGCGGTTTCTAATGCATTTTAGGAGACCCGGTGACATCCAAGGTTTTAGAACTCGTTTACTTCTGGAGACTGTTAATGTCCTAGTGTGTTTCGCAATTGTGTCTGAGAGGAGTGTGACAAGCATATTAGATGCAACGTTTGCGTCGGTAACTGCTAGAATTTCAGAGAAGTCGGTGTTTTCTAAATCCGTTTTGATACTATCATAGCACGTACATGTTCTAGTGTTATGGTGTCGATTGTGACAGATGTTTTTATTAAGACATAAAGTAATGGGCTGATGGTCGGTTATGTGGGATTCCAAAATGAGTGTTGTAGAAGGAAATTCTGATTTAATGAAAAAGTGGTCGAGGCACGAATTAGCTCTAGTAGGCTGAGAATGCGAGGGAAACAAGCCATGTGAGGCATTAAGCGTTAGGTATTCTTCACGAAATGGATCAGTTGAAGTCATGCTTATGTCGATATTAAGGTCCCCTACCAAAATAATGTTTTGAGTTTTTAAATTGGCGTATACGTCATTTAGGCTGTTAATAAAGTTATTAAATTTTTCTTTGGTAGATGAAGAAGGGGATCGATATATGGCTACCACACTGATACTACGATCTAATTGACAAACGAGACAGTTTCCTTCCTTGAATATTGGTTCGTTTACTTTACACGTTAGATCTAATTTGGTATAGATGATGATGCCGTCATTCTGGTTTTGATTTAGTCTGGTATAATGACCCGTAAATCCTGCAAGGATAGGTAAATTATTAGATTTTTTAAGCCAGCATTCCGTAAGTATTATTATGTCTAAATTAATGTTCATGTCGGATATTAACATGCAGAGTTGGTCAAAATTTTTAGTTATACTTCTGATATTTAAATGAAGTAGTGTAATGCCTCCTCTAGTATTAATAAACAGTTTACAGTCTTTCGGGAGACAGTTGTAAGACGTCGTTACCTCCAACGAATCCAGGTCAGTATTAATATTTATGAGTATTTGGATATGATTTAGTGCAGCTCGAGGTTAGGACTTATTTTGAAATCTAGTTTTTTCCAGTATTGAGAAATAACTATCTATCATTGAGTTATCGGTTCTTAGGCACAATTAATTATTATTTCTTAATCTTATTATATCCAGGGTCTAAAATATCAGACGCTAACATTATAAGCTATTTTGAATGCAAACGTTTTATTTTTAAATTTAAATATTTATACATTATCTGTCTAGCCTTTTCCCAACTATGTTGGGGTCGGCTTCCAGTCTAACTGGATTCAGCTGAGTACCAGTGTTTTACATGGAGCGACTGCCTATCTGACCTCCACAACCCAGTAACTGAGTAACACGGTACCCCTTGGTACGACTGGTGTCAGATCTCAAGCTTCTGACTACCCGTAACGACTGTCAAAGATCTTCAAATGACAGCCGGGACCAACGGGTTAAAGTGCTTGCCGAGGCACGGAGGAAACTCGGTATGTTGAAATGGTCACCCATCCACGGACCGACCTCGTCAAGCGTTGCTTAACCTTGTAGATCGACCCGTGCGGCTGTTATTATTTAGCCACGAGCTCCCCTTAATTTAAATATTTATACCTAGTATTTAATTGAACTTTATGACTTTTTTATTTGCTAGTTGGTGGGGGTGCAACACGTGGGAGGTTCGTCCCATACCGGGATTCAGCTCTCACTTGGCTTCTAAAAGATTGCTTCACGGGCGGAGCCAGCACGTTTATCATAGCTAGTAAGTACAACCAAATTATAAAATGAATTGCAACACACAGTTTTATTTCATTAGAATGTTAGGTAAGCCTCGAGGTCTATGACTATAGCTCTTATGAGAAAAAACCTTGACATACATCAAATGTAAATTAGTATGCGCGATTATGTCAGAAAGCAGAGATTTAGTGTTGAAAGTGGTCGTGACCTTGATTAAATGCTTCTATTTTTATGGAATTTCACAGGTCACGTGTTGTTTTACGAGTCTCTCATCAACAATTTAATTTTCTCAAACATGCATGGAAATATTGTCATTATAAGTTTTAAAGCTGACATGGTCACAATCATTAGAATTAATGGTCACAACCATGTATATTTTGTTTTTGGTTGAGAGCTCAATATTTCGGCACCGTTACAAGCGCCATGATCACGAGAACTAAAGTATTTGCGGGTGGGTGATCATTACGAGCTGATATATCTGTCTACCCTCTTCCTCACTCCTCCTCTATGCTTGTAACGGTGCCGAAATATCGAGCTCTCAACCAAACACAAAATATACATGGTAAATATCCCGAAACAAATATTAATTCTAATATTCAGTCATTATTTTCGAAAAAAGAACACGCTAAGTATCGAATTTACGGACAAAGAAAATCAAATCTATTGCAGGAGCGTTTTTAAATTTGGAACATTACAACGCTCCAGCAATGTTGTTGTAACTTTTAATAAATTAAATGTATAATATTAAAAAAAAACTTTTTGCAAAAAAATACTACCGACTTCCAAATACAAAACTACAAAGTGAAAAATAACTTAATTTTTTAAAGTCGGTGTCTTTCGTAGGTACCATTTTTTGCGTTATGGACACCGACTTTAAAAAATTAAGTTATTTTTCACTTTGTAGTTTTGTATTTGGAAGTCGGTAGTATTTTTTTGCAAAAAGTTTTTTTATTTTTCACTTTTTAATTGTACGTACCTAATAGGAAAGTTAGTAAGGGAACTATTTCGCCAGAATAGATTTCATGAAACTTGAACATAACCGGTGAAATGAGAGATCTGCTTACCCCTTAAGAGCGAACTGGCGTGATGTTATGTTATGAAATGTTATAAACAACAAACAGACATGCGATTGCAGCAATCCCGAGAGATTTGCCGTTATTTATTGAAGAGTTCTGTTGTATATCTCCGAAGTTCTTCATCAGATCTTCACCAAATTAAAATGGGACCAATTTCGGAACATACTTTTTCAAACCAAAAAAGAATTTTCAAAATCGGTCCACAATTGACGGAGTAATCGTTGAACATACATAAAAAAAAAAAAAAAAAAACAAACTTTAAGTCGAACATAGAACCTCCTCCTTTTTGGGAAGTCGGTTAAAAATATGTTTTATTTCCCTGCATTCTAAAAAAAGCACTATATATGCCTCGGCCGAAATGGCAATTGCCTGTCTCGTATTAGTGAAGTCCTCGGCTACGGCTCGGCCTTCAATCTTATACTCGACCTGCAATTGCCTATTTCCCGGCCTTTGCAATAATGTACTATTGTATTGAATAGCGATGATAATGAAAAGATTATCTCTTAATGTCAAATCTCTCAAAATCTAACAGCTGTTTCGCCAAGTGTTGCCTGCTACGGCGAGTCAGCATCGACGCTCCGCTGGGCTGCTCGAGCTCGGCAGCTGCCCACTCCTCGAGCCGTCAGCTGCGGCTCTCACGTCACCTCACGAGCTGCTCTACAAGCACAGCTCAATCAACTTATCTCTGAACTCACTAGGAACCATATCCAATATGTCAGTAGTAGATTCCAGTTAATAACAGGAACAGCTTAAAGACTTCAACTATGATAATGCTGTTTTATCAATTACAGGTACCGGAAACAGGAAAAATATCATTTGATGACGAACACTGGACTTTGCGAATAAGTGAGCAAGATTTACCGTCTAATGATTTAAGTAAAGCAGCAAACATAGGCAACATTATGAATCTAACGCGTCCTAAACCAGACGCGGCCAATTCAGAGTCAACCGCTTCATCAGTAGCTAGCGGCAGTTCAGATGTTATCAACACCATAGACAAGAACTCAACAATTGCAAGCGAAATCAATAAAGAAATGGACAATTTATTTGGACCAGCTCTAGAAAGAGCCAGCAGCGGTGATGATCTTAAAATTGTTGCTCCCCTTAGACACAAGAAGAGACAATTTAGATCTCAAGAAGTTCTAGCCAATAACGAGATATCCGTGCCAGGCCAAAGTAACAATTTGGCGAATACTCTGCCAAGTCAAAGCGAAGCGCGAATAAACGATGTACCAAATTCGGAAAAACTTAAAGTGCCCAGTATAACCATTCTTCACGAGAACCAAAGAGCAGAAATTGTAGCTTCGGTTACTGAGAGACTATATACAAAACTAAAAAAGAAAGAAGAGGCTGCTGTTTCTAAAGTAGAGACAATGGTAGATAGGAAAATAATAGAGCCACTAAGCGAGCTAAAGATTTGCACAAATGCACGACAAAGGCTGATGGAGTTAAGTCAACGAGCTATTCGTAATAAAAGAAGAATAGGTATACCTGCGCACACGCAGACTAGAATTACTGCAATTCGAGTAAAAGATCAAGCTATCGATGTGCAAACAGATCTTTACTCATATATTTCCAGGAATAGGCTTCCTCATATATTCTACCGGGATGTAGCTACTGAAACAGTCCCAATGACGCCACGCTGTAAAGAAATAGCTGTGGGTCCAACGGGGTCACTTGATTCTATTGACATTTCCACAGAAACTAAAAGAGTGCATTATACAAATTCTTTTATGATGACTGATATAGTAGCAAAAAATGAACGATACACTCAAACGTTCGTTGTACCTCCGCCTAGAAGAAGAAAAAGTGCAACTTTATCGAAACAGTGCAGTAAAGAGAATCGTCATTTAAGTGAAGAATGTTCTGTAGCCCCAGTTATAAGTATAAACATATCACAGGTGTACCCTGTGGATACAGAATCTCAAAGTTCTGATGATAATTCAGAGAACAATAACTTGACAAATAGCAAGTCCAGCGTTGCAACGGCTACTCCAGATTTGTTGACAAACCATAGTTCCATTGACCCACAAAATATTATTGATATAAGAGAAGACGATATTAGTGTTTTAGTTAATGTAGCAGAAGACGCAAAAGTTCCTTTTATAATTCAAGGCGTTGACGAAGGAAAATCTACGAATTACATTGAACATAGTGAGGAATTTTCAGATACAGAAGATTTAACACTACCAAGAGTGAGCCCCAATTCTGTTATAAAAGTTAGTTCTTCTGAGATCAAAAATATGATATTAGGACGTAATAAAAATATGTACCCTTACAATATTATACTATCACCACCAAAAGAAAGAGATACTAAAAGAATCGTTAAATTTAAAGACGCAGATCAAGCCATTGCAGTTGCTTTAGAAACTGGCAAGGAGAATGAACATAATGATGATACCAAGAATGATACTGAAACTGCTTCCGATATGACAACATCAGAGAAAGATTTTCCGGTAGATAAAGACTATGAGAGTATATATTCTGATTCTACAGAATCAAGTAAACTGGAAACAGATTCATTTATTTGGAAAAAAGGTGGTAGCAGAACAATGGGAAGTTTAAAGAGATCGAATTACGTTCCCGTTTACAAGGGCACTAAATATAAAACAACAAAAGCGAGGGTACTTAAAGATTTTTTAGGATTGGACTTTGAAGGCAACGAACAAGGTTTTTCAACTGATGAAATGCGTCAAAATGTAAGGGAGTTTAGTTCCAGCGATAGTAGAGACACGGACAATGCATCGGAATACAAAAGTAGACGTCGTAAGCCATATTATGAAAAAAAGCCGTATTACAATCACAGTGCTGATTATAATCACGACGATCTAAGTGAATTTCAGAATATCGAAAGGAAATTACTTGACTCTTGTGGAAATCTAGAGGAGTCAGTTAACAAATATGAAAGTTATGTTTCAAACTACAAAGGAGGTACGCAGAATGATTGTATTGCAACAACAACAAGAAGGCCCAAAGAGTATCTACAGCATTTAGTACAGTTAAGAAGAGAGGTAGTGAAAGCAGAGAGCGAGAATACAGATAGTTCTATAGATTTAGCTCATAGGTAAAATTATGGATTTTGTGTGATTAGCTTTAAGTGGATTCTTAAAACATTTCAATCCAACAGAATATCCCTGAAATATTTTCTTGCATGTAAGAATTTTGTAATAAAATTATTTTATATTAAAATATTATTTAATGTCTGTTGTCTTTATTAAATCATTTCGTCTTCGTCGGTACACTCTTGGCAGAGCGGTCGTGGTCATCATGTTGCATTGAGACATCGGGTTTCCATAATTTGCCTAACGATGCGACACCATCCGTCTCTATCGGCTGTTATTCGTGTGCACTCATTCAATGGGCCACCCACTGCAGACTTAATCTGGTCGGTCCATCGCATGGGCGACCTGCCGCGCGCTCTCGTTCCTTCCACTCTACCCTGAACTACAAGCCGCTCGAAAGAGTCGTTGCCTCGTCGGGACACGTGTCCAAAGAACTGGAGTATTCTAGCCAGGACTGTAGCTGATAGACGCTGCCTGATACCGAGCTCCTGAAGCATGGATATGTTAGTGCGAAACTCCGTCCACGACACTCCAAGCATTTTTCTCCTTCACCACATTTCCAGAGCGTCTATTCTTTTCCTCTCGGTGTCTTTCAGCGTCCAGGTCTCGGCCGCGTAAAGAAATATGGAGAACAGAAGTGCCCGTATAGGCCGGGTTTTCGTAGCTTTGGTGATATTTCGATTCCTCCATATTTTTCTCAGCTTATCCATGGCAGAACTAGCCATGCGTCGCTTGATCTTGTCCCCGTAACCACCGTGGTTTGGTACTAAAGCGCCCAGGTAGACGTATGATTGTACGACGTCGCAATTCGCGATTCAAGTGACTTCTGGTGAATTTTCGTTATGCGATCGACAATCATCATCTTCGTCTTGGTTCTGTTAATTCTCAAACCGAATATTAAATCATAGAATGACATAAAATAATAACCACAAGGTATATTTACATCTCAAATTATATAAGAGTAAATACATAACATTTTGTTTTGACACAACTAGCACAAATTGCAACAACTGGCAACTGACCGATGCATAGTCAAATTCAAGTTCATTGCAATCGAAAGATTTGTGACCCTGCGGTAAGTAGTAGACAACATTACGAAATAGTCAAGTCCGCAGTGAGGTGCATTAGCTATGAAAACCACACTGGTCATTGACAATGCGCGAGCGCTAGCGAATAACGTCAATACAGATTTAAATAAATATTAAGTTAACTATGAATATTTAGTAAATTTTCACAAAAAAAAAAACTGTTTATTAAAATTGATCCAGTTGTGTTGTGTAATTTTTAAATTATTTGACAATGTCTTTCATATTAATGCAAGTGTTTAATACCCAAACAATAATATTTGCGGTTTTCACTATCGTTTACACATTTCTGTGGTTCCGATATAAGTTCACGTACTGGTCGAAACGAGGTGTGACCGGGCCCAAACCAGAGTTTATTTTTGGGAATATTAAAAAAGTGATCAAAAGGAAGGAACAGTTTTTCCAGCCGTACTATGATAATTATTTCAAATATAAACATTTGCCCTACATCGGAATGTACTCGTTCCACCAACCGGTGCTGTCTATACATGACCCAGATATAGCGAAGCTCTTGTTGATTAAAGACTTCGATAGTTTTCAATCGCGAGGTACGTATGCCGGAGGGGTTGGTGACCCTTTAGCTGCGAATCTATTCAACATTTTCGGGAAGCGATGGAAAAGCCTGCGATTAAAGATGACGCCGACGTTCACCCCTGGAAAACTGAAGACTATGTACCCAATAGTGGAGGATATAGCGAAACAGGCTTTGAATTATGTAGATGTGTTAAATTCTAATGAAGAAACGATTAATTTCACCGAGTTTTATTCAAAATATGCGATGGAGATTATTGGAAACGTTGGTTTTGGTGTTGAATGTAACGGTTTTGTAAATCCGAAATCGGAATTTTACATAAGAGGTCATGAATACTTTGATCATCATTCTCATTACTGGTAAGTGATACTAATATTATATTAACATTATATTTGATTTTTACTCAGTGTCATAATTTAAGTAAATTAAACCTAATCACTGAACACACAATATGTGTGTCCTGCTAGTTAAACCGCAAATATTTCTCAACGACCGATGTCTGGTTTTCAAGCTAATAAGTAAGTAGATTAAGGACATTTTATGATCAAAAAACCGGCCAAGTGCGAGTCTGACTCGCGCACGAAGGGTTCCGTACTTGATAAATTGCGGTTTACGATTTGTGACGTATTAAAAAAAAACTACTTACTTGATCTCGTCCAAACCAATTTTCGGTGGAAGTTTACATGGTAATGTACATCATATATTTTTTTTAGTTTTATCATTCTCTTATTTTAGAAGTTACAGTGGGGGGGGGGGGGGGGGGAACTTTTTACCACTTTGGAAGTGTCTCTCGCGCAAACTATTCAGTTTAGAAAAAAAAAATTAGAAACCTCAATATCATTTTTGAAGACCTATCTATAGATAGATACCTCACACGTATGGGTTTGATGAAAAAAAAATAGTTTTAAGTATGGGGAAACCCCAAAATGTATTGTTTTTCTTTTTCTATTTTTGTGTGAAAATCTTAATGCGGTTCACAGTATACATCTACTTACCAAGTTTCAACAGCATAGTTCTTATAGTTTCGGCATAAAGTGTCTGTGACATACGTACGGACAGACAGACAGACATGACGAATCCATAAGGGTGCCGTTTTTTGCCATTTGGCTATGGAACCCTAAAAAGGAAGACCTATGTAAAAGTTTTAATATCATATCATATTAACACACAGTATCTGGAAGACAATATTCTTTAACTAATTTTGAGACAATCCAATTTCATTAGGTAATTTTCAAAAGACGACAAAACCAACAGAGTCGTAGGCATCTGCTGAGTTTAGGTAGCTATTATACTCAACATAGGAAAAGGGATTATTAACGATCTTTTCATTTTTAGGAGACTCATCCGAGCATTTGCATTTTTCGCTCCGGACACGTTTGACAGCTTAAAGATCAGACGAATTAGCTCCAAGATAGAGAACTTCTTCTGTAGCATTGTAAAGAAGACAGTCGAACACCGGCAGAAGCATTCCTTGACGAGAAATGACTTCTTACAAACGCTTATTGAACTAAAGAATGGGCATGTGGTCGACGAACAAGGTACGTAGGTGAGACAACTGCATTGCACATTCATTTATGTTTTAAACATTTATTTTGTAAGGCTAACCTAGTTAGTATGCAAGTGCGTTACGTGCGTACGTTAACTATAAACAACATGATGAAAAAACCTATTAACATCATTTTCTTAAGCAATTATTTTGGCACCTATTACGATAATTTAATCTTGCATTCATGCCACCTACGTAGCGGCGGATTAAAAGTCGAGAACGCCCTAGGCAAGCATCTCATCGGCGCCCCTCTAGCGGCCATATACATAATTATTATAAATTACAACTAGTACTTAACCGAAATAAAACCCCAAACCACGATCATGAAAACAATATACTAAACCTTTAGTCCTGTAATTTCGATCTTATGCTTTTAGCTACACTTACAACATACGTTTTTGCTCAGTATTACTCTTGATAGCAATCAAAGCATAGTGAATATCTGGAAATTACTTTTACAAGTATCTGCTTGAGCTGTTTCTTAACGATCTTCTATTATTAAATCAGGCGATGTAGGCATAATCAAGAAAGAGCCTGATTCGGAAGTCTTTTATCTCTGTATAATTAAATAATCTTTTATTTGTATAAGTACTTACTACTGCAACTTGAACTTACTTAGTACTTACTTGTATTATTTATAGCAATTAATTTCATGTTCATTCTTTTCTTTGTTATAAAACTGCAGCGCGTGCGCCCCTAGGCACGTGCCTAGTATGCCTTAGGGATAATCCGCCTCTGCACCTATGCTGTTACTATTTAGATAGATCAAAACTGTACTTCTTATTTAATAATAAACATATTTATAGATTATAAAGTTTATGAAACCCCAAAAAAATAACATTACAGGCGAAGTGAAATATACGAAAACAAACTTCCCGTTCACGATGACTGATGTGGCGGCAAACACCATGTTGTACATGATAGCTGGCTACGAGACATCGGCCACGACCGGCCAGTTCGCGGCGTATCAGCTGGCTCTGAACCCTCACATACAGGCCAGGGCGAGGGAGGAGGTGGACTCGGTGCTTGCGAGGCATGGAGGCGAGTGCACGTATGAAGCTCAGAACGAGATGGTGTATTTAAATATGATTTTGGACGGTAAGTGTTTCAAACACAAACTAAATTGATTGTCCTTCCCCTAAAACATAGTGTTAAAAGGCCCAATGAAAAGAAAAAAGAAAAGATATTCAATTTATTTGTGACCCGCATAAGAGAAACGAGAGTAAAATAAAAACAAAAAAATAAACAAATGGTTTCTAAGCCACATAAAACTTACCTGTTTTGTGAAGTTGAAATAAAAACAACCTCTTCACAAACATGGTACTGGGATTAGTTCAATTGGCAAAAAGTCGAAGGCACGAACTATTTTATGCGCGAGGTTAAAATGCATGCTATCTCATCCGACAATACGTGCGAATGAGATAGATGCTGTGATGAGCAGTAAGAAGCTAGTTCGCGTACGAATTAGCACTTTTGAAATTTTTTATCGAAATGGATGTTGATTTAGGACGAAAACGAGCGCGTGAAATTTTATAAAGAGACCTTTGGGAGTTTAGATATCATGAAAACAACTACTAAATGTATGTTTTCAAAAAAAAATTGTCTGCTTTATTGAATTAATAATCTATCCCTGTGTGGAGGTCGTATTACAATTTTCCTTCTTCTTATGGTATTTATTGCCGCCCAAAGATGCATTAAAATTAGCGTTAAAATTCGTATATGGAACTTTCGACGCTCATAACTGTCAAATATTTTTTTTTACTTTTTTGTTTCCATACAGTGCTAGATCATGACGAGAAAAATTGATATACTTTTTAAATTTGAACTTACATCATGAAACAGTGGAGTAATCGTTAGACTACGTTTGTATGGATGAATGATCAACTGGTGTAACCTTAAGTATATTAACTCATGGACCAAGGAGTAGAGGTAGACGCAAAATACCACCTGGTTAACATTTTCAAGTCAAGAATTTCACAGTCAAATTTGCGCCACGACTTATTATTTGCATACAACATTTATTAGTATTGTTGCAACACATTCTTGATTTAAAATAATATTGTGTGTCTGACAACAAATAAATTTATTTCTAAATTAATGAAGAGGCTTGTGGCACAATAAGGTTAAGCAACGCTTGCGCAGGTCCAACCGTGATGGGTGACCAATTGACCATCCATTGCATACCATGCACGTTAACCGTTGAAAATCTGACACCAGTGATGCCAAGGAGTATCGTGTTACCCAGTTGCTGAGATGGGAAGACAGATAAGCAGTAGGTGGATACCGACCTCAAAATAGTTGGGTAAAGGCTAGGTAGATTGATTGACAGAAAATTCAACATCAGCCGATAAACGTCCACTGCTAGACAAAGGCATCCCCCAGGCGAAGCCACATTGACCAGTCATGTTTAAATTCAAATTCAAAACTTTTATTTTTAGAATATGGGTGGGTATACAAGTCTTAAAATGGAAAAATATATATATCGCCATAATCAGGTCCAAACCATGCAAATTTAAAAAGCATATACACTAGTGTTATTTCTGGCAAACATAATCATGTCCAATATATATAAACAAGGTAGAGTTAACACTTAATTTTTTGGGAATATAGGTCTACAGCTTTCAGTCGTGTTTCATCCTAAAAATCGCTCTAACAAATATTTTTTGCGCTCTAAACAGGCCACATTGACCGATCCCGTGCGTCTCGCATCCAGCGCCTTCCCACAACCTTAACCAGGTTATCGGTCCATCTAGTGGGAGGCCTTCCAACGTATCGTCTTCCGGTTCGCGGTCGCCACTCCATAACTTTTCTGCCCCATCGGCGATCCGTTCTGCGAGCAATGTGCCCTGCCCACTGCCACAATTCGTCTGGCTATGTCGGTAAACCTGGTTCTCTTGCGGATCGGACAGTAAATTCGTGCCATTGATCGTTTTAGAAGGATTTTCCTACGATACACTCAGATGCCACACAGAGGCGGATTTAAAGTCGAGAACGCTCTAGGCAAGCACCTCATCGGCGCCCCTCTAGCGGCCCATATACATAATTATTATAAATTATAACTAGAGCTTTACCAAAATAAAACCCCAAACCACGATCGTGAAAACAATCTATTATACCTTTAGTTGTTCTAATTTCGTTCTTATGCTTCTTGGCTGCAGGGCGGCCAAGAAGTTTGTCGAAAACTATAGCACAACACAACGCGGTTTTGCTCAGAATTTTTGGCAATGGCTTTTACAAGCATCTGCTTGAGCTGTATCTTACGAACTTGAATTATTTAATCATGCGATGTAGGAATAATCAAGAAGAAGCACGCTTCGGAAGCTCTTTATCTCTATAGAAGTAAAAAATCTTTTATATTGTACTAGCTTTTGCCAGCGGCTTCACCCGCGTGTATGTCAAAAATTATCCCAAGGAAACATACTCCCGGGAGTATCCTATGTGCTATTCCAAACGATAATCTATCTCTGTGCCAAATTTCATCCAGATCCTTCCAGCCGAGTAACAAACATACAAACACACACACATACACACTCACAAACTTTCGCCTTTATAATATAAGTGTGATAAGTACTTACTACTGGAACTTGAACTTACTTGTATTATATATAGCAATTAATTACATATTATTTTGTTTTATTTGTTTAAAAAAAAAACTTTTTGCAAAAAAATACTACCGACTTCCAAATACTAAACTACAAAGTGAAAAATAACTTAATTTTTTGAAGTCGGTGTCTTTCGTAGGTACCATTTTTTTGCGTTATGGACACCGACTTCAAAAAATTAAGTTATTTTTGACTTTGTAGTTTAGTATTTGGAAGTCGGTAGTATTTTTTTGCAAAAAGTTTTTTTATTTTTCACTTTTTAGTTGTACGTACCTAATAGGCAAGTTAGTAAGGTAACTTTAATGCCAAAATAGATTTCATGGAACTTGAACATATCCGGTGAAATGAGAGATCTGCGTACCCCTTAAGAGCGTACTAGCGTGATGTTATGTTATGAAATGGTATAAACAATAAACAGAGATGCGATTGCAGCAATCCCGAGAGATTTGCCGTTATTTATTGAAGAGTTCTGTTGTATATCTCCGAAGTTCTTCATCAGATCTTCACCAAATTAAAATGGGACCAATTTCAGAACATACTTTTTCAAACAAAAAAAGAATTTTCAAAATCGGTCCATAATTGACGGAGTAATCGGTGAACATACAGAAAAAAAAAAAAAAACAAACTTGAAGTCGAACATAGAACCTCCTCCTTTTTGGGAAGTCAGTTAAAAACTGCAGCGCGTGCGCCCCTTGTAACCCCGCGCCCCTAGGCACGTGCCTAGTTTGCCTTAGGGATAATCCGCCTCTGATGCCACACATTTAACATTGACTATATTAATCAAAACATTTGTCCTTCACAATCCAGAAACCATGCGGATGCACCCATCAATGCGCGCTCTCTTCAGAAGATGCAACAAGGACTACAAACTGCCAAAGAGCGACCTGGTCATAGAGAAAGGCACAATGGTGTTCATACCCATACACGCCATACACATGGACCCTGATATATTCCCTGAGCCAGAGAAATTCGACCCTGAGAGATTTTCACCAGAGAATAAGGCGAAGTTGCACCCATGTCATTGGATGCCGTTTGGGGAAGGACCAAAGAAATGTTTAGGTAATAATTTTATCTATACTAATATTATAAAGAGGTAAAGTTTGTGAGTTTGTGACGTTGTAAGGGGTAATCTCTGGATCTACTGAACCGATTTTGAAAATTCTTTCACCAGTAGAAAGCTACATTATTCTTGAGTGTCATAGGCTATAATATATTTACAAAAAAAATAGAGATCCTTATGAAAATTGCAATAATGTAACCCAAGGTAGCAAAATGTAAGCCTATAAAATTCACTCTTTGGCGTGCGCTGATAAAACTATTGATGATAGATAAAAAATAGTAGTTAGGTAGGTAGGGTAGGTAGGGTAGGCAGGGTACGCAGAGTAGGCGGGGTAGGCAGGGCAGGCAGGGTAGCCAGTTGACAGGAGCGAAGCCCCGGACGTTAGCTAGTATAACAATAATTTTGTTGGAACCTTAAAAGCTGAAAAGTTGTTATCTGTTGTGTTCTAAGTTGTATACTTCTACAGTTTTGTTCTTGTAATCTGCTAATGTCCGTATGTCGTTTTGTGGTGCCTAATTAAATACTTTTTCTTTCTTTAATCTTGGGATTTGACAATAGTTAAGTTAAAGCTTGTTTAGGTAGTAGGTATCATCATCATCATTTCAGCCGAAAGATGTCCACTGCTGGACATAGGCCTCCCCCAGGCGTCGCCACACTAACCGATCCCGTGCGTCTCGCATCCAGCGCCTTCCCGCAACCTTAACCAGGTCATCAGTCCACCTAGCGGGAGGCCTTCTAACGTATCGTCTTCCGGTTCGCGGTCGCCATTCCAGAACTTTTCTGCCCCATCGGCCATCCGTTCTGCTAGCAATGTACCCTGCCCACTGCCACTTAAGTTTGGCAATTCTTCGGGCTATGTCGGTAACTTTAGTTCTCCTGCGGATATCATCATTCCTGACGTGATCACGCAAGGAAATGCTGAGCATAGCCCTCTCCATTGCCCTTTGGGTGACTTTGAGCTTTATGATAAGGCCCATTGTGAGTGACCACGTCTCGGTCCCATAGGTGATCACTGGCAACACACACTGGTCATAGAGTTTTGTCTTGAGACACTGCGGTAAATTTCTCTTTCGAGAAAGAGGTCAACCATTCAGTTGGACCTACCCAACTGGACCGTTTGTCCCAGGTAGACATAATCGTCTACAACTTTGAGTGTAGAGTCTCCGATCTTGATCGTAGTAGGTATGTTAGTATCTTATCTATACTAATATTATAAAGCTGAAGGGTTTGTTTTAACTAGCTGTCCCACGCAGCTTCGCTCCCGTCAACTGGCTACCTACCTACCCATCTACCCTGCCTACATGGTTGTTGGGCAGCGCACGCAACAGAAACTCACAATAAAACACTTTTTACAATAGAAAACCACAAAGTGAAAATAACTTTTTTGAAAGTGAAAAATTATTTTTCACTTTGTAGTTTTCTTATTTGGAAGTCGGTAGTATTTTTTTGTAAAAAAGTTTTTATTTTCACTTTTTAGTTTTACCTACCTAATAGGCAAGTTGTTAAGTAAGGTACCTATAATGCCAGAATAGATTACCCGGATATCATGTGACAACATAACCGGTGAAATGAGATGTACCAAGGTGAACTGTACACATCTGCGTACCCCTTTAGAGCGTAATGGCGTGATATTATGTTATGAAATGGTATAAACAATAAACAGACATGCGATTGCAGCAATACCGAGAGATTTGCCGTTATTTTTTTTTGAGTTCTGTTGTATATCTCCGAAGTCCCTCATCAGATCTTCACCAAATTAAAATGGGACCAATTTCAAAACATACTCTTTCAAACAAAAAAAACGAAATTTTAAAATCGGTCTACAATTGACGGAGATATCGGTGAACAAACATAAAAAAAATAGAAAAACGTACTCCAAGTCGAACATAGAACCTCCTCCTTTTTGGTAAGTCGGTTAAAAAGGAAAAATGTTTTCCCATTTTTGCTATATTTTTCATTTTTGCTCCGCTCCTATTGGTCGTAGCGTGATGTTATATAGCCTATAGCCTTCTTCGATAAATGGGCTATCCAACATAAAAGATAAAATTAAATTCTAACCAGTTGTTCCTGAGATTAGCGCGTTCAAACAAACAAACTCTTCAGCATTATAATATTAGTATAGATATAGATTGCTCAAACCAATATCAATAGGTGTACACACAAGTAAAATTTCAAAATTTAAAAAACCCCTTAATCATTTTTATTTCATGCTACATAATTTATCTAGTACATGGTAGACACGCTTCGATCGGCAATCTATTGAACACGTAATTATGACACAATATCTTGCGAAAACACCCCGATTCAAACAGCAAAACGCCCATAACTTTTGAACGGCCGAACTGATTTTATTCAAACATAGCTAAGAACACTCTCGACAAAATCACCTTTCAAACAAAAAAAACTAAATTAAAACAGTGCCACAGACAGACACACAGATACACAGCAACACACGTCAAACTTATAACACCCTTCTTTTTCTGTCGGGGGTTAATTAATAAAATAACTTCTAACACTAAATTTTAAAACATACATTATGCATGCATGCTCATTATATTGAAGCTAAATATTTGTGACTATACAATATTAACACTATTACTTTATATGATTTCTTGAGTATCTAATAGTACATTAACATCGCTAAAATAATGCAGAAGTTGATATTAAACATTATCTTAGCTTCAGAGAGCTTATTTTAATTTTAAACGGATACAGTGATTTTTGAGATTATTCCATGCATTTGTACAAAACGTAACTACTTATAATTCTGATATGTTAAAATTTATTCATAATATCAAAAACCCGACTGCTAAGAAGAAAATTATGCTGTGCAGTCGGAGGATACGTATTCGCGAGCTGGCTAACCAAAACCATATGTATCCTCCGACTGCACAGCATGATTTTCTTCTTGTTTATTGTTTTTTAGTTCGCTTTTTAAGCAGTCGGGTTTTATGATTTTTTGATAACTTTTTTTTTTTTTTATTTAGATAAATTTAAATATATAAGTGTTATACATTTTTGAGATCACCTCTTAAAACCCTTTATTTTGATAACCCACACGATTGGTTTGGAAGAAAAAATAAATTGTGTCCTCTTCAATATGGCGCCCAAAATCAACCATTTTTCTATTTTCCAATTTTTATGTAGTCAGTGACACTCGCAGGGATAAGACGAATCGATTGATGTAAGAATCATTAAAATCGGCCAAGGCGTTTGGTCTCTAGAACGCCACATACATACATACATACATAGACTGATAAACACATTACCCTCCTTCGGCAGTCGGTTAAAAAAAAACTGCTTTTCCCTACATTTTGTTGAGCTATGGCCTGGAAAATTTTGGATGGGGAATTAAAAAGCCGGCAGTATAATAGGTGCTTTTGTAGTTATAATGATTTTGTAATTATTATAACACCAGTATTGTTGTGCACCTATTGGCGTTGTTCTTGACCTACTAGTACCGGCTGCATAGTTAACGTGTCAATGACATCTTCGCGCCATTAGACAAACATTATTACATCTCCGCTCGTGGTCATTTTGACCGAATTTTAAAATACTAGCTCTGCCAGCGGTTCCACCCGGGTGTAATTTGAAAATTATACACGTTAAAAATTTACTCCTGCAGCCTAATTGTGTAAATGAATTCGGCAAAGCAAAGCGTTTTGACGCCATCAATCGACCAGTCACATGCGAGATGAAATACGAGATGTGGATTTCCGTCTATGTGATTGGTTGATGATGGCGGTCAAACCCGTTGCTTTGCAGAATTCATTTACGCAATAAGGCTGCTGGTGTAAAAATCGTCCACTATGGAAGCAAACGGTTTTTATTTAGATCCATTGTGATAAAATTCACATTATTTTGAGAAGTGCTTTTGTCGAAAAGTGCTATTTTGAGAAGTGCACATTCTACGTCAAACCCACAGATATAAATTTAACTAGATAACGCAAGTCCCTCCATTTTTACCCGACTGCCGAAGGAGGGTAATGTGTTTATCAGTCTATGTATGTATGTATGTTCCTATGTGGTTCTAGAGACCAAACGCGTTGGCCGATTTTGATGATTCATACGTCAATCGATTCGTCTTAACCCTGCGAGTGTCACTGACTACATCAAAATTGGAAAAAAGAAAAATGGCGGATTTTGGGCGCCATATTGTGAAGGACAATTTTTTTTTCTTCCAAACCCATCGATCTTCCGAACCCTTTATTTTGATACTGTGGGGTATCAAAATAAAGGGTTTTAACAGCTGGTTTCAAAAATATAAATCACTTATATGTTTAAATGTACCTAATTAAAAAAATATTAATTAAAAAGCTGTAAATAAAAAAAGGTAATTAAAATATCAGAAAACCCGAAAGCTTAAAAACCGAACAAAAAAGACGTAAACAAGAAGCAAAGCATGCTGTGCAGTCGGAGGATATATCTGGTTTCGGTCAGCCAGCTCACGAACATGTATCCTCCGACTGCACAGCATGCTTTTCTTCTTGTTTACGTCTTTTTAGTTCGCTTTTTAAGCAGTCGGGTTTTTTGATATTTTAATTACCTTTTTTTTCACAAACAATTTAAAAACGAATTTACTTACCAATGAAAGAAAACATTTCCAATGCCTCAGCAAACCTTTTTTATACATTCTTTACAGCTCAATATGGCATAAAAAAGCAAAATTTCGGTGGATTTCCGGTGCCGATAATGCTAAATGAAAAGCCCAGATTACGAACATTGATCGTAACTTTACTCCGTTTTTGGGTTCCGTACCCAAAGGGTAAAAACGGGACCCTATTACTAAGACTTCGCGGTCCGTCTGTCTGTCTATCTGTCTGTCTGTCTATCTGTCACCAGGCTGTATCTCATGAACCGTGATAGCTAGACAGTTGAAATTTTCACAGATGATGTATTTCTGTTGCCGCTATAATAACAAATACTAAAAACAGAATAATATACTTATTTAAGTGGGGCTCCCATACAACAAACGTGATTTCTTTGCCGTTTTTTGTGATAATGGTACGGAACCTTTCGTGCGCGAGTCCGATTCGCACTTGGCCGGTTTTTTGGCACGCGCAGTACATGCAATCGCGTCATCTAGTTTTACGTCTATGGTCAAACCCGTTCAATCTATCTTCGTCTCAAAATTGGTTCAGCGGTCTAGGCGTGAAAACATAACAAACCAACAGAGAGGTAGCCGGATAGGCAGAGTGTCTTTCGCATTTATAATATTACTTTGCCAGTTTTTTTTATCATTCTTTGTATGATATATTATTTCAGTCAATCAGACGAGTTGTCTCTTGTACCTCGATGGTGTATTTACAAGGATTATGGTTTTCTCATTTTGCCATGTTGAGCTGCTCGGTTATTGACAAATGCATGCACTGACTGGACATGTCCACTCAATCTGGCTGGTTCTTTCCTCAAAAGACCATTTCAGACATCAGTCTACATGCTCTTCACAAGATCTAATCAAGATTTTGTCTGGACTTTAAAAGAGACTGTGACCTCTGAGTTTGTTTCGGCCTTTCTTCTCAGAGTAGTCAGATAGGAAACGCCGACCTCATCTAGTTTTAAAAATATGTTCGACATGTAAAAGTGTTTGTACAAACCAACTTACAGAAATAAAATCATTTATCATGTGAAAAGAGGAAAAATTTTACGCAATGCTAAACCAATCAATAATCTTGTTTGCCAACAAAAACTAAACACCTAATAATTTTCGTTCCAAACCTCCCGATTTCCAGGTGTAAGGCAAGGGTATATCCAGTCGAAAATGGCGCTGATAAAAGTGCTACACAAGTATGAACTGATACTAGATGAAAGAACAGAGGTGCCGATGAAGATCAAGAACTCTTCTCTCGTGTACGCGGCTCAAGGCGGAGTCTGGCTCAAGCTAAGAAGACTGGACACGTAAAAATATTACTAATGTAACTATACCTTATTTAAATAATGTAACTATACCTTATTTTACTAAAGTAACTATATCTTATTTTACTAATGTAACTATACCTTATTTTACTAAAGGCACTATACCTTATTTTACTAATGTAACTATACCTTATTTAACTAATATAACTATACCTTATTTTACTAATGTAACTATACCTTATTATACTAATGTAACTATACCTTATTTAACTAATATAATTCATAATAATTCATAATTCATAATCATTTATTTGCTAATATGGGTAATTACATGAAGTTGTTAAAAAATATTGCACAATCCGACCATATTACACCTTGAGGCATGCAAATCACAAGCAAGTACACACATTTACTTGCAAAAAAATAATAATTTATATTTAACAACACAATTTCAATTTAGTTTTGTTTTGTTAATTTCACCGTGTGGCAAATAACAATGAAACATAACAAATGAAGCTATCAATAATGTCACTAGAAATTAATTTTAAAATGTCATATATTAAATGAGAATGTCAAGATATATTCGTAATTAAATGTCAAAGTAATAAATATTAAAAAATAAATTAAAATTAAATTAGCGCACCAGTCACATCAACAATATGTCCTTACATTATCTTTTAAGTAATCCTGAATACTATAATAACATTTACATAGCAAGAATCTTTTTAATTTCTTTTTGAATTCATCGATGGATGGAGTTTCTAATATGGTCTTTGGTAAATGATTGTATACACGCGGCGCCATACTGAAAATGCTTTTGGAATATAAGGCTGTCTTGTAAGATTTGCAACAAATTTTATCTCTATGCCGCCTACTTCTGTACTTATCAAAAAGATGTTTGTTGGTTCTTGCAAAGCTAGCAATCTCATAAATGTAGACAGACGGCAATGTTAATATATTATGCCTGATAAAATATGGTCTGCAGGTATCAGTCTGGTTGATATTAAACATACCCCTAATGCACCGCTTTTGCGCCTTGAATGCCGTATCCTTATTGGTGGAATGACCCCAGAATATAATACCATACTTTATCAAGGATCCCACGTAGCCATGGTATGCTGCAAGTACAGCAGAGGTCTTCACCGATTTTGCCAGCATATGTAGGGCGTATGATTGCTTATTCAATTTTTGATTCAAAGTATCAACATGTGTTTTCCAATTCAAATTATAATCAATTGACATGCCTAAGAATTTTGTAGTTGCTATCTCATTTATTTTATTTCCTGCATAATGTATATTAATGTCAGTAAATTGGGCTTTACGATTGCGAAATATCATAATTTTAGTTTTGTCAAAGTAAATTTTCAAATTCAGCCATTTTATAATATCACTTAGAGTGCCATTTATATCTTTTTCTAGGGATTCCTTATCCTTACTCGTAAAAACGACAGTACTATCATCAGCAAAAAGTATAGAGGGATGATTGGTTACTTTTGGAAGGTCATTTATATAAATGATGAATAGCAGAGGGCCCATAACACTTCCTTGTGGGACGCCTTGTTTAATTTCCCTGTATTCCGATGTGTACTTAATTTCTTTTCTGGTTTTGGTGCATACTCGAGTAACTAATGTGGACTGCTTTCTGTTGGTAAGATAAGAAGCTATCAGATCTAATGAAGTACCCCGAATTCCATAACTACATAATTTATTTAACAGTATTTGGTGATCCACGTAATCAAAGGCTTTACTTAGATCCATATACAAAGCACACGCCGGCATTTTATTGTCTAAGCTACTCATAACTGTGCTCAGAAAATTTAAGACTGCCATATTAATGGTTTTATTTTTCCTAAAACCTATTTGCTCTTTAGCAAATAAATCAAAGTTTTCAAAATAGTTATTTATCCTGACATAAATAACTCTTTCATAGACCTTAGAAAGCACCGGTACCAATGCTATGGGCCTATAACAATTCATATTGTAGGTATCATCTTTCTTGAACAGAGGTTTAATGATTGTTAATTTAAGTCTATCAGGAAAGTGACGATTTAGGATTGACAGGTTAATGATATGACTTAATATGTAGGATAATTTAATTGGCGCTTGTTTAAAAATTTTAGTCGATATATTATCATATCCAGTACTGTTAGTATTTTTTAAGTTTAAAATTATTTTGTGTACTTCATCGGGTGTAGTTGGATACAGAAATAATGTTTTGGAGTGATGAGGTAAGGTCCCTGTTTTATTAGCACAACTTGTATTCCCTTTTAATTGGTCTATAAAAAATTATTGAAACTGTCCGCAATGGTCTGCGGATCATCCGTACAATGTTTACCGTCTATATGAATTTGATTGATTTGGCTTTTTGGCACATTACACATTGTTTTATTAATAACATTCCAAGTAGCCCTGCATTTATTTTGAGCTGTATGGATAAAATAATTATTCTGAGACTTTTTTGTCAATTTTATAACACTTTTTTAACACTTTTTATAACATTTTTATAACTATACCTTATTTTACTAATGTAACTATACCTTATTTAACTAAAGTGTCTATACCTTATTTTACTAATGTAACTGCACCTTATTTAACTAATGTATTATAAACCTATTTTGTTAAAGTAACTATACCTTATTTTACTAATGTAACTAACCTTATTTTACTAACTATACCTTATTTTACTAATGTAACTATACCTTGTTTTACTAATATAATTATACCTTATTTTACTAATGTAACTATACCTTATTTTACTAATATAACTACACCTTATTTTACTAATGTAACTATACCTTATATTACTAATATAACTATACCTTATTTTACTAATGTAGCTATACCTTATTTTACTAATATAACTATACCTTATTTTACTAATATAACTATACCTTATTTTACTAATG
Organism: Orthosia cruda; assembly: GCA_964057195.1. Lineage (NCBI taxonomy): Eukaryota > Metazoa > Arthropoda > Insecta > Lepidoptera > Noctuidae > Orthosia > Orthosia cruda. The sequence goes on along the minus strand of OZ059848.1, from coordinate 1,648,715 downwards.
TAACTATACCTTATTTTACTAATATAACTACACCTTATTTTACTAATGTAACTATACCTTATTTTACTAATGTATTATAAACCTATTTTGTTAAAGTAACTATACCTTATTTTACTAATGTAACTAACCTTATTTCACTAACTATACCTTATTTTACTAATGTAGCTATACCTTATTTTACTAATATAACTATACCTTATTTTACTAATGTAACTATACCTCATTTTAATAATGTAACTATAACTTATTTTTATAATGTAACTATACCTTATTTTACTAATGTAACTATACCTTATTTTACTAATATAACTATACCTTATTTTACTAATGTAACTATACCTTATTTTACTAATATAACTGTACCTTATTTTACTAATGTAACTATACCTTATTTTACTAATATATCTATACCTTATTTTACTAATGTATTATAAACCTATTTTGTTAAAGTAACTATACCTTATTTTACTAATGTAACTAACCTTATTTTACTAAATATACCTTATTTTACTAATATAACTATACCTTATTTTACTAATGTAACTATACCTCATTTTAATAATGTAACTATACCTTATTTTACTAATGTAACTATACCTTATTTTACTAATATAACTATACCTTATTTTACTAATGTAACTATACCTTATTTTACTAAAGTAACTATACCTTATTTAATGTAACTATACCTTATTTTACTAATGTAACTATACTTTATTTTTCAAAAGTGATTTTTAATTTCGTAGACCAAACTGACGTAGGGATAAACAACCCCCCCGGTTGTTTATCGTTACATAAAAATAGTGTCGTATCCTGAGTGATCGAAACTCGAAGTAGATCGAAAATGAAACTATGTCACGGCAAAATACAACACTACTACAAACTAGCGGCCCTTATTTAGTTTTTATTCATTTATGTCAAATTTCATTTTATCGTTCGTGTTAAAGTAAATAAAAGTTTAGGTATGTCCTATGTGTATGAATACTGTTATATTTAAATATATTACGCTAACATTCATAAAACATTTATTTACACCAATTAGTAAAATTAAATTGAGGAGTCATGTCATATCGATTCGATGAATCACTAATGATTGGGCCTTACCTGCGACACTATGCTCCGCACTTGCAACATATCAACATATCACACATCTGGTTGTGGTCAGCCAGCTCGCGAATATGTATCCTCCGACTGCACACCATGATTTTCTCCTTGTTTACGACTATTTAGTTCGCTTTTTAAGCAGTCGGGTTTTTAAAATCTTTTAATTAACTTTTTTATTTATAACTTTTTAGTTATATTTTTTTTCGAATTGGGTACATTTAAACATGCAAGTGTTATATATTTTTGAAATCTCCTCTTAAAACCCTTTCTAGTGATACCCCACACGATGGGTTTGGAAGAAAAAAAAATGTTGACTCCCACAATACGGCGCCCAAAAGCCGCCATTTTTCTATTTTCCAATTTCAATGTAGCCAGTGACACTCGCACGGTTAAGACGAATCGATTGACGTAAGAACTATCAAAATTGGCGAACGCGTTTGGTCTCTAGAACGCCACATAGAAACATACATACATAGACTAATAAACACGTTACCCTCCTTCGGCAGTCGGGTAAAAAAATAAGATCATTGGCAGCTCTCACTTTAGTCAACGAAATTAAAAATCACAGTATAGGTTACAGTTCACGTCATGTAAATTTGTTGCTCTTAAGTAGGCCTCAAATGAATCATCATCTTCCTGCCCTTGTCCCATGTTACTTGGGGTCTACGCAACATGTTTTCTTCTTCCATACCGTCCTGTCCCCCGTCACGCTATCACTGACTCCCTTTTCCTTCATATCACTCCTCACACAGTCCATCCATCTTTTCTTTGGCCTTCCTCTTCCTCTCCATCCATCCACATTTATATGCATAACTCTTTTAGTAACATGCGTTTCATCTCTCCTCATCACATGACCATACCAGGTCAAACGGTTTCCTTTCAACTTTTCTGTCACTGGCGCCACTTTCAAACTGCCTCTAATATACTCATTTCTCACTTTATCCAAAAAAACTCATATTAAAACGGCAGGTAGAATCTGCGATTTGAAAAAAACCGGCACAGAGCGAATCGGTCTCGCTCACTGAAGGTTCCGTGCAATTTGAAACTTTCTTGATCTTAAACTTTTTGATACCTACGAAATTTTAACAAACGAGCTTGCTTTACGCTACAGTAAAAATGCTTTTAATGTTTTTAAATTTCTCATACAATTTTTCATCGTTTAAATTAAACCATTATTTGCACAGATACTTGCATGGACATAGAAGATAGTCAAGAAAAGATGTGTGCATCCAGCAATACCAGACCGAGGGGGTATAATTTGTTCCACAAAGATAAATTTGTGGATCAAGGAAGATAGCAAATGAATATTCTACATGAAACTTGGTGGGACAGTGTAGAATTTCTGTCATTTGAAGATTTTAAGGACTATATATTATATACTTTATTGTACGCCAAGATAAAGAATATTCAAAAAGACATCTTATAACAGAAACAAATATAATAAAGGCGGCTTTATCGCGATCCACGATCTCTTGCAGGCAACCTAGAATGGAAAGAGACAGTCTGGACACAATATGGAGTGCAAATTTTCAACAAATAATTCATTTATTAAGAAAGTAGGTACTTAATACAAAGTACAAAAAAAATGGATACATAAATACATACATACAACTAATATACAGACAAGAAAACAATTCAGCTTATACAAGATTATGATCACAGTGACAAGTAGTGCTCCTTCACAAGTCGCTTAAAAACAGGCAGTGATTGCGCGCGCTTTATAGTCACAGACAATGCATTCCATAGACGAGTGGTCTGGACAGTAAAAGATTTGTCTAGGTAGGTAGTGGTATGCATTGGCTTTTTAAGTTTCATATTATCCGATGAACTAAGAACTTTAAGGTGTGAGTCACACAGAATCTGAAACCGTTTCTAGAGATAAAGAGGTCTAGAAGGAAGAAAGAGAATATTATATAGGAGAGAAAGAATATGAGCATTCCAAGGCAAATTGGCAACCACTTGATTTCCACACGAAATTCAGAAACATGGTCATATTTGCGCAAACCAAATAGGAACCTTATACAAACCTTTTGATTATCCAAGCTATGACTACAAAAAAACTTTTTGCAAAAAAATACTACCGACTTCCAAATACAAAACTACAAAGTGAAAAATAACTTAATTTTTTGAAGTCGGTGTCCATAACGCAAAAAAATGGTACCTACGAAAGACACCGACTTCAAAAAATAAAGTTATTTTTCACTTTGTAGTTTTGTATTTGGAAGTCGGTAGTATTTTTTTGCAAAAAGTTTTTTTATTTTTCACTTTTTAGTTGTACGTACCTAATAGGCAAGTTAGTAAGGGAACTATTTCGCCAGAATAGATTTCATGAAACTTGAAAATAACCGTTGAAATGAGAGGTCTGCTTACCCCTTAAGAGCGAACTGGCGTGATGTTATGTTATGAAATGTTCTAAACAACAAACAGACATGCGATTGCAGCAATCCCGAGAGATTTGCCGTTATTTATTGAAGAGTTCTGTTGTATATCTCCGAAGTTCTTCATCAGATCTTCACCAAATTAAAATGGGACCAATTTCGGAACATACTTTATCAAACAAAAAAAGAATTTTCAAAATCGGTCCACAATTGACGGAGTTATCGGTGAACATACACAAAAAAAAAAAAAAAAAAAACAAACTTGAAGTCGAACATAGAACCTCCTCCTTTTTGGGAAGTCGGTTAAAAATCATAAAATACATACTGGACCTCAAATTACCGCGAATGGAAGTAGATATATATCTAAGTATCTATTCTAGTTATGTACTATTGCATGTTCTGAGTGTGACGACCGGCCCTGAATTCCAAAGTGGTACCTAATTCTGTTTGTGCATCATCTAGGTCACCTATGTGTATTTTATTTTACGCAGATCTATACTAATATTATAAAGCTGAAGAGTTTGTTTGTTTGAACGCGCTAATCTCAGGAATAACTGGTTGGAATTGAAAATTATTTTTGTGTTGGATAGTCCATTTATCGAGGAAGGTTATAGGCTGTATAACAACACGCTACGACCAATACGAGCGAAGCGTATTACTGTATATATGTATTTATTTTATATATAAATAGTACAACAAAGACTACCTACAGTACTGTCTTTCCTTTCATTTTTAAAATCCATCCAAAGGTTGTTTTGAAAAGATCGCTTTTAGCGACAAGGCCGCCCATTGTGTCACCCAGTGTAATGTTTCCTCGTCTATACTTTCTGTAACTTATATGGTGTACATAATAAAGAGTATTCTATTATATTGACTGATTGTATATTGCGATACTTAATCAAAAATATTAGTAGTAATTTAGTTAATTGTGTAAGAAACTTCTATAGATATTTATAATTAAAGAATCTGCCAAGTGCGAGTCGGACTCTCGCGCAAAGGGTTCTGAAAGTCTACATGTAACTTTTTAAATCCACATTTGAAACTTTAGTTTTCAAAGTAAAGGTTTATAAACATTATTTGTGAAGAGATAAAGGAGATAGAAGAACGCTAATGTTTTGTTCATGTTCTGCTATTTTCGAAAAATGTGAATCCCAAAAGTACCTAAATAAAATTGATTCAGAAGGCTTAAGTAAGGCTCTTTCATTTGTTCCCCATCATAGCATATACTGCAGCCGAATTGCGTAAGTGAATACGGCAAAGGAAATAGTTTGGAACCTTCAAAGAGTTAGAATCATTCCTTTCAACATTTTCGGTATTGCGAAACTAATTTGGAAAGAGTACAATCCTCCTGATGATTTATTTCCAAATAATTAAGACATAATTTAATTTTGTTTTACTGGTCTTCTAATGCTTTTAATTAAAAATGTATAAAGGTTCCATAAAACTGAAAAAAAAACAATTATTCTTTCCAATCAATTCTACGTCAAAATATTGGTCATGGAAAGATTCATCTCCTTTCCTTTTCAGAGTGTAAAATGCAATACGTAAAGTCGTTTTTGTGAAGGTTCCAAACTGTTTCCTTTGCACTGTTACTGTTTTGTTTCCTACGCAATTCGGCTGCTGGTCTGACTAAATTTGTCAAACGACATGAAAAAAAGGAGAAGTCATTATTGTTCGCTATTTTAATATTTCAATTATTTCAACGACACCTTGTTTAAATTACATTTGCATTTTACAATACAATTTATTCATATAACATACATAAGTAAGAAATAACATAACATCACGCGCATATTTCTCAAAGGGTTGGGCAGAAGTCCACCTACACAGAGCCTCGCTGTACAGAACCCACCTGCAGTAGGCACCTCCCACACGCATTATAAAAAACAAACAAAAAAACCATATAATTGTTAAAATTCTCCCGACCGAATTTCGGCCACAGTGGCAAAATTTAACTGAGTTTTGAACCATGTACGTAGGAGATATTATATGCACAAGTGAGTGCCCCAAACATAGGTGCACCCTCAAATCTTCTACGAGTAAGTCCGATGGGGCATGTCCGTGGCTACCGCTGGACCCCCAACGCCAATCGCTTCCATATTTGGTAAATAGTTACTACTCAATTGGCACCAATTAGTACTCGAACAACAACATTGGTACCATAGTAGTTTCCGAGAAAATCAACTTTGAAGGTTGTCCGGCGGTAGTCACGCTGCCCTCAGCAGGGACCACCGAGCGCCGAAAAAGGGGGCATGCTACAGCTATTCTAAGTATACAAATAATTACTACCCTTTTAAGTGTTTCATCTCGTAAGAAACTACTCTTCCTATTTTTTTTTCGCAATGAATCTCATAATATAAAAATAAATAAATAAAAAAATCCAAAAACTCGACTACTTAAAAAGCGACCTAAAAAGACGTACACAAGAAGAAAATCATGCTGTGCAGTCGGAGGATACATATTCGCGAGCTAGCTGACCAAAACCAGATGTATCCTCCGACTGCACAGAATGATTATCTTCTTGTTTACGTCTTTTTAGTTCGCTTGTTAAGCAGTCGGGTTTTTTTTTTATTCACAACTTTTTTATTTTTTTTTATAATTAAGTACATTTCAACATAGAAGTGTTATGTTATTGAAATCACCTCTTAACACACTTTATTTTGATACCAAACACGATGTTGGTTTGGAAGAAAAAAAAAACCCCACAAAATGGCGCCAAAAATCCGCCATTTTTTCTTTTCCAATTTTTATGTAGCTAGTGACACTCGCAGGGTTAAGACGAATCGATTGACGTAAGAATCGTCAAAACCGGCCAACGCGTTTGGTGTCTAGAACGCCACATAGGCACAAACATACATAGACAGACTGATAAACACATTACCCTCCTTCGGCAGTCGGGTAATAAGGGCAGCTATCCGACACGACTGGTAAGATATCAGGCGAAGGATCAAAACCTTCACGAGCTTTCCAAGGCACAGGATTTTCACTATTTTCTAGTATGCAAGTGCAGCAAAGAACAACCCTCGGTTTGTGCCATGGACTATTGTAGATTATGAATAAGATCTTAATTTAGAACCGACGGTGATATTACATTTTAAATTAGGTATCGGGCAAACGATCATTCGGCCGAACGTACTTCGTCAACATCATCATCGACCAATCGTGATGCACTCATTGTCGACCGCACGTCAGTGGTAACTTTGAACTTAAGCTCGCCTGGCATAGGACGGAGTTTCAACAGAACGAAGCCGGGTATACTGATCTAGTTATGACTGCCGTGTAGCTAACTAAACAAGACAATGAAAAAGAATGCATGTTTTCAATCTTCTTTTTCCTTTGTCTGCGTCTCTTTATCAACCTCTTTTTTATGTGCTGATGTTGGAGCTTCATCCTCCTCGAAGTCATCGTAAGATCTGATTCGGACGACATTTTTTTTTGATATTTGGACATGGTAATTTGGTTTGCTATCCTTATCTTTGTCCGTCTGGACGCCGACCGCTTTTAAAATGGATTTCTGTCTCGTAGTATCTGCTGAATCGTAAACATCCCGTTGTATTTCCGAAGATTGTTTAGTCTGCGAGTCATCGTCTCGATCCGGTCGTTTTGAAGTTGAAGCTCTAGGACTTGATTCATCCAAAAACTGAATCGCACTTGCCTTCCTTTTTTTAGCTTGGTGAAATATAATGCTGTCGACCCTGGTGGGAGCTGGCCTAACTTCGTCCAGGTCGTCGGAGTATGTTGAAAGATCTTCTTGTCCGAATTGCCTTTTAATGATTCCTGTATCGCTGTCTTCGAGCGTGCCGGTTGTGCTACTATAATTAATGGTAGTGGGGCTGAACTGAGCATCGGGCAAGTCAGGTAAATTTAATTTGTCAACTAAGTCATGCAGCCATCTTACAATAAATGCCTTATCTCTAGGGACACGTCTAAGTGCCTCTTTTAGAGCATTTTTTTTTCGTTCGTCAGGGACTAACGACGGTTCAGAAGATTCCAATTTGCGGTTTGACAAATAAATTAAATCACCTCCTTCGTCCATTAGCTCTGAGAATGCTTGTTCATCTCCTGCTATTATTCCGCTAGGTATGTAAACGCTAGCACATTCGCTTTCAACGTTCATCCACGTCTGAGGTGATACACTTCTGAGTTGGATCTCGTTCTTTTCCTGAATTGCAAAAAAATATTTGTTACTAGATACATATACAATGGCTGATGATTTTATGTTCTATGGACGGGTTTCTGACATATACTCGATTAATTTCGAATTCTTAAATCAGAAATCGGGGTAAAAAGTATACATTTCGCAGTAAAATCTGAAATCCCTAATTACCCTCGGGACAAAATACACTGCTTGAGTTAAAGCACGTGCATATTTGCATAATCAACATAATTTTTCGTCCGCTCTCTTTACGAGAGTGCAAACAGAAAATTGAAAAATGGCTCCAAAACCTGACTTATGAGGAAACAGAGTGCCTCATACAAACTTAAATTGTAGTCTTAGCACATCTTTCACATACACCCTTCCTACACGCACACACTCACAGTCGCACGCACCATCTAACCCTTCCTCACACACACACGCACACACATACACTCACACACACACCCTCTTTTATTGCTCCAATCTATTATTAATATATCTATGTCTAGTTTTAGTTTTATTGTTATTATAAATGTCTGTCTAGTTTCTACTTTTAGTCTAACGAAAATTTTGTCTTGGAACTAAGTTGGATTTTCGCTCCTGGGGTGGGCGCTAATAACTGCGACACAGTTACTTACTAAACTAACGCAGTATTAACGTACACAAAAATTGTATTATGATTTTGTTCCAATAAATATTTGTAAATATTTGTATTGTTGTATTTTGGGTTCTGTAATAAAGAATCGAAACGAGTCGAAACGTCCGAATTAAAAAAAGGATACGACGGAATTCTTATAGGATCACTCGGGTCATCGGGTGTATGTGTGTCTTTCTGTCTATCACAGACGATTTGCTCCAAATCTACTGAACCGATTCAGTTGAAATTTTTGTGAGCTATACACGGACGCGTAACGTAAATAAATTAATTTCAAATATAGGGTCACCCGAATCTCTTCAAAGTTAGAGTGAACAGGCTTCTTCTGGGTAAGCTCACTCCATCGTCGACTCTGTCTCTGTCACCTCTGACTTAGACTAGAGTCAAGAGCAAACCCATCATAAAATTAAAATAAAGTGGTTTACGGACGATAGTTTAACGTGACAACGTCATAACAAAACATTGATAAAAGCCGAACGCTCAAGCCGATCGTGCCTTTCGCTCGCTCGTGTAGCACTCTCCCTCCGATCGCAACGTTGCAGTGAGCACGCATAACGGGACAAAGAGCGTAACGTTACAGTGAGCGTACCGTTACATTGAGTGTAACGTTACTGGACAATGCGCGTAATGTTACAATGAGTGTAACGGGACACGGTTTCGTGCGTGCAGCCGGCGTTCATCGATTTATTAGACGTTGTCACGACAAAAAAAAAAGGATTGCATTCCACTTTGTAATGTAAGTTCCTTGATGATGAATAGGTACTATACGAACCAAAATTTTATCGATGTCTCCATGAAGTTTGACAGACACCCGCACTAGAAGGAAGTCGACGGCCAGCAGTACACGTGCGAGGGTCAGTAGGGCAGACATCAGCCAGCACGCGGTGTGCAGCCACGCAGAGATAATGGTCAGCCGCGTGGCCTGGTACACGCCGCGGATACGCCGCTCATACGTCAGCGTGGCCACGTTCACCGTATATGTACAGCTGTGGACGAACGCACTCCGTTTTTAACCGACTTCCCAAAAAGGAGGAGGTTCTATGTTCGACTTCATGTTTGTTTTTTTTTTGTTTATGTTCACCGATATCTCCGTCAATTGTGGACTGATTTTGAAAATTCTTTTTTTGTTTGAAAAAGTATGTGCCGAAATTGGTCCCATTTTAATTTGGTGAAGATATGATGAAGAACTTCGAAGATATACAACAGAACTCTTCAATAAATAACGGCAAATCTCTCGGGATTGCTGCAATCGCATGTCTGTTTGTTGTTTATAACATTTCATAACATAACATCACGCCAGTTCGCTCTTAAGGGGTAAGAAGATCTCTCATTTCACCGGTTATGTTCAAGTTTCATGAAATCTATTCTGGCGAAATAGTTCCCTTGCTAACTTGCCTATTAGGTACGTACAACTAAAAAGTGAAAAATAAAAAAAAACTTTTTGCAAAAAAATACTACCGACTTCCAAATACAAAACTACAAAGTGAAAAATAACCTAATTTTTTGAAGTCGGTGTCCATAACGCAAAAAAATCGTACCTACGAAAGACACCGACTTCAAAAAATTAAGTTGTTTTTCACTTTGTAGTTTTGTATTTGGAAGTCGGTAGTATTTTTTTGCAAAAAGTTTTTTTATAATTTGTGAAGCAATGTATGCCACGTGGGACATGCGTCTGATGTTACACGCCAGTAACGCCATAAGGTTACAATACGCTTATGAACGGAGTCAAGAGGCGCAGGTGCGATCCGTTCCGGTTGCAGGCTTGCGTTAGATTGACGTTTGCTTGTCGGCCGAGGCACAGACAACAGCGCACTTTATGCAATTTATAGTTAGTGGATAGACGTTTTTATATTCCTAGGACCCTCTTTCACTCGCAGATAACAAACATAATATGAATTTAATTGTAACTACGTACAAGACGTACGGCAATGCGCCACCGGTACATGGTTGACATCCCACCCATACGTACAAAGCGTTTTGCGAATACTTGTATTGTGCGTACAGCTAAGGAGTGAAATTCCCTGCCGGAGTCTTTGTTTCCTGATAGCTACAACCTTGGGGTCTTTAAGTTAAGAGTTAATAGGTTCCTTCTAGGCAAGCGTGCTTCACCGTCGACCACGTCATCACTTACCACCAGGCGTGCCCATCGATAAATAAAAAAAACTGTGCATACGTGGGGCTGCCAGTGATTTCGCCAAGTTTGCGGCACAGTTCTTCCAAGCCGGAATGTGTGATCATGGACGAGTGCACGCAGAGACAGCCCATCGCTAGTGAGAACACGAATACAGGTGGCAGCACTCGCCACGTCCGTTGCAAACTGCAGGGACATAAGTCTTTTATTAATCAGGTAGCCTAATGATGAAGGTTTTGCGAAAGCGTCCTAACTATGTAAGAAGTAAAAAGTATTGGACTGTCTTGTTGATCAAGACAAATCTTGGCCCTGGGTTTTCTCACTTATTCCAGGCGGAATAAGTGAGAAAGCAGGGTTGCCCTAACTGATTCTTGTTCAACCCTGTATTGTCTCACAGCTGGGCGCAGGCTTCCCTCTTACTTGCCCGGTACCTACCTATTGTATTACTAAAACACAACTGGCGAAATGCAGTGGATATACGGTACACACCATAACCATCTAAGCATATAAACTGTGATGTTCAATAACATCATCAGCCTTATAATGTTCCCACTGTTGGGACACAGACATCCTCTCTGTGAGAGAGGGAATGGGCCTGGTGGATGTCACATGTCTTCGTATTGCCGCGAATGCCGGTTTCCTCAGGATGTTTTCCTTCACCGTTTTAAGAGCAGTGGTGAGAAAATAATTTACACAAAGTAAAGCGCATGCCTGGGTCCGAACTCATGACCTACGGCCGTTACCACTGGGCCATCGCTGCTCTCTGTGATGTTATGAGTATATAATTTATTGCGACAAATATAACAAACTAGCTGCCGCCCGCTTGCAAGCCGAATTTTTTACAAAGAAACTTCGCTACTACAAAAGTAAATATGTCTTAATTAAGGTTAGGTATACATATGTGTGCCAAACATCATTTGATTGATTGGCACTCATATTAAAGTTTATTAGTTTTTGCGTGAAAGAACAACAAACATCCATACACACAAACTATCACATTTAAGACCACTTGCACATTAAAATAAACTCAAGAGTTAGTTGCTTACACGAGGTTAAATTATCAGTCATACAATATTGTCGATTTATACTCGTTAACAACTTTCGTGCAAGAGAGGCCCTCTATTTTTTTTTTTGGGATAATCCCACCGCACTATTCCCAAACCACTGCAAATCCTGAAAGCCAGAATCAACAGTGGCGACCACCAGAAAAGCGCCGAGGCAAAGAAGCTCGACGAAGTCCCGGAGAATGAATTTAACTCTCTTGGATCCCGCAACGAAATTAATCAGAAAAGAATAATGGAGGAGTAAGAAAAAATACAAATTTCCACTTCCTTCCATATCAAGCAGGAGACAGAACAAACAAGACCAATAGGCACAAAGGGTTGTTGGGCCTTATTATATTAGTAGGTTAGTTCACCCGGTAAGAATCCTGCTCCCGGTGGAGCACATGAGGAACATGGTGGTCCACACCAGACCGAAGATGCCCGACACCAGGGGCACGTACGTCGGCAGCGAACAGGTGCTCTTCTCGACCCACTGAGTGCTAACGAAGTCCACTGGCACTGTAAAAACGTCTAAAGGTCTATCCACACATATCAGGGCCGTGCCCGGGACGTGACAGGGCCGGGCCCAATCATTGAAGATTCATCACTAGCCACTGCACGGCCCGTGCACGAACGTGTGTGAACGAGTTCATATTTATTTATTAAAACTTTATGCACAAGTACAAAAGCGAACTTAATGCCTTAGGCATTTTCTACCAGTCGACCTAAGGGTGGTGCAGAGATAAAATAAGGCAGGTGCAACTAAATTAAGGGATAAATTGAGAAAAAAAAACATATATAAAAATATATACAAATATATACTTAGATACATACATAAAAAAACAATGCTATAGAGAAACCGAAACCAACTAATCAATTCTGTGATGATTCTGCAAACTTCTTGCGAATGTGTTCACGTGCCTTAAATTTGAAAGAGAACCGTCTGTTTGCCATCCTGATATTCTGAGGGAGCGCATTCCAAAGAGAGATAGCCTGGACTAAGAAGGACGAGTGGATAAACCCAGAGCGGTGAGAGGGACATTGTAGAAGATGATTATTGGTGGAGCGAAGATTTTTACTGTGAGCAGAGCAAAGGAATTGAACATGAGAAGTCAGATAAGAAGGAGAAGTGGGTTTATAAATAAAAGAAAACAGGGTAGTCAAGGTCCTCAGCGCTCTACGCTGACGAATGGGTAACCATTTTAAAAGTGATCGATGAGTGGATACATGATCATACTTACGGAGGTTGAAGACAAATCGAATGCAGTTATTTAGAAGGCGGTCAAGTTTATTGAGTAGATCTACATTCAGGTCATAGTAGCACACATCACCATAGTCAATAATGGGAAAGATTATGGACTGTACAAGCATGGCCTTTATGTGAGCTGGGAGAAGATTTTTTAGCCGATACAGTGAACGCAACGTTCCGGTGACCTTTTGGCTGACACTCGTAACCTGTTTGCGCCAGTCAAGGCAAGTATCGATGAGCAGACCAAGATCCTTAACCTCGGAGCTAAACCGATTGGTACGTTGTCGAAGGTTATGGGTGGAACAGTTAAGCTATCGAGCTTTCTCAAGCTATGGGGGCTCCCAAGTATGATAGCCTGACATTTTGCAGGGTTAACCGCCACACCGAATCGGTGCTGCACTGAATCAGCCTTTAATCATAATTAAATCCCGGTTTAGCTCCTCGATCGCTTCCGATAAGTTGTCAACACGCGCCTGACAGTAGAGCTGTAAATAGTCAGCGTAGAGATGATACGCACATTGAAGCTCGGTGGTTATAAGATTTATGAAAATTGAAAACAGAAGAGGAGATAAGATACCGCCTTGAGGGACGCCAGCTGCAAGGTCACACCACCCAGAAGACAAGTCTCCAGTACGAACTGATTGCTGACGCCCCCGAAGATAAGAGGAAAACCATTCCAGCACCTCGTGAGAGACCTAACGATAAGAAAGGATAGACAAAAGGATATCGTGATAGACAGTATTAAATTAAAAAAAATAAAAATAAATATAATATATTAAGTCCGCCTATGTACCACTATTGTACATGAAGTTTAAATAAATAAATAAATAATAATATAATTATAAAATGTACACAACGATATTTTTTTGAGCCCCTGACGGAGCACGGTCCGTCCACGTCCAGGGCACGGCCCTGATATGTGTGGGTAGACCTTTAATCGGTAACTCTTTTTACACGACTGCGCGACGCAAGGAGGGTAATGTGTTTGTCAGTCTATGTACATATGTATGTTTATATGTATGTTTGTAGATATGTTTTACCTATGTGGCCACCTAGAGACCAAACGCGTATTCTTTCGTCAAACGCTCTGCGAGTGTCACCGGCTACAATCAAATTGAAAAAAAGAAAACGGCGGTTGCTAGGCGCTATATTGTGGCGGTCCCAATTTTTTCGTCGTGTGGGGTATCAAAATGTCTCAGTCTCCGTAACATTTTTTTGCGTAAATAGTTATCTATTAGTCGTCACCCTATTTCTAGCCATATCAAAGCCATCAAAAACAAAACATGTAAAAATAATATAAGTCTCGCAAAGCAATTCATCAACCGCAAAAGGTTGTGAACTCTATGTAAAACCAAGTCGGAAAAATTCCTAATAATTAATTTCTCAAAAATAATGAAATATAAAGTGATCCCTAAGTAATTTTTGTTAAAATTTTGCTTAAAAAGTGTTTTTTAAACTCCATTTCTGTATCCAAATGTAAATGCTACTTATTATGTACAAACAAAAAATAATATTTAGGAAAACTTGAAAAATTTCTAGAATTTGCTCATTTTCTATAACCAACAATCTTAATTTTGTGTATGAACGTATGGCTTTGTAGTTTGGTATGTAATGAGCGGGGTCCAACGCAGACTTGGCTGTTTTTTTTACCGACTGCCGAAGGAGGGTAGTGTGTTTATCAGTCTATGTATTTATGTATGTTTGTTTCTATATGGCATTCTAGAGACCAAACGCGTTGGCTGATTTTGATGATTCTTACGTCAATCGATTCGTCTTAACCCTGCGAGTGTCACTGGCTACATTACAATTGGAAAAGAAAGAATGGCGGATTATGGGCGCCATTTTGTGGGGTTAAGATTTTGTTTTCTTCCAAACCCATCGTGTGGGGTATTAAAATAAAGGGTTTTAAAAGGTGATTTCAAAAATATATAAGACTTATATGTATAAATGTAGCTAATTTAAAAAGAAAAAATAACAAAAAAGTTGTAAATAAAAAAAGTTAATTTAAAAAAAAAGAAGTAAACAAGAAGAAAATCATGCTGTGCAGTCGGAGGATACATCTGGTTTTGGGCAGCTAGCTCGCGAATTTGTATCATCCGACTGCACAGCATGATTTTCTTCTTGTTTACGTCTTTTTAGTTCGCTTTTTAAGCAGTCGGGTTTTTTTTTTTATATTTGTTTTTTGAGAGGAACCTGCAACAGGTATTCGGACTTTGTGGAGCAGTGTCGGATTGTTACCTCACTTAATGCCTTTCATACCAATATTTTAAGGAACTTAAGCATTTGAGTGATGTAACAGCCTATGCTGACTGCCTATGCAGTTGTTTTCTGTCATTCAGAGAGATAGGTATAATAAAACTGGTTATTATGTGCTATTCTCAAACACAGGTGTTGAGTTTGTAGTAAGCTGTCTGTATTTCTGCCTTTACATGGTGATCTATGGGTAAAAGCTTACCAAATTGTCCATGGTTATATACCTGTCTCTTTCCCTCCAGCAGGGGCACTCCTGAGAGTGACGTTGACGGATGTATTAGCTGTCAACTTCATAGCGTTTGTAAATTTTACTTACAATCTTCGTTTGCCGCGTTGGAAGGTATAAACTCATAGATGATGTTGTTTTTGAGTGTCGTGAGTGACATAAGCTTCGGGAACAGCACACATTTCTCGTCGAACAAATACATCAGCATGTGGAAGCAAAATGTGCAGAAGGAACCAAACACAAACGCCAAGAAGAAGAGAAGCAGATGGGCTCCTGAAAAAAACATAGTTTCCTTTGCGTTAGCCCAATGATATTCAAATAAACAGATTCGTTATACACTCACAAAACAATTGAAAAAAGTGTTCCGCACTCACACTTTTCATTCATCTGACATTTCAATACAAGTCGAAAGGGATGGCTTGATAAAACCAACAAGAAAAAAAGAGACAGCTAGTGTTTGTCACTTGCGTGTGAATGTAAACAAACATTATTCTAACCACCAATGTTGTTATCCTTTTCTAACCTCCAAATATCAGAATATTAGGAAAAAAAAAAAAAATTAGTAAATTGAGGCGTATTGCGTACTTACATACGGTATGAGATCCCTTCTGTTTTATGTACTTTGGTATCATAATTGGTACAATTTCTAAATACATAGACTGGCATTTTTTTTATTTTGTTTTTTTTTCAACAAAGCGTATCGCTCTTCGCCAAGCGTGACATAAACTAAAGACTAAAGTTCACAATTGTGATCTATTCGAGTCTTCACAATGTGCACGCTCATAACATATCTGTTTATTTGAATATCTTTGCGTTAGCCTATTAATATAACAAAGTCAGTCAGCCTATCGCAGTCTTGGACACGGGTATCTCACAAGTGATGCCACAAGTCTGATTGTGACTACACACAATAGGGATGATGACAAAAAAAAAACTATTTAGTCCGTCATGTGGATTACATACCTAAAAATATTGGAAACCTACTTTTTCTTTTACCGCGTAAATTAAAATATCGTGTGTGACGTCACAAGCCTCCACTCCTGAACTTTGATGCGCTTTTTCTTTGTCAATTTTTATTTATTTGGTAAAACAAAAAATACGTGTCCAATATTATTATATTGTACACGTTACGAGTATTAAATAAATTATTGGATAATCTCACTGAAATAGAATTATCATTTTTAGGGTTCCGTACCCAAAGGGTAAAAAAGGGGCCCTATTACTAAGACTTCACGATCCATCTGTCTGTCTGTCTGTCACCAGGCTGTATCTCATGAACCGTTATAGCTAGACAGTTGAGAATTTCCCAGATGATGTATTTCTGTTGCCGTTTCAACAACAAATACTAAAAACAGAATAAAAGTGGGGCGGGGCTCCCATACAACAAACGTGATTTTCTTTTACGTTTTTTTGCGATAGTGGTACGGAACCCTTCGTGCGCGAGTCCAACTCGCACTTGGCTGGTTTTTCTACCCATGTAACATCCCTATTTCGGCCACAAGACACCGCACCGCGTTCAGTAGTGCTATCTCTAAGGATAGCTACTACTAGTTTCGTCGTTGACGCAGCGCTGCGCTCAAGGCAGCAGCATCCCCTACCCTGCCTACCCTGGCTACTCAGGCTTCCTTGGCTACCCTGGCTACTCTCGCTACCCTGCCTACCGTGCCCCCCTGCCTACCCAGGCTACCCTGGCTACCCAGAGAATAACACATTTTTTTCCCGACCTCGTTTCTGTGGTCATCGACACATGCAGCTGCTCCTACATTAGCGTTACGCCTGAGGGATCCCTATGTCCAGCAGTGAAGGTCTTTCGGTTTTGATGATGACATCAAATTAATCTGCCTAGCCTTTTCCCAACTGTTTTGAGATGGGCTTCAGTCTAACCGGATTCATCTGAGTAACATAGTATTGATGATAATCACGACATAATGGTGCTCATAAGACACACTATATCAGGCCGAAGTCTTTCAATGAGGAACATTTTATTGGTATAGAACCTATTGTTTCCGTAAAAGTCTTATTTCATAGGCCTCGCAATTCGCAATAAGTGTTTTTGAACAAAATTCGGTACCTTTCCACGCCCCACTGACTTCGTGTTCAGATTTCTCAATCAATCGGTATTCTTGAAACAACAGCAATCTATTTACGGCTACCAAACTATGTCTAGAAGTTGATTCAGACTCCATTTCTCTGTATGTGAAATCTTGGTAAACTTGTGAGCAAATATTTACGAGATATATAACAAATCATGAAATATGTAATCTGCCACTAATGACAGCATTATGAAGAGGAAAAGCAAAGAAAAAGGTTTCTAAAACAGTCCGATCTTTTCGAATATAGCTGACAAGTTGCAGGCTTCCTGTGATGAATATGCTTTCTCGTACAGAAGTAGCTATTAACATAATACATTAAGTAAAAGTTGAACTATCCACGTCCACTGTGTAAGTTCTTTAGACAATAATTCTATGCATGGTCATTTGCATGTTAAATCTGGAAAATTAGGGGTTTCACGTCGGTATGAGAGATAGTCAGCTATAAACTTGTATAAACCTTTATTTTGACACCCTAAAACTTATCCCAAAACCTACTTAGCGTAGGGTGTCCGCGTGTACAGATATTCCAAAGTCAAAGGTCAAAAAAACGATATTTATTGCATATTGACGCCGTGACGCCTCTCAAGCCACTCCTCAAAGAGGGGCTTTGCCCGTTTTGACAGCTATAAAAATACTTAATAATAATTAAACTCGTTGTTATAGTGTATGGGTAACTTATTAATTAATTAGGATTATGAATTTAATTTTTCAATTTCTTACGAGAAACGTCAATATATTGTGACTACCAGGTTGACCTCGTATGATACTTTAAATAGACATACACTGCGCGCGCTCTGCCCTTATCTCGAAAATGGTACAAATATTAAAAAAAATGTGTACACAAAAGTTGTAGAGAATTTAATCCTCTACAATATTTATAATAAATATAAATAGCATAAAACCCATAGGACACGAGATACTTGCAATAAATGTGTAAAAAATCGTTTATTTTTACCTTTGACCTTGGAATATCTGCAGTCGCGGACACCTTACGATAACTAGGTTTTGAGGGTGCCAAAATAAAGGTATATACAACCTTATAGCTGACTATCTCTCATTCCGAGATTCTTGCCCTAATATGATTAATTTTCTTGGACTATCTCTGGAATTAATTTAAAAAAACTGTTCAGTACGATATTTTAAGGTAAGACTTTGAGGAGTTGCTTGTGCAGGTTTCGTAAAATTGTCGACAAGGAGGAGACAGCGGCAGCGTGACGAGTTAGACTTCTATCTATAGCATGGGCCATATGTAGCATAAATAAAATCGATAGGAAGGAGGGCGTGGGCAACAACAGGCATAAAATAATAATATACAAAAAGGAAAACTTACTTTTATATACTGATAAACTGGTTCTTATTACATAGCTCTTAGGTTCACAATGCAGTATATTTTCTGTTAATGTACAGGTCTACATGTTAAGTCGACTTAGATCTATTTAGAGGTTTTAGTTACCATCATTCCTGACTGATTTGACTATGAAACACCATACCCCAAACTTAACCGTATTCAAGATATTGGACATCGAAGTATTTTTAATTAAAAATTACCGTTTTTTTGTCTATGGATATATTTTTTAGGTTTTTGCCTCTCGTAGTAGCTATCGACATAATATATTTAGTAAAAGTTGAACTATCCAGGTCCGCTGCGTAAGTTCTTTAAGACAATAATTCTATGCATGACCATTTGCATCTCTGTAATTCATTTATTTTGCCTCTAATTTACGAACAACTACCAATCAATGATATTCAGATATGTTATGAGCGCGCGCATTGTGAAGACTCGAATACGTCCTAATTGGGACGTATATTCTTTAGTCTATGTCACGCATGGCGAAGAGCGATACGCTTTGTTGAAACAAAAACAAATTTAAAAAAATGCCATCATGTGTGTTTAGAAAGTGTACCAATTATGGTACCAAAGTACATAAAACAGAAGAGATCTCATACCATTATGTAAGTACGCAATACACCTCAATTTACTAATTTATTTAATATTTTTCCTAATTGGAGGTTAGAAAAAGAAAGAGATGGTAAATACATTGGTGGCCAGTATAATGATTGTTTACATTCACACGCAAGCGACAAACACTAGCTGTCTCTTTTTTTCTTGTTGGTTTTATCAGGCTGTAGCGGCACCGACGCCGGAACTTACGAACTAATGACATTACGTCACACAAATCCTGCATCGCGCAAGCAAAGTTTTCGGCGCGATTTGAACACATACAACAATCCGACAATAACCGTCAGGCAGTTGCCCGGACCAGACACAACACCCGTCTGGTCGGAGGATCCTCCCTTTTCTATGTAGGTTTGTGGGACTTTACAACCTGGTCCACTACCCCCAAACTGGTGACCCCGACGTGATCATCAGCGCAGCCTTCGTGCAGAGCTACTTCATCGTGACAACATCAGCACTTCCTCAAGCTTTCGAGCAGCGAGTCACACGGCTAGACAGTACCCACGGCGTCTACGGGGGTATCCTGACCACCAGCATACAGCGGACGTGCATTCCTGGTCATCACCCCCAGCTTCTTTCATCACCGCTCCGACCCACTGGAGCCAGCAGCTCTGTCCCGACTCACTGGGACATCATCACCCCGACTCACTGGGGCACAACCGCATACAGTTCCGACTCACCGCGAACTCTGCGACTTCCGGTTCCGGCTCACGGGAACCAACCTTCAACTGGCCAGGCAAGCATCACAAGATGTACGGACGACTCAACCTGCTATCGACCTCCGGTCTCCGGAGGGGAGTGATGTAGCGGCACCGACGCCGCCACTTACCCCCAAAAAGCCATCCCTTTCGACTTGTAGTGAAATGTCAGAGGAATATGAAAAGTGTGTATGTGTGCTGCGCGGAACACTTTTTTCGGTTGTTTTGTGAGTGTATAACGTATCTGTTAACTAGAATATCATTGCTATCAATCGTCTATTACGACCCGGTTGGTTCAGTTAAATACAATTTTAATGTTGAGAATGATAAAGCAACTTATCTACTACACAAACTCAAATAAATTAGGTGCTAAAACCCAAAAAAAAATAGGCCGATGGACACAAATCGGGGTATGTTTTTTCATAGTCAAATTAGTCAGGAATGATGTAAACTACAACCTCTACCTTTTAGGTCTAGGTCGACATAACCTGTAGCTCTGTATACATACTCATTTATAAATAACCTACAAAATAGATCAGGGGGTGACCATAAGCTCTTAGAGCAAGGTTATATTGAGTGTGCGTGTGTTTTTAACCCCCGACGGAAAAAGAGGATTACTTGCGGGACAGTGACGTGGTCGCTCACAATGGGCCTCATAAGAAAGCTTAAAGTCACCCAAAGGGCAATGTAGAGGGCTATGCTCGGTGTTTCTTTGCGTGATCGAATCAGAAATGAAGACATCCGCAAGATAACCAAGGTTACCGATATAGCCCGAAGAATTTCCAAACTTAAGTGGCAGTGGGCAGGGCACATTGCTCGCAGAACAGATGGCCGTTGTGGCCGAAAAGTTCTAAAATGGCGACCGCGTACCGGAAGACGCAGCTTTGTAAGGCCTCCCTCTAGGTGGAGCGACGACTTATTCAAGGCTGCGGGCGTCCGGCATCCAGCAAAACGCACAGGACCGATCAGTGTGGCGACGCTTGGGGAAGGCCTATGTCCAGCAGTGGACGTCTTTCGGCTGAAATGATGATGATGGAAAAAGAGGGGTGTTATAAGTTTGACGTGTGTTGCTGTGTGTCTGTCTGTGGCATCATAGCTCCTAAACGGATGAACTGATTTTGATTTCGTTTTTATTTTGTTTGAAAGGTGACTTAGTCGAGAGTGTTCTTAGCTATGTTTGAATAAAATCGGTTCAAAAGTTATGGGCGTTTTACTGTATCAATCGGGGTGTTTTCGCAAGATACGTTTCATAATTACGTGTTCAATAGATTGCCGATCGAAGCGTATCTAGATAATTTATGAAGCATGAAATAAAAATGTATCGGGGGTTTTTAACCAACTTCCCAAAAAGGAGGAGGTTCTATGTTCGACATTGTTTTATTTTTTTGTTTATGTTCACCGTTATCTCCGTCAATTGTGGACCGATCTTGAAAATTATTTTTTTGTTTGGAAGTGTATGTTCCGAAATTGGTCCCATTTTAATTTGGTGAAGATCTGATGAAGAACGAGATATACAACAGAACTCTTCAATAAATAACGGCAAATCTCTCGGGATTGCTGCAATCGCTTGTCTGTTTATTGTTTATACCATTTCATAACATAACATCACGCTAGTACGCTCTTAAGGGGTACGCAGACCTCTCATTTCACCGGTTATGTTCAAGTTTCATGAAATCTATTTTGGCGTTAAAGTTACCTTACTAACTTGCATATTAGGTAGGTACAACTAAAAGTGAAGAATAAAAAACTTTTTTGCAAAAAAATACTACCGACTTCCAAATACAATACTACTGTCTTTCGTAGGTACCTATTTTTTGCGTTATGGACACCGACTTCAAAAAATAAAGTTATTTTTCACTTTGTAGTGTTGTATTTGGAAGTCGGTAGTATTTTTATGCAAACAAGATTTTTTTATTTATATTAATTTTCCTTGTTTATAGTCAAACTATGATAGTTTTAACACGTCAGGGCTGACCTCAAACAAATCCTACATCGCGCTATCATAGTTCTCACCGCGATTTGAACATATAAACCGCCCGAAAACAAACATTGGGCAGTTAGCAGAAAAAAACACCCGTGTGGTCGAAGGGTCCTCCCTTATCAATGGAGGTTGCGGCGCTTTCACATAATTGGCCCATAATGTACCCACTACTGGTAAACAAGCCTTCTGTGAGATGGAAACAGTGCAGAATTAGCCACGTAGCAAGATTAGCAAATGCTACGGCCCCGCTCCGCGCTCCAACGCCTGTCTGACCGTAATAAAAAATAAGTTTAGATAAGCGTAAAAGTACATTATGGTACAAGTGTGTAATGTTGGTGTTTACCGCTGAGGTGCCATTGAGACCAGAGCCGTTAGGTGAGGGTCTTAAGAGAGCCGAGGACGGTAATCATCAATAAACACATGTATCATACGACGTTTTTCAACACACTTGTGAAGAAAATAATACTAAAAAATCATTTTCATTAGTGAAAACGAGTTGTGAATTTTTTTTCGCAATGGCGGGAAAAATTAATAAGTTTTCCTATGTGCTCGCATCTAACAATGACGATCGGCCATAGACTAAAAGTTACTTTTTTTTTGGCTTCTCGCGGATACCGTTTTAGCCTCGTTCAAAAAGGGGGATTACAAGTTTTCTTTACAGAGAAATAAAAAAGTTATATTTGAGTGAAAGTTTTATTTATTAAACGCGTACAAGTTGAAATTATCTATTTAAATACAAAGTTGCATGAAATGAATGAGCAACCAATAGGTACATTATTTTATTTTTACTATTGAGCACAATCTTTTTTGTATCAAAACTTTTTTAAGAACAAAGCAACATAACCAATAAATTAAAAAAAAATCTCTGTAACTCACTTGTAAATAATAGTAATGAAAATGTCACAGTTTGATTACAGGTGCTGTTATGCTATTCTTCATTCCCACCTGAAAATTTAAAACTCGATATCGTCACGTTAAATCTAAATTGAATAAGAAAGTGTTATCTCTGATCGTATTAAATCCAGAAAAGTTTATTAATACTTAAAAAAAAACTTTTCTGGCTTTAAAATGAGCAAATTTAGAGACTCAGAGAAAATTCAGATGTCACGCACTGATAAACAAAAGTGAAACCACCAAAGCAAATACAAATTCAAATGCGGATATGAAATTCAGTGTTGTCAGTTTTTATCGAAATTTGTC
Source organism: Orthosia cruda (assembly GCA_964057195.1). NCBI lineage: Eukaryota > Metazoa > Arthropoda > Insecta > Lepidoptera > Noctuidae > Orthosia > Orthosia cruda. Next base: position 1,625,609 of record OZ059848.1, on the reverse strand, counting down.
TCCTTTTAATTGGGCAAACTATCTGTAGGTGTATAATTGTTTCGCACTAATTGACTAAACTTAGGAATGGTCAAATACGTCACCACAAAGTGAATCTAATAAAGTTACTAATAGAAGAACACTATTTAAATGTACGATTGCATTATATAGCTAAATTAGGAACTAATTCTCGACATTTGAATACTAAACGGCAATATTAAAAACTAGTGCAGAAAAAGGTTGTATGTTTGATTCACATTGTTAGTCTAGCATTTTTTTTAGTTGCATCAGTTTACATTCCACCATATTATTGTAACACAAACAATAGTCACCGAATGAAAAAGAGTGGCCAAAGTTTCTTGTCAGTTCACATGGCTCAACCCCAATCAGCTAAATGACCGTAGGCAAATTGGCTCAATACATCTTTCACAAGTATCATTGATGTCATTTACTTACATGAATATAGATTGCAATTTGATTGTTCGTATGTAACTTTGATTCTACCTAATAAATATTTAAAATAATATACGTTTACGTTTGAACTATTTTACTACTCAAAGTTTAAAAAACACCCGACTGCTTAAAAAGCGAACTAAAAAGACGTAAACAAGAAGAAAATCATGCTGTGCAGTCGGAGGATACATATTCGCAAGCTGGCTGACCACAACCAGATGCATGTGCAACATTAAAGTTAATCAAAAATTAAAAAAACCCGACTGCTTAGTCGGGTTTTTTTAATTTTTGATTAACTTTTTTTATTTACAACTTTTTAGTTACTTTTTTTTAATTAGGTACATTTAAACATATAAGTGTTATATATTTTTGAAATCACCAATTAAAATTCTTTATTTTGATACCCCACACGATGGGTTCAGAAGAAAAAAAATTTTCCCCCACAAAATGGCGGCCAAAATCCGCAATTTTTTCCTTTTCCAACTTTTATGTAGAGCCAGTGACACTCGCAGGGTTAAGACGAATCGATTGACGTAAGAATCATCAAAATCGGCCAACGCGTTTGGTCTCTAGAACGCCACATAGGAACAAACATACATACTTACATACATAGACTGATAAACACATTACCTTCCTTCGGCAGTCGGGTAAAAAAAGCCAACCAATTTGATTTCTAAAAGTAATAAAAAATATGGGGAGTTTATTTCAAAAACTGGTATCATTACACGCACACAGATATACGTGTTCCTACATAGCCGCTTCGGGTTGTCACGCACACACATGTTCGGTTTTATTCTCTAATCTGAGTTTAATACCATAAACTGAGAACCCTTGGCCGAATTTGCTACAGGCCCCGCGCAGGCTTAATCCGGCACTGGATGGAAAGGGCCATAATCACACACAGTAATGCGTCTGCCAGTGTGAACCCCAACGATCTGTGTCTCGTAAATCTGGGCCGTAACCACTGGGCCACCACTGCTCTCTAGTCGACATCTTCTTTATCTAAGAATATTTCTAGTGTTTCTTCCCTAATTGTGCATTGTGAAAGCGATGGTTGTGTTCTGTGTGGCTGTGGGCTGTCATATCAATGTTGATAGCCTGTGTACTAGGAATGTCGTAGGAATTCATGTCATGTGTTGAAACTCGAGATTGTTGATGCACAAACATCGGGGCAATCGGTATCATTGATGATAAAGTAATCGCTCACTCTTAGTGCTGTTTGCGGTTCGATGTTGATTCCTACAGCTACTGTAAATCCTGGATAAATAAAAAAAACTTTTTTGCAAAAATATACTACCGACTTCCAAATACAAAACTACAAAGAGTAAAATAACTTTATTTTTTGAAGTCGGTGTCTTCCGTAGGTACCATTTTTTTGCGTTATGGACACCGACTTCAAAAAATAAAGTTATTTAACTCTTTGTAATTTTGTATTTGGAAGTCGGTAGTAATTTTTTGCAAATTTTATTTTTTATTTTTCATGTTTTTGCTGTAGCCACCTAATAGGCAATTTAGTAAGGTAACTTTAAAGCCAAAATAGATTTCATGAAACTTGAATATAACCGGTGTAATGAGAGATCTGCGTACCCCTTAAGAGCGTACTCGCGTGATGTTATGTTATGAAATGGTATAAACAATAAACAGACATGCGATAGCAGCAATCCCGAGAGATTTACCATTATTTATTTAAGAGTTCTGTTGTATATCTCCTAATTTCTTTATCAGATCTTTACCAAATTAAAATGGGACCAATTTCGAAACATACCTTTTCATACAAAAAAAGAACTTTCAAAATCGGTTCACAATTGAAGGAGATATCGGTGAACATACACAAAAAAAAAACAAACATAATGTTGAACATAGAAAGAAAGAATGAAAAAATATTTATTTGTGACCCGCACAGGAGACACGAGAAATATGCATAAAATTAAACAATAATAAAAAAAAACAAATTAAAACCCTGTGCGAGACCAAAAAGGCTCTATCTCAGCACGTGCAGCGATATCCAAAAAAGAAAATAACGCCGCGCTGATATTCTGATAGGACCCACTGTTGACAGAGAACCTCCTCCTTTTTGGGAAGTCGTTTAAAAGATGTTTAGTATCTAATCTAATCATACCTTTATACGAGCAATTCTTGTATATGTGTATATATATAATCTGAATCTCGGAAACGGCTCCAACGATTTTCATGAAATTTATTATGCAGGGGGTTTTGGGGGCTATAAATCGATCTAGCTATGTTTAATTTTTAGTTTACGCCGTATTCTCTATTTTCACTTGGTCACCCAGGTACTCCTTCTTTTATTGAGGACCTCGGTAGATGGTCGATGTGGCCGAAAAGTTCTGTAGTGGCGACCGCGTACCGGAATACGTTCTTTGGAAGGCCTCCCTCTAGGTTGAGCGATGACCTGGTCAAGACTGTGGTAATCCAGTGGATGTAACCGCACAGGGGCTATCAGTGTGGCGACGCTTGCGGAGGCCTATGTCCAGCAGTGGACGTCTGTCGGCTTAGATGATGATGATGATTGAGGACCTCAAGTTTAAGTAATAATAATAGCTGCACGGGTCGATCTTTAAGGTAAAGCTACGCTTGTCGAGGTGAATTCCTGGGTGACCAACCATTCAATATCGAGACTCCTTCGGGCCCCGGTAAGTACGTTAGCTGTTAGTTCAGGCTATCATTTGTCAAAAAATCTGCCAACAGTCTTACTAAGGATAAGGAGTGTCGTGCTCCAAAAGAAAAGAAAACTTTTTAACAAAAAAAATTAAACCGACTTCCAAAAAAAAACCCAGCGAAAAGTAACTTTATTAAGTAACTTTGTTATTTCCGAAGTTGGTATCTTTGGTATCTACGTACCTATTGCTTTTCGTTTTTTGACACCGACTTCGAAAAATAATGTTATTTTTCGGCTGGTAGTGTTTTTTTTTCGATGTCGGTAATTTTTTTTGGTAAAAAGAATTAAATTTTTCTCTTTTTACTGTTGGTACCTCTTGCCATGAAAATCATTCAAAGACAAAGTACATCTCATGGCGATTCCAATAAGCCCAAACACGTCTAGGATACATTGTTTTATTTCGGTGTTCCAGTCCAGCCTACCTTCTGGCTTCATCATCAGATCGATGGTACCACTTTCACCAGTAATACCATTTATTAGGTAATATGCTTCATCGTCTATTCGAAATATCTTATACCCATGACATACTAGTTGAGGAGTTCCAGTGGCCATATGTGGTCTTCATCATCAGTTCTACCTCACCAAATTACACTTTCTGAGTGCAAATGCTTGCCATGTTCATGAAAATACCAAAATCGCTATAATGTCTACCTATAAGTAATATTTGAGGCGTTCCTTCAATTGCCATGGGATCAGAATCTGACTTGGTGACAATGGGGCCACCTCGAGAGCCCTCTACCCTTTCAAACAACAAGTAAAATTTCAAAATTTAACAAACCCCCGTAACATTTATCTTGCGAAAATACCCCGATTCAAACAGTAAAACGCCCATAACTTTTTAACGGCTGAACCGATTTTATTCAAACATAGCTAAGAACACTCTCGACAAAATCTACTTACAAACAAAAACAAACAAGTTAAAATCGGTTCATCCGTTTTGGAGCTATGATGCCACAGATAGACACACAGATACACAGCAACACACGTCAAACTTATAATACCCCTCTTTTTTCCGGCGGGGGTTAAAAATAATTTTGCAAATACGTCTATATATTATGACGGAGACAAAAACAAAAAAAAAACGAAAATATAATTTTCCTCCTTTTTGGACAGTATTAAGCAGCATCCGGTTGGGCAGGGGCTGGAAAAACGTTAGGAACATTAATTGAATTAATTTTCTATTTAATTATTTCCAATAACGTGGGACGTGCACGATCAGGTGCGCTTGCGTGATCACGTCAGGAATGAGGATATCCGCAGGAGAAACCAAAGTTACCGACATAGCCTTAAGAATTTCCAAACTTAAGTGGCAGTGGGAAGGGAACATTGCTTGCAGAGCTGATGGCCGATGGGGCCGAAAAGTTCTGGAATGGCGACCGCGAACTGGAAGACGATACGTTGGAAGGCCTCCTACTAGGTGGACCGATGACCTGGTTAAGGTTGTGGGAAGGCGCTGGATGCGAGACGCACGGGATCGGTCAATGTGGCGACGCCTGGGGGAGGTCTATGTCCAGCAGTGGACGGTTTTCGGCTGAAATGATGATGATGATGATGAACATCGGACAAGAACAGGAAGATGATGATGATGAAATTATGTGATTGAATTATCTTTCACATGGGTTCGTTATTTTTAGTCCTACAGCTGGGGAAGAATATCCATTTTTCTTTTCCACATACGTGTGTTGTCATTGCGAGCCAGTCTTCGTCAGTCGTCAGTCGGTAGGAGGCAAGTTCTTCAAGGAATCAAAATCACAGATGTTACAGGTCCCGTCACGTAAAAATAACGCAGGCCTTGAATCCTGCGCACTGAGCGATTTATCGACCAAACTGGTATGAAGGGGGTGCGACGGGCAATGCTCCGCCAGTATTTCTGTGCGCGCACGCTATTGGTTCGTCAGTTGACACGTGCTTCCCGCGCTGCGATCACGCTTCGTTCGCGCCCAAAATACAGTCGCACACAACTTTCTTAGCATGACGATGGTTTTAAAAATGAAGGAAATAATTTTTTTTTATAGTATTTATTGTTTTATGATGAAAACAGCTGAAAAGGAGCAGTTGATAATTTATAATGATAAGAGATTTATTATGCGACTTTCGAAAAAGGAGGAGGTTCTATGTTCGACTTCATGTATGTTTTATTTTTGTTTACGTTCACCGATTACTCCATTTCATAACATAACATCAAGCCACTACGCTCTTATGGGGTACGCAGATCTCTGATTTCACCGGTTATGTTCAAGTTTCACGAAATCTATTCTGGCGTTATAATTACCTTACTAACTCACCTATTAGGTAGGTACAACAGCTAAAAACACTTTCTTTTTTTAAACCGTCAGTGTGGAGTTTCTTGTCCGTTCTTCTCCATAACAAGCTACATTTCCGAATGGACGGTAGAATCAATTATTATTACATTTTATTTTTTTTGACGTTATAAAGTGCCGCATAATGGCCTAATTGAATAAAGAAATTTTGATTTTGATTGCTTTTGATTTTGATACTTTTCCAAACAAAAAAAGAATTTTTGAAATCGGTCCACAATTGACGGAGATATCGGTGAACATACACAAAAAAAAAAAATAAACATAATGTCGAACATAGAACCTCCTCCTTTTTGGGAAGTCGGTTAAAAAGTTAAAAAAAACTATTAAAAAAAATATTACCGACTTCCAAATACAAAACTACAAAGTGAAAAATAACTTTATATGTTGAAGTCGGTGTCCATGACGCAAAAAAATTGTACCTACGAAAGACACCGACTTCAAAATATAAAGTTATTTTTCACTTTGTAGTTTTGTATTTGGAAGTCGGTAGTATTTTTAAAAAGAAGTTTTTTTATTTGACGGGACCTATACCCAGAAAGCCGCTAATCTTACGTAAATGGGACTGTACCGGACATGCCGGACATGCCGAATACTTGTGTCAGACGTCGCGGCTGAACAAGACGAAGAAAAATAATTATTGAAATCAAATCTATAAAAACTTAAATACCTAGTTAATGAAAATGTAAGTAAAATGTTCATGCTGATTAAAATAAAAACATTCATCAGGTTAACTAACTAAGTGAAAATAATATGATTCGTTACGTTTGCATAATGGCCATTATAGAAAAACTCATACAAGAAATATTTGTAATGATCGTGTGTAATACCGTTTCACTCAAATATTTTACCTACTAATAGCGGACGCCTCGCGGTTTGACCCGCGTAGTTCCCGTTCCCATGGGAATACAAGGATAAAAGGTAGCATATGTCAGCCGGGGATAGTGTAACTTCCCAACGGTGAAAGAATTTTTGAAATCGATCGAGTAGTTTTTAAGTTTATTCGTTACATACGAAAATATAAATCTTTCCTCTTTATAATATTAGTATAGAAGTATAGATTGCTCAATATTGTACATATTGTTCTTATCGATAAACCGTTTAGCAAACGAGACACATCATTACATATTACAATGGTGGAGTCAACCACAAGCGCCCGGTCGGTAGTGTAGTGATTAGCGCTGGACTTATGTAGGTACTAATATTTATCTCGCTTGTCCGGCGAAAACAGTACAAACATTTATTTGAATGATGAAGACGTTTGTTTTGTTGTGCTTCGTGTTATCGACAATGAACGCTAAAAATATTGATTTATCGTCCAGTGATAAAGTTTTGTGGACTTTTGTGAACAGGAACAACAGTAAGTTTCGATATTTATTCACTTTATAGATAACGGTTTTGTAGTATTATTTAACACATGATTTCATTTTAAAATAACAAACAGGTCGGTTATTAGATATTTGAATAAACAACCGATGTGATAAGGAAAATTCACAATATAATAATAAAACTGTGCTATTTGTAAACTTGATTTTATTTCTAAAATCGAGTTTAGAAACAACATTATTTTTAACGGAAAAAGAGGGGTGTTATAAGTTTGACGTGTGTACCCTACCTTTGTATTTGGGAATCAGTCTGTGGCATCATAGCTCTAATCGGATGAACCGATTTTGATTTTGTTTTTATGTTTGAAAGAGTACTTTATCGAGAGTGTTCTTAGCTATGTTTGATGAAAATCGGTGCAGCCGTTATAAAGTTATTCGTTTTACTGTTTGAATCGGGGTGTTTTCGCAAGATATCGTGTTATGTTCAATAGATTATCGATCGAAGCGTGTCTAATATTAGATAAATTATGTAGCATGTAATAAAAATGTGTTGAATGTGTTTTAATTTTTTCTTGTCACTAATTGGAAAGCAGGAACAAACAATATTCGACTTGGATTTTGTTCTGTTGTATATTGTAGAGACAACTATTTTTCTCATAACCTTTATAACATTGAAAAGTTTGTTTTGAACACGACGACACATACATACAAAACTCACGCCTTTTTTCCATGGGGGTAGGCAGAAACTACAGAACGCCACCTGCTACGATCCTTACATACTTCTTTTGCTTCACTCACTCGACGACACTTACCCCGAATATAGGTTTAAAGAATATTTATTTCTCACAAGAACACGATAACGTAAAAATTTAAGTCTCATAAATTTAAGTGACATTTTTACATAAATAATTCGCCTTCTATTGACGAGGCATGCGAAGGTAAAATAAAATAAATAATATCAATGTAGTGGGGTGTTAGCGTCAAATTCCAGCCAGTCGGCCTTACAGGCGGTGGAATCTCTAAGTAGTTAAAATCGTTGACAGCCTACAAACTCTCACCAGTGGCTCCAAGTAGCTGTCATGCACGCAGCGGCCACACCCCGGTAACCACGTCGGCTCGTGGGCTAAACCTGGTAGAGGGGGGCTTAAGTGTTTCGGCACTCAAGTCTTGCAGTTGCTCCGTGCATAGTGCACAGGATCTGTCTCGGCCGCAATGGCAATCCACCATCGGTGGCGAGGCAGTCAGGCATAGTAAAAGGCCTTAAGGGCGGCGGTAGGAGACATATAGTTATCGTTCGGCCAGATACTGCATGGCGGGTAAACCACCAGCAATAGCATTCCCAAGGAGGGTTGGTGTCAGGCTGGCGGCCGACTGTAAAATAATTGCCAAATCACCTGCAACATGTTAGCTATGAATGTAATGCGTGATAGGGTTAGGGCGTACCCCACAGGCGACGCACAGGGGCAGCACCCGGCTCCTGTGGGAAATGGACTAGGGTTGTTGCACCACCCCGGGCGGGGGCAACGGAAGAAGCGAGCTCGGGAAATGATATTGAGGTATGCAAGTTGGAATGTTGGGACTATGACTGGAAGAGCCAGAGAGTTAGCGGACGTCTTAAAAAGAAGACGAATAAATGTAGCGTGTTTACAGGAAACTAAATGGAAGGAAACCAAAGCGAGAGAAATAGGTGAGGGATACAAGTTTTTCTACTGTGGAAGCGACGGGCAAAGGAATGGTGTGGGAATAGTGTTAGATAGTAATTTGAAAGAAAGTGTGATGGATATAAAAAGGATTAATGACAGACTGATAGTTGTGAAAGTTATGTTAGAGAATGTGATGTTGAATGTAGTTAGTGTGTATGCACCGCAGGTAAGGTGTGATGAAACGGTGAAAGAGAAGTTTTGGGAGAATTTTGATACAGCCTTGATGACCATCCCTGTGCATGAGGAATTGACGAGGCATGCGAAGGTAAAATAAAATAAATAATATCAATGTACACTTTTTCTTTTACTTAGTCAAAGAAAAAGTGTACATCTAAACCAAGTTAACACAACTAGCCAGCTAGTCGTCAGTTCGTCACCAAGGTACGCAAATAATTTATTTTGTTATAAACATAAACACTGTTTGACCAGAACACCAACATAATAAAGTTGAAAGCCGTGTGTACACAATGGAAACCACAAAAATAACACTGTTTTTTTACAGCTGTGAGGGGCAACGCGACGGTACCAGGCGGTGTGTACTCGGACTTGCAAGCGAACGGCATTATTGGAGACATCCTGTCAGGAGACAATGACGTGCGCACGCGTTGGGTGGCGTACGATGGATGGTCGTACACAGCCAAGTTTAATGGTACCTGTTTAATATTTTTGTTTTCTTTTTAACTTATATATCGTAAAGGAACTGGTGGCTAAATATTAATAGCCGACGAGATTCCTCCGAGCCTCGGAAAGATCCAAGGGCTAGAAACAGAAGTTTTTAACCTCTATCGTATTCCTGATCACCTTCATTTATTTATTTATACTTCATGCACAAAGGTCAATTGGCGGACTTAATGCTTTAGGCATTTTCTACCAGTCAACCAAGGGTGGTGAAGAGATAACATGGCAGGTGCATTGTTTAAATCATACATATTTTAACCGACTTTCCAAAAAGGAGGAGGTCTACATGGTCTTCACATGATCTAACCAATATTTTGTCTGGACTTTAAAAGAGACTGTGACCTCTGAGTTTGTTTCGGCCTTTCTTCTCAGAGTAGTCAGATAGGAAACGCCGACCTCATCTAGATTTAAAAAATATGTTCGACATTATGTATGTTTTTTTTTTGTGTATGTTCACCGATATCTCCGTCAATTGTGGATCGATTTTGAAAATTCTTTTTTCGTTTGAAATAGTATGTTCCGAAAGTGGTCCCATTTTAATTTGACGAAGATCTGATGAAGAACTTCGGAGATACACAACAGAACTCTTCTATAAATAACGGCAAATCTCTCGGGATTGCTGCAATCGCATGTATGTTTATTGTTTATACCATTTCAAAACATAACATCACGCCAGTACGCTCTTAAGGGTTACGCAGATCTCTCATTTCACCGGTTATTTTCAAGTTTCATGAAATCTATTCTGGCGTTATAGTTACCTTACTAACCTGCCTATTAGGTAGGTACAACTAAAAAATAACTTAATTTTTTGAAGTCGGTGTCTTTCGTAGGTACTATTTTTTTGCGTTATGGACACCGACTTCAAAAAATTAAGTTATTTTTCACTTTGTAGTTTTGTATTTGGAAGTCGGTAGTATTTTTTTGCAAAAAGTTTTTTTATTTTTCACTTTTTAGTTGTACGTACCTAATAGGCAAGTTAGTAAGGGAACTATTTCGCCAGAATAGATTTCATGAAACTTGAACATAATCGGTCAAATGAGAGTTCTGCTTACCCCTTAAGAGCGAACTGGCGTGATGTTATGTTATGAAATGTTATAAACAACAAACAGACATGCGATTGCAGCAATCCCGAGAGATTTGCCGTTATTTATTGAAGAGTTCTGTTGTATATCTCCGAAGTTCTTCATCAGATCTTCACCAAATTAAAATGGGACCAATTTCGAAACATACTTTTTCAAACAAAAAAAGAATTTTCAAAATCGGTCCACAATTGACGGAGTAATCAGTGAACATACACAAAAAAAAAAAAAAAAAAAAAAAAAAAAAAAAAACAAACTTGAAGTCGAACATAGAACCTCCTCCTTTTTGGAAAGTCGGTTAAAAAGTGAAAAATAAAAAAATCATTTTTGCAAAAAAATAACTTCCAAATACAAAACTACAAAGTGAAAAATAACTTTATTTTTTGAAGTCGGTGTCCATAACGCAAAAAAATGGTACCTACGAAAGACACCGACTTAAAAAAATAAAGTTATTTTTCACTTTGTAGTTTTGTATTTGGAAGTCGGTAGTATTTTTTTGCAAATTTTTTTTTATGTGCTACTTACCTAAATAAATATATATATTTAATAAAATAATGAAAATAAGTTATCGAGATGACCCTTTTCCGCGCTGATAATATTACTGTAATTGCCGCTTGAAAGCATACCGACTGGTGGCCGCCCTGATTTCGAGAGGAAGCGCGTTCCAAAGAAGAATAGACTGAAAATGAAAGAAAGAATGAACAAAATCAGTAGTATGAGAAGGACAGAATAAGAGCAGATTGTTGATTTGTTCATTCAACTTTAATAGTCAGGCGTTCAAGACCTCTCGTCTCCCAAATTGCGCCAATATGTGTGGCTCTCATTCTTATGCATTCAGTATGTCTATGATTTGAAGGTCTTACTAAAGACTAATTGAAACAAATCGAGACTGACCTGGAATGACAGACGGGAACTTACATCGCGACTTTCATCTCAAAAATCAAAATCAATTTATTTTATTTCACATAGGCCTACGTTTTATAAGTGCCCATGCATTTATAAAACGTGCACGGTTCGGGTTGGTCGTTTCCTATGGAGAAGAACCGGCAAGAAACTCCATGGTTACTCTTTTAAAAAATGGCGCATGTGATTGGTCGATTAATGGCTGTCAAACCCTTTGCCTTGTCGAATACACTTACGCAATTAAGCTGCTGGTCTATCTCGATTTACTTGGTCGGTGATTGGTGTAGTATGCTCTTCTTTATCTATACTTATATCTATATCAGCTGGCTTCTTAATATTTACCTCCGTCTGGTTATTGCGGCCCTGAATATGGTATGATATAATATGATATCAATAACCACATCAGAACTCACACTAATCATCTGGGAAACTGCTATAGTGACAGAGAGCATGACATGTTGAAGTACAGTTCTGCCTATCGTTTCAGGAACCAAAGCCGTGATGTTATTTTTCATTTGTGTTAGTTCAAATATAGTAACTGAACTATCAACAAAAATAAGCATCTCTATTTGCAATTCTGCAGTATCAAAATAGTCCCGCAGTGCTTCATCAGAATTCAGTGAATCGTGGTCAGATAAGATCATTACATACACAAATAAATATGTATAATTTTCAGTATCAAAAGAAGACTTGGCGGCCAGAGTTATACACTTGGTGTTCGAGGGGTTGGACACAGCAGCCTTCATAGAACTGAACCAACACGAACCTATAGGAGCCACCAATAATATGTTCTTGCGATATGTTTACGATGTCAAAGATAAACTACAGGTAAGATTTGAATACATAAATGCTTCGCTTCCTCAACATGTACCTATAGGCATATACTAAATAGTTTCGGCAATTGTTTTTCAACAGTTTCTTGAAAACTTTTACACCGCTTTTATGCTCACAATGCACGTTTCCTTTTTATATCCTCCACTCGTGCGGCAAAAAGAGTAGCTTGCTCACACCTATTTAGTTTATACTAGCTGACTCCCGGGGCTTCGCTCCCATCAATTGGCTACCTACCCTGTCTACCCTACCTACCTACCTAATAATTTTTATCTATCATCTTCATCATTATTTTTCACAGCGCACGCCGAAGAAAAAGTTTATAGACATTTTGCTACCTTTGGTTACATTATTGCAATTTTCATAAGGATCTCGATTTTTTTTGAAAATATTTTATTGCCTTCACTCAGGAATAATGTAGCTTCCTACAGGTATGCTAGTATTCTATTATATGTGCAACAGGTGTAAGAATTTTCAAAATCGGTTCAGTAGATCCAGAGATTATCCCTTACAACATCACAAACTTTACCTCTTTATAATATTAGTATAGATAATGGTTTTGCTGTGTTACGTACGACTCACTTTCTATCCCATTGCAGGCAGGTGAGAATGAATTGAGAGTGTCTTTCTTATCACCGGTGGCAACAGCGAACATGCGGTCAAGTAAAGTGTTCGCGGCGCCCACGTGTGTACCTGCGGTGTACAACGGAGAGTGCCACGTCAACCAGCTCCGCAAGATGCAGGCCTCATTCAGCTGGGACTGGGGACCCGCCTTCCCATCAGTTGGCATCTGGTAAAACCTTTGCTTTATGACTTCTTTATCTTTCTGACCTTGTCCCGAGTTATTTTGAGTACAGCAACACGATTGCTTATTTTCATTCCGTCACGCTATTCCTTCACTCCCTTTCCATTCATAATATAACTCCTACATTTCTTTTCCATTCTTTTTAGGGTTCCGTACCTCAAAAGGTAAAAAAGGAACCCTTATAAGATCACTTTCTTGTCCGTCTGTCACCACCGATTTTCTCAGGAACAGGTGGACCTAGCAATTTGAGATATATCAGATACTGAGGTCTATAGTCCCGTGTATAAAAAGCAAAAAGTAAGGTTACAGCACAAAAATGAAGGAAAATTCAAGAATTTTGGTACTTATAAGTTATCGTGAAAATCTCAATTTGCAACAATATTTAAAACATAGCCACCAATAAAAATGATACCAATTTTATTATGGCGGTATAATGGGTAGGTACGGAACCATCGGCGCACGAGTTCGACTCGCAACTGACCGGTTTTTTTCTTGTATGACTTATTATATATAACTACTAGCTAACCCAGTGAACTTCGTACCACTTAAACATTTTTTTATTCTTTGTTTGTCCCTAGTTTTATTTATATTTTAAAACCCATGTATTAGACTATTCGAGCGAATAAATAAAGAACAAAAAATATTCAAACCGGTCAAGCCGTTTCTGAGTTTTAGCGAGACTAACGAATAGCAATTGAAAATATTGATGGATAATAAGGCTATGAATATGTTGTTTGTAAACATCTAGTACTTAGGTATCTACTGCAGTTACACAAATATGATAAGCCCATCTTTATTTGCCACTTGAGGACGTCTTTTTTCATGTCACAATATTAAGATATCAACATCATTAGGTAACTGCACGGTGGAAGACCGACGGACGGATCTTCGGACCGACGAGAAGGTCACCGAACTCGAGGAGGAATTGAGCAGGTTGCGATGGAGTATTATAGGGTTATCTGAAGTCCGAAGAGAGGGGGAGGACTCGATAATCCTCAAATCCGGTAACCTGCTCTATTTCCGAGAGGGTGACCGGCAGTCCCAGGGTGGTGTCGGGTTTATCGTCCACAAGTCCCTTGTGAACAACGTGGTGAAGATCGAGAGTGTGTCGACCAGGGTGGCGTACCTTATACTCAGAATATCCTCAAGATATTCGCTGAAGGTCATACAGGTCTACGCCCCAACCTCGGCACACCCCGACGATGAGGTAGAGACCATGTATGAGGATATCTCCAGAGCCATGCATGGTTTCAAAACTCACTTCACCGTTGTCATGGGGGACTTCAACGCGAAACTGGGCAAACGAGACGAGGATGAGCTGCAAGTGGGGCAATTTGGAGTTGGACAACGGAACCACCGGGGTCACCTACTGTCCAGTTTTATGGAGAAGGAGGGCCTCTATATGATGAACTCCTTCTTCAAAAAGCGTGAACACAGGAAGTGGACCTGGCAGAGCCCCGATGGTGCAACAAAAAATGAGATTGACTTCATCATGTCAACGAAGAAGCAAATGTTCAATGATGTCTCTGTGATCAATTCGGTAAAAACCGGGAGCGATCACCGCATGGTAAGAGGCACATTGAACATTAATATTAAGCTTGAAAGGTCTCGACTGATGAAGTCCACGCTCCGGCCAGCACAGATCCAGGTCCAAAACCCCGAGAGCTTTCAGCTCGAACTCCAGAATCGTTTCGAGTGCCTAGGGAGCTCCGTGGATGAATATAGCAACGGGTTCGTGGAAGCTGTCCATACGGTCGGGTCTAAGTTTTTCAAGACCCGTCGTACAGATAGAAACAAAAAGCTCTCTGATCATACCCTCAAGCTTATGAAGGAGAGGCGTGAGATGATCCTGCAGTCTTCAGATGAGGCGTGCAAATACCGGCAGCTCAATAGACAGATCTCTAAATCCTTGAAAAGAGACCTCCGCCGCTTCAATACCGAGCGTATTAAAGACGCGATCGAGCGAAATAAAGGCTCCAAGGTGTTTTCAAGGGATCTGGCTATTGGGCAGAGCCAACTCACGAAACTGAAGACCGACGATGGCAGGATCGTATCCGCCAAACCGGAGCTTCTCAGGGAGATCGAGACATTCTATGGGCAGTTGTACACATCGATCAGCAAGCCCGTTGCGAGTCTAGCAAATGACCCAAGAGCTAGATTGACCCGACACTATACCGAAGATATCCCGGACGTCAGCCTGTACGAGATTAGGATGGCTCTGAAACAGCTCAAAAACAACAAGGCGCCGGGTGATGACGGAATTACGGCCGAACTCCTGAAGGCGGGTGGAAAACCGGTCCTTAGGGCCCTTCAGAAGCTGTTTGATTCCGTCATACTCGAGGGCAAAACGCCACAGGCATGGTGCAGGGGTGTGGTGGTACTCTTCTTCAAGAAGGGCGACAATGCCCGGTTGAAGAACTATAGGCCCATCTCACTTCTTAGCCATGTCTACAAGTTGTTTTCAAGAGTCATCACGAATCGTCTCGCGCGCAGGTTAGACGAATTCCAGCCCCCCGAACAAGCCGGATTCCGAAAAGGCTTTAGCACCGTAGACCACATACATACGCTGCGGCAGGTTATACAGAAGACCGAAGAGTATAACCTGCCTCTCTGTTTAGCGTTTGTGGACTACGAGAAAGCCTTCGATTCGATAGAGACTTGGGCTGTACTGCTGTCTCTCCAACGGTGCCAGATCGACTACCGGTACATTGAGGTGTTGAAGTGTTTGTACAAAAACGCCACCATGTCAGTCCGTCTTCAGGATCAGACCTCGAAACCAATCCTTCTCCAGCGCGGCGTGAGACAGGGAGACGTCATTTCTCCGAAACTGTTCACTGCTGCGCTGGAGGATGTCTTCAAGGTTCTGGACTGGAGGGGGCTGGGCATCAACGTTAATGGCGAGTACATTACTCACCTCCGGTTTGCCGACGACATAGTGGTCATGGCTGAGACCATGGAGAGCCTCAGTAAAATGCTCGATGACCTCAGTAGAGCTTCCGAAAGAGTGGGTCTTAAAATGAACATGGACAAAACCAAGATCATGGTGAATGCCCATGTAACACCCACTCCTATCAAGGTCGGAGACTCTACTCTCGAAATTGTAGACGATTATGTCTACCTGGGACAAACGATCCAGTTGGGTAGGTCCAATTTCGAGAAAGAGGTCAACCGTCGAATCCGACTCGGCTGGGCGGCGTTCGGGAAGTTGCGTGGTATCTTCTCGTCCAATTTACCGCAGTGTCTCAAGACAAAAGTCTATGACCAGTGTGTGTTGCCAGTGATCACCTATGGGACCGAGACGTGGTCGCTCACAATGGGCCTTATCAGAAAGCTCAAAGTCACCCAAAGGGCAATGGAGAGGGCTATGCTCGGAATTTCCTTGCGTGATCACGTCAGAAATGATGATATCCGCAGGAGAACCAAAGTTACCGACATAGCCCGAAGAATTGCCAAACTTAAGTGGCAGTGGGCAGGGCACATTGCTCGCAGAACGGATGGCCGATGGGGCCGAAAAGTTCTGGAATGGCGACCGCGAACCGGAAGACGATACGTTGGAAGGCCTCCAACTAGGTGGACTGATGACCTGGTTAAGGTTGCGGGAAGGCGCTGGATGCGAGACGCACGGGATCGGTCAATGTGGCGACGCCTGGGGGAGGCCTATGTCCAGCAGTGGACGTCTTTCGGCTGAAATGATGATGATGATGACGGTGGAAGAGCTTAAACCAAAAGGTACTAACTCCTTCCAGCAGAGTTCTTCGAAAAAGCAACGGCGGCGGATACTTGGCCTACTAACGCTAGAGTTAAGGAATGGTTTTTTCGAAGACTACCAAACAAACTCCAAGCCCGTACATCCAGTGGTCAACAAGAAACAAAGCCGGCTAATTAATTTGACCTATCAAAATGTTAGAGGCTTGAATACTAAGCTGAATTTCTTTAGACATAATCTCTTATCTCACGCTAGCGACGTCATAGCTGTGACGGAATCGTTCCTCTCGAGTTCTGTATTTGACATGGAGGTTGCGAGCCACGGGTGGAGTGTGTTACGTAGGGACCGCACCACCGGTTTTGGTGGCGGCGTACTGCTCGCGGCGCGGCCCGGTGTCACGATGACGCGCTGTTTTAAACTGGAGACACCAGCCGGAGAGGATTTGTGGGCACGTTTTACGACGAGTGACTCTACCTTCTACGTTTGTGTAGTGTATATTCATCCAAGAGCGTCCGACGAAATATATATGTGTTGGTTTCAGAAAGTTGAAACTATTATCGATTCATTAAAAAGTGCAGTGATTATTGTTGGTGATTTAAATTTAAACGCTAACCGTACATCGAATAATATTTTAAGTTACTATTGTTACTTTTTAAGTGTGTGTGGCTTGACTGAGAGGAATGAGGTGATGAATGCGCATGGAAGTAAGTTGGATGTAGTGCTGGTGTCTGAAGTCTCAGCATTAGCTGTGTCGATGTGGTAGAAATTGATGGTGGAGGTCTTGTACCACAAAGAGACGCATATCATCCGCCATTAGATGTTTGCCTTACACCTAATAATACGACGTATCCGCTGGGTTCTGATAAAATTGATCCAAGTAACCTTGACACGCAGAGAGACTGGAATTTCTCTAAGGGAAACTATGAATTGATGTACAAGCTAATATCTGAGGAATCGTGGCAAGACGTGATTCTCGCTAGTGACGTTGACGCTGCTGTAGAGTTTTTTTATAACATCTTGTACGGTATTTTTGACGAATGTGTACCAAAAAAACACAGGCCTAAGAAGCCATGTAGACGCTACCCTGTTTGGTTCACAGCTGAACTAATAAGTGACATTAAACGTAAATCTAATCTGCATCGTAAGTGGAAATCAACTAAAAACAATGCTGATTATCACAATTTCGCCTTGCTTAGGGCAAGTGTTAAAAAAAAATGTCGGCCGCATATGATGAATACATCAAGCACATTCAAACCAAACTTAAGCGTGATCCTCGTGTCTTCTGGCAACATATACACAGCTTCAAAGCCAGAGGTGGCTTTGAGCCCAGGGTGAATTATAATGGAAAAGAATATGCTGGCAGTAACGCTGCACATGCTTTTTCCGATTTTTTTCCAGTGTTTTTTTACCCGACGCCCCTCTTTTAGATTATAAAACAGACAGTAACAATCAGAAAAACATGCTAACTTTGTACATATTGATGCAATTAAATCGAGTGATGTAGAAACAGCTATAGATAAACTCAAACCTAACTCTGCCGTAGGACCAGATAACATTCCCGCATACATCACTAAAGGATGTAAAGATCAAATAATATCACCTGTACTGCATATATTGAATCTGGCATTATCTACCGGAAAGTATCCACAGCGTTGGAAGATATCGCGAGTCCAACCTATACCTAAATCTAATGTAACTTCTGACGTAGAAAATTTTCGACCCATAGCTATTCTCTCTGCATTCCCAAAACTGTTTGAATCAATATTACACAGGCTTATTAGTTTCCAGATACAACCATTTCTTTGCGATTCCCAACATGGTTTTCGATTTAACCGCTCTGTTAATACGAATCTTCTAACGCTGGTGGATCTTATATCGCAGCACTTAGATAAAGGCATACAGGTTGATGTTGTATATTTTGATTTCAAAAAAGCATTTGACCGGGTAGATAACGACGTATTGCTCACCAAGCTCAATAACTTAGGCTTTTCTCCGAAGTTACTTAAATTCTTCGCAAGTTACTTACGAGATCGTCAGCAATATGTTCGACACGGTTGCTTTGAGTCCGCACCATATCATACTCGATCTGGAGTAAGTCAGGGTTCCATATTGGGTCCCTTGCTATTTATCATTATGGTCAATGACCTTGAGAAGGTCCTCAAACATGCCAAATGTTTACTGTATGCGGATGATGTTAAGTTAATATTTGGCTTGGAAAAAGTGGCAGACTCATCTACTCTGCAGGGTGACATTGACGCGGTCTATCAGTGGAGCATGAATAATAAGTTACTCTTCAATATTGCTAAATGCAGCGTTATGACCTTCAGTCGCATGCGTAATCCTAGGCATGAAGAGTACTTTTTAGGCGGTGATCTGATAGCCCGCGTTAATTCTGTAAAGGATCTCGGAGTTCTGTTCGACACGAAGCTCACCTTTCATGAGCATATGAGGACACTTGCTGCTGAGTCTTATCGAAGACTAGGATTTGTCCTTAGAAATATGCGCGAGTTTACCAATCCACATGCCATTAAACTTGTATACATGGCCTTAGTCAGGAGTAAACTCGAATCAGCAGCAGTGATCTGGAACCCGTATGAGAGTACCTACGCCTTACTTCTTGAAAAAATCCAAAAAGTCTTTCTTCGTTTTCTTTATAAAAAACTCTTCGGATATTACCCGTTCCTATACCCTACAAAATTTCTACTTGGTGTTTTAAATTTGAATTCTCTCGAAGTAAGGCGTAAGTACTTCTTGCTTATCTTAGCCTGCCGTATTATGCGGGGAGAGTCCGATTGCCAGGAGCTCGTGGCGCAGTTGTTGAGGCTGTTTGTTCCTATGGTGCCTAAACAACAGCTGAGACCACGAAGTCACCGGCTTTTGGCCGTACCTTCTGCACGTACGGTATCCCGAGCTAACTCGCCTATAGTTCGGGCGCTCACAATGCTTAATGCCCTTCTGACATCAGCACCGGAATGTGACCTATTTGCTGGTAGATGGATAGATGTGTGTCGTGAATGTTTAAGTTTTTGTTAGAAGATGGATGAAAGTTAGATCAGTGAATAATTGAATAATTATGTATTCTTTGTAATTTTTTTTTTTTTTTTTTTACTTTTGTTAGTTTTTCTGTTATTAATTCTTATTTTTTTTTGGATTTTTCTTCTATGTTTTTTTTTGTTATATCGTGTTTCGTTTTTGATTATTTTTTATTTGTATATAGTAATATTTAATTTTGCCTAATTCTTATGTGTTTCGTTTGTGTTTTTTTTTTTTCTTTCTCTTTGTATAACGCCTTAGGTTAGATGACCTGTAAAGTTATACATCTACACTTAAATAAATAAATCATTTTTATCTATTGCTTAAATAATCGGCTTTTTACCCGACTGCCTAAGGAGGGTAATGTGTTTATCAGTCTATGTATGTATGTATGTTTGTTCCTATGTGACGTTCTAGAGACTAAACGCGTTGCCCGGTTTTGATGATTCTTACGTCAATCCATTCGTCTTAATCCTGCGAGTGTTACTGGCTACATTAAAATTGAAAAAAAGAAAAATGGCGGCTTTTGGGCGCCATATTGTGGGGAACAACATTTTTTTTTCTCTTCCAAACCCATCGTGTGGTGTATCAAAATAAAGGATTTTAAGAGTTGATTTCAAAAATCAACACACTTTACATTATCATTATCATCATTTATCATTTTAACACTTACATGTTAAAATGTACCTAAATAAAAAAAAAATAACTAAAAAGTTATAAATAAAAAAAGTTTATTCAAAAAGTCAAAAACCCCGACTGCTTAAAAAGCGAACTAAAAAGACGAAAACAAGAAAAAACTCATGCTGTACAGTTTTTTTTTAAGCAGTCGGGTTTTTTGAATTACCTTTTTTCTGTCAGTGTATCTTTAACAATATTTCATAGTTCTGTTATGTACCTATGTGACATGCTAAGCTTTTTACCCGGCTGCAAGGAAACGGTTATGTTTTTAGCGCGTAACATGAATGTATGTATATATGTAATATTCTTTATTACCTCGTATCTTTCAAACCACTTGACGGATTTTTATAATTGAGACATCGTTAGATAGGTCTTGCCCGCCCAAGTGTTCTTAGATAAGTGCCGTTAAAAAAAAGAAACATGGCGGCTTTTGGGCGCCATATTGTGGAAGTTGCAATTTTTTTTTGTTCTTCCCCATCGAGTGGGGTATCAAAATGAAGGGTTTATAGAGGTGATTACAAAAATATATACTTATGTGTTTAAAAGTTATTCGAAAAAAAAGGATAGCTAAAAAGTCGTAAATAAAAAATGTTTATAAAATAAAATAATATTTTCTGCTTGTTTACATCTTTGCAGTCGGGTTTTTTGAATTTGTAAACTTTTTTTTAACGTTAAGAACGTACTTTTTTTAATTTGGCTATTTTCAATAACAGGCATACCTACTCACGCTAAAATGTCCAATTTACTAATCAGGCTTTTATGCGAGAGCATTTTTCCAAATACCATTTAAAATATTAAATTTTGCCCTCGAAACAAAGGATACGAAAATCTACCGAGTTGATTTACCTATTGGTTATTTTTAGGGTTCTGTACCTCGAAAGGAAAAAACGAAACCCTTATAGGATCACTTTGTTGTCCGTCCGTCTGTCTGTCAAGACCCTTTTTCTCAGGAACGCGTAGAGATATCAAGCTGAAATTTATATCAAATACTCAGGTCTACTGTCCCTTAAAGCTGTAAGCTGTAAAAATCAAACTTCTAAGCCAGCGCAATCAAAAGATACAGCCGTTTATACCGCAAATTTTCGACACTCGCAAGGGAATCAAAACCTACAGGGTACTTCCCGTGAACTCAGAATCTTGAAATTTGGTACGAAGCAACGTCTTATAGCACAGATAAAGGAAAAATTGCGAACACCGTAAATTTTTATTTACATCCTAAAATACAAATATTTTTAATAATTTGAAACTTACTACCCCTTTCCTCATGCACGCGTAGATGTATTAAATAAAAATTCATATCAAATACTCAGGTCTATAATACCTTTAAGCTGAGGTTTGTTTAATATAATATAAAATTCTATGTGTTTCAGGAAGCCAGTCTACATCGAACTATACAATGGAGCAATTATAAGATCAGTCACAACACACACTAACAAAGTAGGAACCGATTGGAAGTTACACATCAAAGTATACTTAGAGACGGGTCAGAAAAAAACACAAATTACTGGAGCTTTGAGTGCTTCGCTACAAGTCGAAGGGAAACAGACCCTGAAGACGTGGACGAATGTGAATGGGACGAGCAAAGCAGATGGAACTCTTGTCGTAGACATCAGCATGAATATTAGTGAGGTAGGTAAGGAAACTATAAAACAATCTAGAGTTTTAAAGAAAAAATAATAATAAGTTAACAAAACTAAGGTAAAGATAATTGAAAGAGAAGACGATGTATCGGAGTGTGAAGTGAAAATAAATAATAAGAGTGTGGAGCAAGTGAACGAGTTTGTATATTTTGGAAGTATATTTACAATGGATGGAAACATTGAAGAGGATGTGGAAAGGAGAGTGACTGCAGGGAATAAAGTGAATGGTGCTATACATGCGGTTGTGACTAACAAGTCGATATCTCCAGAGGCTCGACTCGCCTTTCACAAAAGCGTGTTGGTGCCTACACTTATGTATGAAAGTGAAGGTTAGGTAAGGCAAAATAAGACATGAAAAAAAAAGCGAACTAAAAAGACGTAAACAAGAACAAAATCATGATGTGCAGTCGGAGGATACATATTCGCGAGCTGGCTGACCAAAACCAGATGTATCCTCCGACTGCACAGCATGATTTTTTTCTTGTTTACTTCTTTTTAGTTCGCTTTTTAAGCAGTCGGGTGTTTTGATTTTTTAATAAAAAAAATTATTTTACACTTTTTAGTTTACATTTTATTCGAATAAAGTACATTTAAATATGTAAGTGTTATATATTTTTGAAATCGCCTCTTAAAACTCTTTAATTTGATGAAAAATATTGGGCCATTTTTCTATTTTAATGTAGGCAGTGACACTCGCAGGGTTAAGACGCATCGATTGACGTACGAATCATCTAAATCGGCCAACGCGTTCGGTCTCTGGAACGCCACATAGGAACAAACATACATACATACATAGACTGATAAACACATTACCCTCCTTCGGAAGTCGGGTAAAAAGTATTAATGCAGTAGAAATGCGTTCCTTGCGAAGTATGTGTGGTGTAATTTTAAATGATAGATGGAGGATTGATGTAATAAGAGAACGTTGAGGTTTAAAAGGAGATGTAGTGACGAGGAGTGCCAAGCCTTGCTATTCACGCTTCCAATAACAAAAAGGAGAAGTGAATTTGTAGATTTAATACCGTAAATATTATTACAAGGACATGTAATCATCAACCCTTACCAGTAAATATGTAGAAAAAGTGTTACTACGAGCGCAAAAAATTTTTTCAATCTCAAATTTTCTTAATCTTCTCCATTTGCAGTTTTAAGTTTTCGGATTAAATCCTTCTCCATCTTATATTTGACAGAACAAAGTCAGACTTTGGTGGCCGAATGGTTACGGAGAACAGCCTCTATACGAGTTGGATATTCTCTTGACTCCCGACGAATACCAGAATGAGCCGTCCCACAAAACACTCAAGGTGGGATTCCGGACTGTAGAGCTGATTGAATCGGATGCCTCGCAGATATTTGGTAAGTGGTTATGAGATTTAAGGAAGAAATTCAATCTCAAACAAACTATTACCTACAGGCTCTTTTCAACCGACTTCCCAAAAAGGAGGAGGTTCTATGTTCGGCTTTATAATTGTTTTATATTTCTTTTTTTTTGTGTATGTTCACCGATATCTCCGTCAATTGTGAACCGATTTTGAAAATTCTTTTTTTGTTGAAAAGTTAGTTCCGAAATTAGTCCCATTGTAATTTGGTGAAGATCTGATGAGGAACTTCGGAGATATACAACAGAACTCTTCAATAAATAACGACAAATCTCTCGGGATTGCTGCAATCGCATGTCTGTTTATTGTTTATAACATTTCATAACATAACATCACGCCAGTACACTCTTAAGGGGTACGCAGATCTCTCATTTTACCGGTTATGTTCAAGTGTCATGAAATCTATTCTGGCGTTATACTAGGTACCTTACTAACTTGCCTATTAGCATTTACTGTCTTTCGTGTGTACCAATTTTTTGCGTAATGGACACCGACTTCCGAAAATAAAGTTATTTTTCACTTTGTAGTTTTGTATTTGGAAGTCGGTAGTATTTTTTTGCAAAAAAGTTTTTTCAATTGTCAAAGTCGGTCAGTCAAAAATATGAAGCTATTATAGTTGCATATTCCCAAACGTAGGAAGTTCTCTATGGAGAAGAACGTGCAAGAAACTCAACTGCCACTCTTTTGAATCAATAAATAGTGACAAAGTATTAGCTAACAATTATTTGCATGACTTTATATGCAAGTGTTTACCCGCCTTTTCCTTACATAATAAAGGGTGTCTCAGAATGTTTTTCTTTTTTGATACTTAAAAAAAATACTAGAATTAGTTAAATCTCTTTTTATTTACTGTTGAATTAATTAGCAGTTTTTCAATTTTATTTGTACAAAACGAAATTAAGTAAATTCGCACCATCCATTGCCTGACACTCATTTGGCCTGGAACTAAAATTTTCATTATTTATTTTATCTGTGAGTCTTTGCTTGCTTTTAAACATTCAGGTTGGGTGGCAATGGTTTGTAAACTTTACTTTTTAAGTAGCCCCATAGGAGAACATCAGAAAAGTTTAATCTGGGCTATTTGGGCTGCCATATCACGTCAAGGAATTGTCGGTCCCTCACTTTTTTGCGTGTGATTGAAGATTTTAGTTACAGGAAAATTGAGTGTCAGGAAGTGGAGGATGCACATTTACTAAACACTGTTTTTAATAAACAAAATTGAAAAACTGCTCATTAATTCAACAGTAAATAAACCCAGTTTTAAATAAATCTAGTATCTTTTTTTTAAGTATCAAAAAAGAAAAACATTCTGAGACACCCTTTATATACTAATATTATAAAGCTGAAGAGTTTGTTAGTTTGAACGCGCTAATCTCAGGCACTACTGGTTGGAATTGCAAAATTCTTTTTGTGTTGTATAGTCTGTTTTTCTAGTAAGGTTATCTAGGCTATATAACATCTAACAGCCGCGTGGGACAGCTAGTAATATTATAAAGAGGAAAGATTTGTATTTTTGTATGTAACGAATAAACTTAAAAACTACTGGACCGATTTCAAAAATTCTTTCACAGTTGGGAAGCTACACTATCTCCAGGTGACATAGGCTACTTTGTATCTCTGTATTCCCACGGGAACGGGAACTACGCGAGTGAAACCGCGAGGCATCCGCTTGTATCGACAAAGAATATATTTATCAGAAAATTACTCATACTTTTCCCTAAATTCCGAAGATTATGTTAAAAATGTCCAACTGGTAGCATTAATCAAATCTATTTGCAGGTAACGAGACTGCAGGAAAAGGTCTGACATTTTATTTTAAGATCAACAACTACCCTCTCTTCATGAAGGGCTCAAACTGGATCCCCTCCAATATTCTTCCGGAATTGGGCGAAAGTAAGAAGGATGTTGGTAAGATCAATTTCTGTATTTTTTTGAGGAGCTATGGTGGATCTTGCGTAAATGGGAGTCTAGACGCGACCTTTTTTTTTTTTTTTTTTTTGTTTCGGGGTGGAAAATCCTCATTGGATGTCCTCCGCCCTGGGGGGCGAAGGGGTCTGTCAGACTTGTACTGACTAAAAACCACCCCGGTGTTCCGTCTCACACCTGCACCGGGGGTCGCGGGAACAACGATACTTCCGCAACCCCCGGCTAGTGCCGGCCCGCCTCTGCGGGCCACGATCTCGGGTTGGGGGGGGAGTGAGGTGTTGGACTCCCCCCGCGACGTCTAAGAGGGGCGCGCGTGGAACACTACGCGCCACCACCTCGGGTCCTGATATCTGGGGGGCGACGGACGTCCCCGAGTCCGTCGCCCCTGGACCCATTTAGGGGGGCTGGAAGAGGGCGTTGTCCGCCCTCCGCCGACGCCCGGCGCGTCTTCTGCGGATCGGGTTAGCGGATGAAATCTCCCTCTCCCTCTCCGCAGCTTCCTTCTGCGAGACGACTGTTTCGCAGAAGGATACCACCGCGTCCCAGGACTCCTCGCTGCCGACCATAGACTCGACTACAGCCGGCAGCGACAGGTCACTGCCTACTTCAGAGATGAGGGCACGGCGTGGCTCCTCCCAAGCGGCACACTCTGCCAGCGTATGCCGCGCCGTGTCCTCCCGGCAGTCGACGCAGTGGTGACACCGGGCGTCCGGCTCCCTGTTTATGCGACACAGGTACTTCCCGAAGCAACCATGCCCCGAGAGCACCTGCGTCACCCGAAACGACAGGGAGCCGTGCCTCCTCCCGAGCCAGCGCTCGAGCACTGGCCGGACCGCCTCGATGGTAATGAGGCCGGCGGTAGGTCGTGAAAGCCTGTCCCGCCATTCCGCCACCAGGACCTCGCGAAGCTGAGACTGACGCAACTCCATATGTTGCTGCATCAGTCCTTCGCCCCGCGCCCGTGCTTCCTCGCGCCACCGATGCAATGACGCGAGTACCTTCGCCTCCAGGTCCCAGGGCGGGGATCCGGCCAATGCACAAGCCGCCTCGTACGAGATCGTGCGATACCCCCTGATGACTCTGACGGCCATCGCTCTCTGCGGCTTTCGCAAAACAGCGATGCTGCCGGCCGTCAGGTCAGCCGCCCAGATCGGGGCCCCATACAGGGCCATCGATCGCACGATCCCCACGTAGAGCCGCCTACAGGCAGCGCTCGGGCCCCCCAGATTGGGAAGCAGCGTTGACAGCGCCCCAGCCGCGCCCAGCAACTTGGGCGCCAGCCGTCGAAAGTGGGGGCCGAAATCCCACCGGCTGTCGAGCACCAATCCCAGGTACTTCATGGTTGGTCTAGACGCGACCTCAATTAACTTCGGTTTAATTATTGTTTGTTCTAGTTGCCGAACTGTTAGAGTACGCTAAAGATGCACATATGGGGATGCTGCGAGTGTGGGGCGGCGGCGTCTACGAGTCCGATTACTTCTACGAGACGTGTGACCAGCTCGGCATTCTCATCTGGCAAGACTTTCTGTTCGCCTGCTCCATGTATCCAACTGATTCTGTATTTATTAGGTGAGTCAACTATTAATATCACTTGACTGTGGTTACCAAATTGTAAACCAGAAGTTATCAAAGACTCTATGTAAAAATTTACTATTTAACATAACTTATCTATATATATGTGTATATAAAAATGAATCCCTATTTCCCTTGGTCATGGCATCACGCGTGAACGGCTGGACCGATTTCGCTTATTCTTTTTTTGTTGTGTTTGTTATTCTTAGGAGAAGGGTCTTATGAAAATAAAAATGTGCTTCACCAACATAGGTAGGGTAGGTATGTGGGTAAGGTATGGTAGGTAATGTAGGGTAGGTAGGGTAGGGTAGGTAGGGTAAGGTAGGCTAGGTAGGGTAGATGAATGTTTGGTGTTTTATGGTTAATAAATAAATAAAACAAAGTTTGCCGGGTCAGCTAGTTATAAATATTTTCTGATTCCAGTTCGGTTGAGGATGAAATAGAGCAAAATGTAATACGCCTCCAGCATCATCCCTCCATCGCTGTCTGGGCTGGAAACAACGAAAACGAAGTCGCGCTAAGAGGTAACTGGTACGATACCAGGCACTCTTTTGATAAATACAAAGCGGACTATATCAAACTGTACGTGGACACCATAAAGCCTATTGTCGAAGACTTGGATCCGGGGAGACGTTACTTAGTTTCCAGTCCATCGAATGGTTTGGAATCAGAAAAAGAGGGCTACATAGCAACCAATCCATACGATCCTCATTATGGAGACACACATTATTATAACTACTTAGCAGACAATTGGAACATGATGACGTACCCCAAAACGAGATTCGCGTCCGAGTACGGCTTCCAATCACTGCCATCAATCCGAACCATGAAAACTGCGACTACAAAAGAAGAAGACTTCAGTTTGCAGAGTGAATATTCTAAGCATAGACAGCATAGCCCTAACGGCTACAGTTTTATACGCACGCAAATGGAAAGTCGCTTGAAATTGGATGAAGACGATCCCAAGTATTTTGAGAAGTTCGTGTTTTATAGCCAGGTAAATCTTTTTTGCATGATTGTTTTTAATTATTACTTACTATCTGTCACCCGCGGCACTCATCAACTGGCTACCTACCTACCTACCAACATCTCTACCTACCTACCCTATCCTACCTACTCTACCCTGCGCTACCTAACAACATTTTTTTTCGTTCAGTAAGCTATGTCCTTCCTCAGGATGCCATCTATCTTCTTGCCAAATTTCATTGAATTCCGTTCATTAATTTAGGCGCGCAAAGGTAACAGACAGACAGACTGAGTTACTTTCGAATTTATAATATTATTAAGTATGGATTTAACTTTAAATGTAAGTATATATATCTCTCGGGTCGGGCGGAATACACTGGGTAGCTTGAGTAGTCAAGAACCTCTGGGATGCTCACTATTATTCTCATAATAACTTCCAGATATCCCAAGCGATGGCGATAAAGGCTGAGACCGAATTGTATCGACAAGACCAAGCTAATTGGTACACAATGGGCGCTCTTTACTGGCAACTAAACGATGTGTGGCAAGCACCCTCGTGGTCTGGGATTGGTGAGTTAGCACTACAACCATTTGAAATAAGAGAATTGAACCAACCAAAACGCTAGATTAGTTTTAGGTACTACTTAAAACTTTTTAACCGATTTACCAAAAAGGAGGTATATATGTTCGACTTTAGGAAAGTTTTTTTTTATGAATTTTCACCGATATCTCCGTTAATTGTGGACCGATTTTGAAAATTCTTTTTTGTTTGAAAGAGTATAGTTCCGAAATTGGTCCCGTTTTAATTTGATGAAGATCTGATGAAGAACTTCTGAGATATACTACAGATACTGATATACAACAGAACTCTTCAATAAATAACGACAAATCGTTCAGGATTGCTGCAAACGATTATTGTTAATGTTGAACTATTTATTGTTTATACCATTTCATAACATAACTACACGCCACGCAGGTTAAGCAGATGAGTACAGTTCACCTTGGTACACTCTCATTTCACCGGTTATGTTGTTTCATGATATTCGAGTAATCTATTCTGGCATTATAGGTACCTTACTTAACTACTTGCCTATGAGGTACAGGCTACAACTTAAAAGTGAAAAATAAAAAGAACTTTTTTGCAAAAAAATACTAACTACCGACTTCCAAATAAAAAACTACAAAGTGAAACATAACTTTATTTTTGGAAGTCGGTGCCCATAACGCAAAAACATTGGTACCTGCGAAAGACACCGACTTCCAAAAATAAAGTTATTTTTCACTTTGTAGTTTTTTATTTGGAAGTTGGTAGTATTTTTTTGCAAAAATTTTTTTTTAATATTAATTTTTATTCACCTTTACTTTTACACACCAGATAAAGTAGATATTTGTTTGACTAGAATTAACTTATCTAAATTTGAAAGAAGGATTTGAATAGACTTTCGATACTCACTATTTTTCATATTGACCGAAGTTCTTTGTATATTTTCAGAATACGGTGGCAATTGGAAAATGCTGCACTATTTCGCAATGTCATTCTTCGCGCCCGTTCTTGTGTCACCACGTTTACTGCAATCCGATGACATAGATGTATACCTCCTGAACGATAGATTCGTCCCAATAATCGACGCCAAGATAACTGTGGACTTTTATAACTGGACCAGCCCCGCACCTATCAGTACCAAACAATATTCTGCGAATGCGGAGCCCTTGAGTTCCAATTTACAGAAAGACATTAAAATTAGCTTTCTGGACTATAGTAAAGAACAAGTATTTATTAAGTTCACCTTGCAAGCAGCAGGTGTCAAATCGCCGCCGAATTATATCTTTCCAGTACCGCTGAAATCAGCGGTGGGATTGAGGAAGCCCAACATCCAGGTTAGTTTCATTGGGTATAGTTAGAGAGGAACCTTTTAATGTTCCATAGCGTTTGTTCTCCGATGCCCACCTTATTTTTATTCCGCAACAATTAACTTAAGTTGGATAGTGATGCCCAATATCATCTAAATACGAAAATGCTTCTCTTAATTTTCTTCTTTTTTTTCTGGTAGTAACATTGGCACTTATCCCTTGACAAGTGATTATACTTATTGAATTTTTTTTTCAGATAACAGTTGCCAATATTGTTATGAGACGACAGCAAGAAAGTCTCGAATATTCTGTAAATATCCGAGTTGACACCGTAGTACTATTTATGTGGCTAGAAACGGACGTGAAGGGCTACTTCGAAGACAATGGAGTCATGGTCACAGAGCCACAGAGCGTCATAAGATTCATATGTAGGAAACACGTGGCACCGATGGTTTTACAGAAATCGATCAAGATCCAATATTACATCAATTGAATTGCCCTTGGGGCAAATGTGTACCTTAATTTTTTTAATTGTAATTAAACCAATGTTATTCAAATAAATATATATATATATTTATTTGAATATCATTGAATTAAACTCAGTTCTTAGTGGCCAAATACAGATAAGGAAAGAACCTATTTAATGTCCATTGTTTTATTAATTTCGAGACATACTTACCTTTATTATCTACATACCCAAATTATTCCGTGCCTCGGAAAGCACTTGGCTGCCCGTCCACTTAGCGCGGATAGGAGAAAAGATGAGTGGACCCCACCAATCGTATTGCATAAAAACTCCGCTGGCTCGTCGGCGTTTTATTCAATTCGATTAGTTGATTCGGCTCCGCGCCAATTGGACCAGCAGCCTAAGCTGTTGGTCCCGGCTGTCATTTGTCGTAGATCTTTGACAGTCGTTATTGTTGACACCAGTTTTGCCAAGGGTAACACGGAAGGTACCAGAGGTAGGTACCGTGTTACCATCGAAGGTGTTACCCATGTTAGGTAGGTCAGTCGTGGTGATCTAATAATAAGGTACTAGACAATTGAAAAGTTCTGCAGCGAATGTACGTGTTAGTAACTGACAAACTACGACTTTAGCATACGAGTGCTTTATTAGGTACCTTAGTAAAGCCCCGTAGCACCAACACCACAAATTAAATAAGCTTATGTGAATTTAAATTTCTGAGGTATCCACTCGATTTTAATATTTATTTTTGTAATAAATTTTGTTACAATTAAACTGTAAATACGTGCAAAAATACTATAAAACAAATCGTCGCTGTAATTTGGAAAAAAGGTATTCACGAACCGAGTAAACCCTTTTACTTGCAAGTCGCTGCTAACACCATCTATACCCGTGGAACGAAACGAAAATAAAATTAAAACTCTAGTTACGTCGGCATGGTTTCTTGGAATGATGAGGCATCTGTATGCTAGTATTATATTATCCGTGGTACTAGTAAATGAAACAAACATTAAAAAAGCAAATGAATATATTATAATATAAGGTTTTTAGTTAACAATGCGAATATGCGTGCAGTAATTACAAACTAATTATAAATACCTGCAATACAATATAGTACAATGATGCTTCTAAATTAATCTTTGGACGATTCTTCACGAACTGGTAAGGGCTTTGCTGATATTCTTTAAAGTATCTATACTTTACAACCATTATTATTTATAGTATTAATAATAGGTAAGTATAGACTGTAAGTCTTATAGATTTATATTAAAAATTGAAATGGGTAGCTAAAATTTCAGAGGAGTTATATTAAGTTTTACAAACACTGGGTTGTAAACTGGATTCACTGGGTTGGAGTTTTATTGTCCAAAATATTGGAACATTTCTTCACAGGAACAGCGACTTTAACACTTGTATGTATATTTTTATTGAATGTTTAAGTAGAAAGATACTTTAACACTTTCACTGCCTTGCCTTCCACGTGGTTGGCTCCTCGGGCAAATATTGATTTTGAAAGCGCGTTGGCGGCAATGAAAGTGTTAAGTAGAATGTCTAGTCTAACAGTGCTTAAGACAATTAAAGCTACCCTCACATTGTATACATTTGAGTTATCTGACCGTCCAGGCATAAAAATAGCAAAAGTTAACCTTACAACCAGTG
The DNA here is from genome assembly GCA_964057195.1 of Orthosia cruda. Lineage (NCBI taxonomy): Eukaryota > Metazoa > Arthropoda > Insecta > Lepidoptera > Noctuidae > Orthosia > Orthosia cruda. The sequence continues at coordinate 1,593,982 of OZ059848.1, read as the reverse complement.
GTGTCTCATCCCATACAAAGAAACAGTCCTGACGTACTGTACTGATTATAATTTGATTTATCTATCGATATCAATTGATTATTAGATGGTAATTTACCAGAAATAATCTGTATAATCAGATGAAAAACGCTAGATACGTGGCACGGTTTCTTTGTATGGGATGAGGCATCTGTATGCTAGTATTATTTTATCTGTGCTTACAACCAACAGAACACTGCTAACGTTAAAACCATACAAAATATACATATAATTTGAGACCTAATTAATAGAAGACGTCGATTATAAACAGCTAAAGCGTTATAATAAAATAAAGGCCCTTACCTAATAAGGCCAGTAACAAACTTATTGCAAAGGAGACTCGTTTCGAGATAACATCTAGTTTACTCAAAAGCACCATTTTAATAAATCATCCATCACATTTGGGGCCTGTTTCACCACTTTTACTTAACTTTAATTGATTTTCTCGTTTTTCATATACCTTCTATAATTATTTTTTAAGACAAGATAAGGCCTTTAGATAACGCCTTTTTGTTTCAGAAGAGAGCTCGTCTACCACTTCTTAATTCTTTATTGTACATCAAAAAACAATATTATTATTTACAGTGTGATAATGATAATAAAGTAAATTATAAAGGCGAGCTTAACTCAATGTTGAGTTCTCTTTCAGTAAACCCTAGGGTGACAGAGAAAGATGACATTATAGAGGGCAGGATCCAGTGTACAATTTTAAAATAACATAAGACGAATAAAATAAAATATACTTACATACATAATATATTAGATTTTTGATAGGAACTTGTTCTTAAATTCCATTATTTTTATAACCATTTATATTTAACAAAAATAAGTACGAAATGAAGATAATATATGATAACCCAATTCATTTTTCTCCATATTTTGCTATAGTCTTGCGCCAACCGGGGATTGCCCTTGGGTGCACTTGCGCAGTGCATACAGGGATAATCGACGGTTGGTCACTTTTCCTGATTCATGCCTAAGAAGGCCTCTGCGAGTTGGCTTTGGCCCCCCGCACGCCTTTCAAAGGACCGAGACCACAGGGTCCTGAGATTTTCAAAGTAAAATAAATAATAAAAAACCTATAGTAGGTAGTACACCTGTAATATTCTTTTATCATTTGTTATATTTATTAAAAAATAATGAGATTTCTAAGACAGTGGTGAAACATGCTCTTCTAAGCGTACACTGTGAAATTGCAATCTTATCTTGAACTTCATTTCTTTTTTTTTTGTCTATTACACTGTCGTGCAATGGTATTGAACGGAAGACCTTTTTTCAGAACAGTTATATTGAGCATATTTTTTTATAATCATTTCAATTTCACCATGTAACGGCAAAAGTAACAATAAATATAACGACTAGGGAAGAGAATTTAATTTCAGTCACAGCAATATAATAAAATTAAATTATAATAAGCTGGTTTCGACAATATTTTATTACTCGTATATTCAACAATATTTCTATAGTAACATCGACGTAATACAAATGAACACATTAAAAATGGAAACAAAATAAAATAATTAACTATTATAAGGAAAAATAATTTCACTACCCTCTTTTGTTGAGAAATACTAATATTTTGATAGTAGAAATATTTATAACTGAAGAATGATATCGTTTTATTTTTATTAACTATTTAATCGTTGTTGCAGTAAATATAAGTTAATACTTAGGTACTCCTAACACTATCAACATACATACATACATAATATGTAAAATAATTATATTAAAAATCTCTGAATAAATACCTACTGACTAATACAGTACCACTTTGAAAGTGGTCAATTTATTTGAACTGCACTGCATTGATATCGTGAAAATAATGAGGCGGATAAATTAATAAATTAAATATAATTATTACAATTTTTTTCGTATAAAACGTTACAATTGGCAGAAAATACTTAGTTCGCTTTTTAGACATAAAATGTTAATCAATAAGGATATTTTTTTATGTATGTAAATTAACACAAAAGCCAAGAAGACACACTGATAACGTGACACACAACAAAATATAGTAATAAATATTAACGTTAAAACAATAATATTCTTGTATTTATTTAGGACCAGCACGCAAAATACCGGGTCGTTAGAGCATCAAATATAAAATTTCCATTTTCGACCTGCGAATGATTGAGCACTAAATATCACTTGCGTTAGTTACGACCAGGTATAATACGAACTTGCTCTTTACCTGGATTTTGAAAGCCTTTGAATATAAAAAAAATGAAATCACGTGTTTGACTGTTGTTTCAACACTTTCACTGCCTTGCCTTGCCGTCCACGTGGTCGGCTCCTCGGGGAAATCTTGAAAGCGCGTTGGCGGCAATGAAAGTGTTAATCAATAAATCAGTTTACCGATCAGGGACTTGATTGGGCTCTCAGAAAGCACTGGTATGTGTTGCCTATGGCATACTTAATTTTTTAAATACATACACAATATTACATACACTATAACAGCACATTGAACGGCACCTGGTATCATGCAATTATAGTTCTTATAGAGATTGTCATTAACTTCTCTTTGGCATTTGTATTGACACAGCTTTCAGTGAGTGAGCTAATAATAATAATATCGCGTGCGATGTTTGTCGCTAGTTAATGATAATTAATATATCTATTAATATAATAAATAAGAGAACAAATTAAATGAAACACCTTTCTTGTTTTGCTCCTTTTTCTACGTGGATTAAGCGAAGCTTCTACTTGTGTTTTTGATCCTATTCGTTCCACCCAGACTAATAAGTTCATAGCATTGTATTTACGAAAGGTGTTTTTTTTTTTAATATCTTTATTTTTTCCTTCGGTGCCCAATTAATTTGTCCCGCAGTATATATAATGAGCGAATGGTGTTATTCTTGACATTTTTGTTCAACTTTTTCGGGGTGTAAAAAGATACCCATCCCGAAGTCTACGCTTATCTACCATCCAACTTGCGAAATAACAGTGAGCAATTTTTTTTAAACGATTTTTTTTAGCTTTACTATGAAAAATTGCTGATTACTGTAACGTGTAATGTAACACACGCAACAGATTGTGACTAACATGAGTATAGCGGGTGACAGCTAAGAGACATGTGACTTTGAAGGTAATAATGAATACATTTTTATTTTCACTATCTTTTTTTAAACAAGCTTTTTTCGTATTCTTTTCAGCAAACCCTTTCATTTAATACCCATATCATGGCAGTGCACAAAAATATACTGGTCCGCCATCTTGGGCCGTCCGCCATATTGGATTTAGAATGACGTCACGCAAAATCATTGTAATAACGGCAGAATAGTATCACTCTCAGCGTAAGGGGTCTTTTTACACCCGTGTTATATTGCTTATATCAATTGACAAATGGGATGACCTCGTAACAAGTTAGTGGTCCATGCAAGCCCATCAGAGATAAGCACCGAACCTGTAAACAAACATCCATTTATTATAGAAATTATTAAATATTATTACATGTATACAGAAGAAGAAAAGTATAGAAATTAGTAGAAATATATAATAATAATAATTCGGTGGGTTACACATATACTGTATAAAATAGTGTCTTAAGGTTACACTAGTCGACGGCACGAACTATTATGTGCGCGAGGTTAAAATGCATGCTATCTCATCCGACAACACGTGCGAATGAGATAGATTCTGTAATGAGCAGTAAGAAGCTAGTTCACGTACGAATTAGCACTTTTGCAAATTTGTATCGAAATGGATGATGATTTAGGACAAAAACGAGCGCGCGAAATTTGGGAGTCAAAAACTACTAAATGTATATTTTCAAAATTAAATTATTTGCATTGTTGAATTACTAATCTATCCCTATATGGATGCCGTTTTGCAATTTTCCTTCTTCTTATGGTATTTATTTCCGCGCAAAGATGCATTTCAATTAGTGTTGAATATGGAACTTTCGACGCTCATAACTTGCAAATATTCTATTTTTAGTTTTTTTTGTTTCCTTACAGGGCTAGATAATGATGAGACAAATTGATATATTTTTTTATTTTGAACGTACATCATGAAACAGTGGAGTAATCGCTAGACTACGTTTGTATGGAAGAATGATCGACTAGTGTAACCTTAAAGGTTGTACCTAATTTGTTAAGCTTATTATAACAGACATTCACTTATATTAATAGTTTCTATAGACTAGCGAGAGAGTAGTGCATAGAGAAAATGAAAAAGTTCATAAATAAAAAGCAGGAATCATCCACAAAAAAAAAAATGTGTAGAGGTACCTGTCCACCATGGTAATGAATGATGAAGGAGAACTGAACTTGATCGATTATTTTTTGCGTAATAAGGAACGTCCTCACTGAGAGCATTCACGTGCAATGAGCATTCAACGTCGAATATTCGAGCCGGTGTGGACGTTGAGCCGAGCGTTACAAAGCTTACACGCAAGCGCGAACTTCGGTCGGCGTGGACACCGCAACGATTTTCGCGGAAACGGTTCGCATTCGAATGTTCACGCAAATAAAACGTTCGAAAGCGAGTACTCAGATAATGAAATGAATGAGTATGTATGTAGGAATATTACTGGCCACTTGTAAAGCAAGGCACATTTCCTTGATCTTAAGTATTTGTGACCTTCTTGATCAATAGTATTATCGAACGAATTACATTTAACGAGATCGTATTCGAATGCTCCAAGCTCGCAAGTGAATGTTCGACTCGAACGTTCATAGTTATGCTTGAAAGTGAATGCTCGGCTCGCTGGAAAGCATTTGTTGCTCGTCTACGATTGCTTGTTTACAAATGCTCACTAAAGAATGCTCCCGGTGAGGACGATCCTGTAAAGCAATGGTTTTTGATCAAAGACCCCCAGGGTGCATCTTGGAGCACGGGTACCTCTTTTAAATGCAAAATAGGATGCATGCTACAAAAGCAATACCAAAATGTTTTAAACGTGCATAATTCAGTAGATACTTACCACAGCACACACAAAAGCAAGCATTTTATTTTTGTATTTAATTATTTTTATTTTTATAGAAAATTTATTTATAAAAACATTTTATAAAAATTATATCACTTATGGTGCTTCAAAGACTATAAAAAGTACGGTGCACAAACGGAAATAAAGTTAGCAACCACTTTAGCAATAGAATACACACCTTATTTTAAAAACATCCCAATAACGACCTAAATTGACAAAACATCAGAGAAAGTCATAAGTGGACAGTACTACTTAAGATCCACTAATTCTATCAAAAGATTGACACATAAATGAAGTTATTAAGTATTTTGTGCGAATATAAAATACAAGACGAAGATTTAGAATTTAAATAAGGAATTTAACTAGCACCAATGATATTCTAGTAAACAGATACGTTATACACAAAACTACCGAAAAAAGTGTTCCGCGCAGCAGGGGCAGCACACATTTCATTCATCTGACATTTCACTACAAGTCGAAAGGGATGGCTTGATAAAACCAACAAGAAAAAAAGGGACAGCTAGTGTTTGTCACTTGCGTGTGAAACATTATTCTGACCACCAATGTTTTTTTCTTTTTCTAACCTCCAAATATCAGAATATAAGGATTTTTTTTTAATATATGAGTAAATCGAGGTGTATTGCGTAATTAGATGTGGTATGAGATCCCTTCTGTTTTATGTACTTTGGTAACATAATTGGTACACTTTCTAAATACACACGATGGCATTTTTTAATTTTGTATTTGTTTCAACAATGCGTATCGCTCTTCGCCATGCGTGCCATAGACTAAAGACTATACGTCACAATTAGGACAAATTCGAGTCTTCACAATGCTCGCGCTCATAACATATCTGTTTACTAGAACTTCATTGACTAGCACACTTTTACAGGAATTTATGGTTTAACACACAATTTAAATGTACAGGGGACAGCTTAGCTGTAAATATACTGCTGAACTTACATTTTCAAAGGAAAGGAGAGGAAATGCGGTTGCTGACATCCGACTGAATATCCTAACCTAAGTAAAGTCTTAATTCGAGGTTTGGTTTTCGACTATTTCCTCCTCCAATTTTGGACCAATTTAAAAGAAAGATATATACTGTGCCCCTAAGTATTCCTTTTTGACGGTGATCTGTAGGAGCACTAGAACCCTCAAAAGATGCTCAAGATTGCGCTGTCAACAAAGACCTAGTGTACAAATTTGAAACTATAAATTAAAACACCGGCCAAGTGCGTCGGACTCGCACACGAAGGGTTCCGTACCATTATCGCAAAAAAACGGCAAAAAAAACACGTTTGTTGTATGGAAGCTTCACTTAAATATTAATTTTATTCTGTTTTTAGTATTTGTTGTTATAGCGGCAACAGAAATACATCATCTGTGAAAATTTCAACTGTCTAGCTATCACGGTTCATGAGATACAGCCTGGTGACAGACGGACAGTGGAGTCTTAGTAATAGGGTCCCGTTTTTACCCTTTGGGTAGGGAACCCAAAAAACGAAAAACATAGAAGCAGAACATATATCTTTTTTATTCAATTTATGGAGGACATAGGCGAGAACCAAACCTCCAATTAAGACTTTTCACTTAAGAAATTCAATCAGAGCTCTCTGCCCGTATTTCCTCTTAACTACTTAAGTATATCTAATATATGAATATAGGCACAAATATTATCACTTTTATGTATTGGCTACGCCCAAAGTCAACATTGCAATTCTATTTACTTGGCAATTCTGGCAGACATATTAAATTTTAATATTGTTAGGCACAATATAAGTTTTTATTCACACATGTTGTGGAAATAAGTTCAACAGTATATTTGCATAACAACCACTTGTCAGTATGCAGTTGAGTACAATTTATTGACAAAATCTCAAAATCCAAAATGGGGAATACTCATAACGCATTCAAAACTCGATAGACGAAGGCATCAGTCCTCATTCAGTACACACATTTACTGAAAGTAAGTTTTTACAAGAGCTTTGACCACTGTAGTGCAAAAGTGAATATACCTTTGAAGATTCATTCGTTTTGACAAGATCCGGCTAGAACAAACTTTATTACGAAAGAACTGTTTAGCGTTTGTCATATACCAAACACCTGTAGCCAAGTTGACAATCTACAATCGAATCAATGTATGGGAATGACACATCTGAATGTTAAGGTTCCCCTAGTCGAGATGGCACGAACTATTTTGTGCGCGAGGTTAAAATGCATGCTATCTCATCCGACAACACGTGCGAAAGAGATAGATGCTGTGATGAGCAGTAAGAAGCTACCGCGTACGAATTAGCACTTTTGCAAATTTGTATCGTAATGGATGATGATTTAGGACGAACACGAGCGCGCGAAATTTTATAAACAGACCTTTGGGAGTCTATATATCATGAAAAAATCGACTAAATATATACATTCAAAATAAAAATATTTGCATTGTTGAATTACTAATCTATCCCTGTATGGAGGCCGTTTTTTAATTTTCCATCTTCATAAGGTATTTATTACCGCCCAAAGATGCGTTAAAATTAGTGTTGAAATATGGAACTATTGAAATATTGTTTTTACTTTCGTGTTTCCATACAGGGCTAGCTAATAATGAGACAAATTGATATAATTTTATTTTGAACGTACATCGTGAAACAGTGGAGTTATCGCTAGACTATGTTTGTATGGAAGAATTTTCGACTAGTGTAACCTTAAGTCACGTGGTCAGACCATACAAATAGAAAGCGTTAACGATTCGATACGAAACGTTTGTAACTTGGCTAGGGGGCTGGCCCTATTCTTACTGGTCAGTTTTGCTGTAGAAGACAGTCTACCACAGATCGACCGAACTTACAATGCAATGACGGTCTCTGGTTGGTTTTCCTTTATCATTGACACCCTATATACAATTTTGCTCTATCGTGGACAAGCATAAGACTGATTCCTCGCGCAAACCGCAGATTTACCTGACGCGTGAGTGCAGGGCCGCCCTCTCCTCGGAAGGCGTGTCCCTCAGGAATGTTGAGGACAAGTTCAGCACGACCATGAGGCAGCAGAGTAGCAGGGGGCCTAAGATAGCACCCTCAGGACCCAGGTAGAATATACCGCCGGCTATAGCGAGACCCGTGACATAGGGGTGTCCACCACTGCAATTAAATGGAATAGTGTTTTTGTTCGACGTTCTATGTTAAAAAAAGTTATCGATCTGAAATCAAATTCATTTATTTCGACGACAATCATCATAATTTCATCCTAAAGACGTCCACGGCTGGATATAGGCCTCCCCCAGGCGTCGCCACATTGACCGGTTCGAGGTTGACTCCAGGACATTTCTGCCCCATTGGCCATCCGTTCTGCGAGCAATGGTCATTGCCCACTGCCACTTAAGGGCCTACATACCCTTTAGTGCCGTAAAACGGTAACTTTCTAAAGCATACTTCTTAGTAACGGCTAAGTCAAAATGTTAGAAAAAAATATTTATTTATTATTGATTCATGTACATAATATTGAACACAAGGTTTTTTCGTGTAACTAATAGTTTTGCTTTGAAAAAAAAATTAACAACACAATATTTTTTCGCATCTTTTGGAAACTCCTCCAAAAAACTTGGATGTTTAATAATATTTTTACACAGAAAAATTGATGGCTGGAATTTTTTCGTAACTAACATAGCATATGTAAATCAAATAATATTTTGCAAACAAAACTGTTCAAAAGGAGGTTCAATATTGATATTTAGGCATCGAGCGGGCGCACGGCCAGTACTGCATTAAAATTGGGGCGTATATAGCGCCTTAAGTTTCGCAATTCTTCGGGCTATGTCGGTAATTTTGCCCTCTCCATTGCCCTTTGGGTGACTTTAAGGTTTCTGATAAGGCCCATTGTGAGCCTGACGACAATCAATGTAAACATTGTTAGTAAATTAAAAATGTTGACAGATTTGAATTAGGATGTGATTGTTACTAAAACACGGGCATCCCACTCTGATCCTGAAATCAGTTTGGTATGTTTCAAATAATTCAACAGTGTTAAACATACATTAGACGTTACCTACACGTGGCTACAGTATTAGCAATTTTGTCAAGATCTACCTAAAAGAGGTTTATTAATAAAGTATAACAAAAAACATTTTCACAAAAAAAATAAACTAAAAAGTGCAAAATAATTTGGTGGCGATAAATGATAAACCGGCCAAGTGCGAGTCGGTCTCGCACACGAAGGGTTCCGTACCATTATCGCAAAAAAAACGGCAAAAAAATCACGTTCGTTGTATGGGAGCTCCACTTAAATATTTATTTTATTCTGTTCTTAGTATTGGATGTTATATCAGCAACAGAAATACATCATCTGTGAAAACTTCAACTGTCTGACTATCACGGTTCATGAGATACAGCCTAGTGACAGACAGACAGACGGACCGCGGAGTCTTAGTAATAGGGTTCCGTTTTTACCCTTTGGGTACGGAACCCGAACAACAGGTACCAAAGACACAGGTACCGTAGGTATTTTTTTTTGTGAAAACGTTTTTATTTCTCTCTTTTTAGTTTTAGTACATCATCACAAAAAAAATAGCGATTACTATAGTACGGCACCTAAAGAATTGACAGAATACCCGTGATAACTCAATTTACACATTCTTGCTGTTTGTCGTTAAGGAGTTCGGTTGTATGCTTCATATCTTGAAAACTGCTGGATCGATTTTAATGAAACTTGCACAAACATACATACACTTAGTTGTCGCAAAAACACACGTCCTTAACTGGAAATTCTTTTGTTCTTCTTGACACTGATGAAGATGAAATTGAGAGATTAATTACTGGTCTGAAAGGTAGCTGTGCTGCAGGTGACGATGGAATCTCATCTGACATACTCAAACTGTTAAAAAATAATATAATAGCCCCGCTCACGCATATCTTTAATATGTGCCTCCAGATGGGTATTTTTCCTGACTCACTTAAACGGTCTATAGTTAGACCTATTTTCAAGGGTGGAGATAGAAACCGTGTCACTAACTACCGCCCTATTTCTATTCTAACTTCTCTATCGAAAATCCTTGAAAGATTAATTAATAAAAGACTTACAAATTATTTAGAAAAATACAACCTACTTTCGAAAAACCAATTTGGTTTCCGTACAGGCAAGTCCACGGAAGACGCATTAAATGACTTTACTGAACATATTGTCAAAACTATAGATAATAAAAAGAAATGCCTTACTATATTTCTCGATCTGGCGAAGGCTTTTGACACTGTTTCTATTCCTACCCTAGTTAACAAGCTATATTAACTCGGTATTCGTGGAAATCAACTTAAATTACTGTCTAACTATTTATTTGGAAGAACACAAAAGGTGAAAATTGGTAATTATACTAGTGACAGCTTACCTGTTACCCATGGAGTGCCACAGGGTAGTATACTAGGTCCAACGTTGTTCCTAGTTTACATTAATGATCTTACACTACTTAATATTAAAAACTGCAAAATAATTTCGTATGCAGATGATACTACCCTAACATTCCATGGTGATACTTGGAGTGATACATACCAAAACGCACAAAATGGCTTTAACACGGTCACAAAATGGCTTGCTCAAAATTATCTGTCTCTTAATACCGAGAAAACCAAATATATCGCATTCTCTATTCGCAACCCTGGTATAGCGCTACAATCAACACATTGTATAACCTCCCACAACTGCGATAATGTAACTATCAATTGTTCCTGTCCATCTCTCTCTCCCGTTGAATATATTAAATATTTGGGACTAATATTTGACAAAAATCTTAATTTTAAAAATCATTTAATTAATCTCTCTAATAGAATAAGAAAACTCATATATGTATTTAAACAAATAAGGCAGTCGGCCAATGCTAAGATTATGAAAATGATTTATTACTCCTTGTGTCAAGCGGTTATAACCTACTGTATTACTTGTTGGGGCGGTGCCGCTAAAACGCATAATTTAATCGCTGAGAGAGCACAAAGAGCCTTATTAAAGGTTACTTATTTTAAGCCTAGGTATTTTTCTACCACTGAGCTGTACAGGGAATGTGAGGTGCTTACTGTACGTAAACTATTTATACTAGCGTTAATTATGAGACAGCATTCCTGTGTCCAGCTAAGTACCCTAACTGAAAAAGAAATTACAGGGAGAAGACGTTTCGATCTATTAAAATCTGTTCCTTGCAGAACATCGTTTGCTCAAAAATTCAACATGTTCCTAGGCCCAAGACTATTTAACATTGCTAATAAAAATTTGCACATTTTCCACATGACAAAAAGAGAGTGCAAACAGAATGTGATCATTTGGCTTCTATCCTTAAACTATGATGAAACTGAGAAGCTATTCAGCATACTTGCATAATTCTTTGTGTAATACAAATGATGTTAGTTAAATCATTATTTTATTTTATTTGTCTTAGATGGCAGAATTAAGTGGACGATAAAACATTTATACATTAGTACAGCACCTACGTTATTCTACTTGAATAAAAAACTATATCCTAAGTTTTCTCTGGCACACACATACACATACATTAACATGACACCCACACGCAAACACCACTCCCACACACCCAACACACACACGTACACTCACACACCCTTACACTCACCAGCAGACACCTTTTAGGTTTTTATTTTCTGTTTGTTAATTTTAAATTCTAGTTTTGCACCTAATAGTCCCTAATTATTTTGATTTGTAATGAAACTAATCTAGATTATGAAACTATTCCTGTAATTAAATACGTATTTTATATGTTATGGATCAAGGGTTTCAATGTGTTAACGAGGGTGGGCGCTGATACCTATGATTACAAGATATTAAATTATCTTAGTTTGGGTATTGGCTGCAACTTTAACTTACAACTGTACTTACCTCTGGCTTATTTTTTATTGTAAACCATACCATTTTGTGTTTTTACTTGAAGGTGCAAATAAACTATTTTATTTATTATTTTTTATTACTTATGAAATTTGGCACACGTGTTGAGAAGATGACACAGAACAACATAATATATGTGAATATTGTGCAGTTCCAACAATATACCTCTTTTTTATTGAAGTCAGTAAAAAAACAAAAACTACAAATAAGTACTACGTTCTTTATAAATGTTAAGCTGACCCCTATCTTGCCTACCCTGCCTGCCCTGCCTACCCTACCTACCTACCTGCTAATTTTTATCTATCATCAATAATTTTCTCAGCGCACACCAAAGAATGAATTTTATAGGCAACATTTTGCTACCATTATTGCAATTTTCATAAGGATCTCTATTTTTTTTGAAAATATGTTATAGCCAAAAAGCTATATTATTCCTGAGTGTCATAACACTCAGGAATAATGTAGCTTTTACTGGTGAAAGAATTTTCAAAATCGATTCAGTAGATCCAGAGATTATCCCTTACAACGTCACAAACTTTACCTCTTTATAATATTAGTATAGATACAAACATCTATTTATCAGTATAACGAAGGTATCCAATACAAAGTTCACTCACTCTTTTATCTCGGCGTAGACAGCGGCATCCAGGAAAGCTATAGGCGCCGCCTGTGCTATCGGAAGTAGAAGCGCCGCCATAGGCCTGCCCTGTAGCCACACGTCCAATGCTGCCGGTATGCCCGCCAGGTAGGGACCCAGGAACGGAGCCGCGCCTAACACCGCTGCTAATACTGTAAGAACGCTCGCAGGATTAACGCCAGTGTTTTAAACATAGAGACGAACCAAAGAATGCGTGCAGTAATAGGGATGGTGACTAAAATAGTAGTTTATGCAATGGTCATATAATTTATTTATTTGGAAACTCAACAGCTTATTACTAATTTACATGAATAGATATTCACCTCACTGTCAATGAACAACCCAGTGCAGTTGTATCAACGTTACTAGCATCTTAGTAATTAGTAAACACACACACACTGCACAGTGACAGCAAGATGATGACAATTATCACTTAAGCCAATAACAGAGTTTCACGGCATGCGTAAAGCTAGGTTAATCTAGGTTATAATAAAGGTTATTAAAACACGAGTTCGGCTTCGCCTCGTGTGATAATAATATCACGCGAGTGTTTAAATACCTAATTATATGCCGTTGCATACACTACTTTATCTTCACTCATACAGTTGATAATGTTGAAATATAACAAAAGTGGAAACGGAAAAATAAATGGTATGGCGGGTAAAAGTTTGATACTCATTGCGCATGACTGCGCAGCGCGCGCGTCCATAGACAATGACACTACTTTTCTACATTAAGTCCATGAGCACATACGCGCCAGTAAATTAAACAGTATCATGTCGTCTTCAAAAATGATATTGATGTTACTAATTTTTTTTTTTCTAAACTGAATAGTTTGCGCGAGAGACACTTCCAAAGTGGTAAAAGGTCCCCCCCCAATAACTTTTAAAATAAGAGAATGATAAAACTAAAAAAAATATATGATGTGCATTACCATGTAAACTTCCACCGAAAACAGATTTGAACGAGATCTAGTAAGTAGTTTTTTTTTAATACGTCATAAATCGTAAACCGCAATTTACTAAGTAAGGAACCCTTCGTGAGCGAGTCCGACTCGCACTTGGCGGGTTTTTATTTATTGATTTTAATAAGCAAAAAATACGTGTCTGATATTTTTTGATAATTTAACTGGCGGACTACGTAGAATTTGCTGTTTCGTACACCGTCATTATCTCTATTATGTTCTATGGCTTCCAATTTTTGGTTGTTTATATTTTGCAATATCTTGCTTATAATTGAACACATACCTAACAAATCTGTAACTGTTCCAGTAGTCTATAACGGCATTATTCTAAACTTGAGGTTAATATATTAAGGCTCCCCTAGTCGACGGCACGAAGATTTTGTGCGCGAGGTTGAAATGCATGATATCTCATCCGACAACACGTGCGAAAGAGATAGATGCTGTGATGAGCAGTAAGAAGCTAGTTCGCGTACAAATTAGCACTTTTGCAAATTTGTATCGAAATGGATGATGATTTAGGATGAAAACGAGCGCGCGAAATTTTATTAACAGACCTTTGAAAAATCTACTAAATTCAAAATGAAATTATTTGCATTGTTGAATTACCCCTGTATGGAGGCCGTTTTGCAATTTTCCTTCATCTTATAGTATTTATTTTCGCCCAAAGATGCGTTAAAATTAGTGGTGAAATATGGAACTTTCGACGCTCCTAATTTTCAAATATTCAATTTTTCTTTTTTTGTTTCCATACAGGGCTAGATAATGATGAGACAAATTGATATAATATTTTATTTTGAACGTATATCGTCAAACAGTGGGGTAATCGCCAGACTACGTTTATATGGAAGAATGATCGACTATTGTAACCTTAAGAATTACGATGTCAGATTAATAAAACGCTGGGTCATACATATCACAATGGTAGGAAGCAGAGTACACGCATAAATACAATGTTACGATATCTGCAGATATTACTCACACAGGTCAATTGAAACGATAAGTGGTGAAACAATATTTATTGTTATACTACACATGATCAACAACAATTACGTCTTCTTTTTCTTAATATCGTTTGGCCTCGGCGGCCGTAACTGGGCGTACACGTATTTGTAGAAGTCTAAAGCTTTCTGTTTGTCGTAAGCTACATTGTTCCTACATTGCGCTCCGACACAGCGGTTTATATATTCTTCTGGAGGAGACTTCGGTTCTTCTGCAGGCCTTTTGCGTGATGAGCTCGTACTCCGAAGCGTCTCGACAAAATCTTTAGAGGAATCGAACACAACTTTGATAGTCGTCCTGTTGGTCATGTTCAGGTGTGTGTCTTTGAGAAGGTCGTCCTTGTCTACTGCTGTCATGGCGGCGCTTGCGTCACCGTTCTGAGAGTTAGCCGGACGTATCAAGTAGAACGTGGGTGCTGGCTCCGTGACGTCTTCGTCTGCCGTCACCTCGTTATTGTGTTTGTCGCTGTACAACAGACACATCACTTGAGGATCGAGGCTCAGCTGACACATATCACTCTCTTGCAGAATCTTTACAACGTCGAGAGGCAGTGTACACGGCGCGAGCAAACAAGTATTGTTATTCGAAGTATCCAATATCATATTATTTAGTTCATTGTTGGTGTTCAGAAAAACGATATTTCGGCATTTGCAGTCCATTTTGTTGGCGGTAAACGTGACTGAAGTTCCGGCGATTTTGCAACTATCGTAGTCGAATATTACGGAGTATGGTTCGACGTTTTCGATTCTGTTCCGTATGAAGTTGAATTGTTTCTTATTACTTCTTTTCATGAGGCATTTGACGCTGCTTAGGGCGTTGGTCTTAAGTTTAGTGATGTCGTTTTGAGTTATATCTGTATTGACAGATTTAAGTACGAGACCATTTGAGTGTATTTCTTTGAATTTGTTACCAATGATGTTTAAATTTTCAGCAGTTACGTTTACAGCACCGCCAATAATATCGTTAAACGTATTTTCTGTTATAGTAGCAGTTGTGGTCTGCACTGTTATTCCTTTAAGTTCTATGTTTTCAATATTACTATTAGTGATAGTGAATACCGCGTCGTTGCCCATAATCGCCTCTATAGCTTGATTACGAACGTCTGTTATTGTAACGTTATCAAATTCAATACTTTTTATACCAGTCACATTATAAATGGCTTTAGTGTCTATCGAGTTTATTTTAGTATTAGTCACTCGGATTTTTTTCAATGTTGCGGCTCCAAGGCATTTTAGTTCTGTTGTAGTACTTGGGGACTTGAAAATCTTTTTTGGTAGAGAGATTACTTCCTTCACATTGTCTATGGTGACTTCTGGCGGCGTTTGGAGCAAGGAGGTGGGCGCTAAAGATACGAACTCAAGTCTATCGCAGTCTTTGACTATGAACCTCTGGAGTTGTGATGTTCTCTGCAGAATCGGACAGTCGAGGACTACTCTTAAATCTTTGCAGTTCTGGACTGTGAGGCTTGTTATGTGGTCAGTGTAGTAGTCCTTTAGGTGTATTATATAGTCCTAGAACAAACCGAATAAGCTAGATTAGGTCTCAATAATATTGACTGCTGGATTCTGATATATTCGGGGTTTTTATTTAACAACTTTTGGTTTCAAATTCTGTATTAGCACCATCTAATCAACTTCGTAGATAAAAATTAATAGGGATATTTAAGTTTACTTCAGTCAACAAAGTTTCATTAAAAAGTAAAATATCAAAATTTAAAAAACCCCCGTCATATTTTTATTTCATGCTACATAGTTTATCTAGTACATAGTAGATACGCTTCGATCGGCAATCTATTGAACACGTAATTATGACACGATATCTTGCGAAAACACCCCGATTTAAACAGTAAAACGCCCATAACTTTTGAACGGCTGAACCGATTTTATTCAACCATAGCTAAGAACACTCTCGACTTAATCACCTTTCAAACAAAAACGGTTCATCCGTTTAGGAGCTATGATGCCACAGACAGATACACAGCAACACACGTCAACCTTATAACACCCCTCTTTTTCCGTAGGGGGTTAAAAAGAAACAACAAAAAATGAAATAGGTACTCACATTGCTTTTGACGGTACAGCTATAGACCAGCTCATTCGCCAAGTCATTGGCACAGGCCCACACCGGGTCTTGGCAACTCGTAAAGTTGATCCGGACACTCAGAGCCGAGTTCACCAACAAAGCGAACAACACGAGGTTTCCGTGGGCCATCACAAACACATGTTTTCTCCCACAATCACCAACGTACACAAAAAGGCGCGCGCAGTAAAAATACACGTTCGCGAGTGAACATCATCCCGAGATAATTCTCCGCGAATGACGTACACACATTCATGGATTTTATCAGAAAGTTGATTGACTTGCACGGGTTTTTTTATCTGTAACATCCGCATTTTGAAGTCAACATCACGCTGGCACCAAAAAATATTTTATATTTTTCTTGTATGAATCAAACTTGGTCTAAGTCCCATTTCGTTATCGACTAACTATACCAGGGGTCACCAAATGGCGGACCGCGGTCCAGATGCGGACCACGATCACAAAGATATATAACAGTATTGTGACTCGGCCCTATCCTTGAAATAAGTGCCTATAAGCGCGCGTCATGTAAACACACGTTAGGGCCGCCCGCCTCTACCTACTTAAGTTTCTTTCTAGTTTTGTGATTGTAAATATCTCAGATTCTGAGGTAGGTAAATATTATACTTTTTAATATACTTATTTTAAATCTTACTAGGTAGGTACCTGCCATTTATTATATTAGACGAAATATCATTTCATAATGATATTTCGTCTAATTCAATAATATATTTAAGTACATAAGTAAGTAGATAGCCTAGCCTAGGAAACTACCTTCTAGTATTTTTAACTCGAGCATAAGTAGGTTACTCGTGTGTCAATCTATCACCCTATCCACTTATTTATTTATTAATCCAGGTATTTTACTCGGTGAAAAAAGCCAAATACCTACCTATTATAGTACATTATGGTACAAGTGTGTAATGTTGGTGATTACCGCTAAGGCGCCATTGAGACCCTCACCTAACGGCTCGGGTCTTAAGAGAGCCGAGGACGGTAATCATCAATACTCACGTGTATCATACGACGTTTTTCAACACACTTGTGAAGAAAATAATAAAAAAAACTCACTTGTGAATAATAGTAATGAAAAAGTCACAGTTTGATAACAGGTGTCATTATTTGCCTAATTGCGGTGAAATTAGAGCCACTTTATGAGCAAGTGTGTTGAAAAAAAATAAACTTTCTTACTAGTATGTTAGGTATATTTTTTTTATAGTCTTGCCTTTCGGCGGTTCCAGGTAATTAGAAAAAATGTTATCTCTGGGTGAGTTATAGAAGAATTCAAGCAACCAAAAACATCACAATATTGCTCTCTGCAATATTATTAAGTAAGTACTTGTACTTATTTCAATCAAATATTCACAAATCGCACGCTTACTGCTTACAAAACCATCACACCGTTCGTGACTGTTTGCGACTGTAGTGTACCGAGTGTTGACTGAAATCGAAACGCGTAGGTATGAGTTGCGTTCCGAACGGTTGTATGAAGATAGAATACTGTTAGGTATCTTTACCGTGTCCGGACCGTCGCGGCGTCGACCTATTTTGAGTGGATCTTAACATAAAATATTTTTCTAATGTTACTTGAGTAGGTACGTATAGTAGTCACAGCTGATCTTTGTGTTTTTGAAGTTGGCTCTGCCAACCATTGCGCAAGAAACAGTTTATCATCGAGTATACTGCATAGAGTAAGCGAGACAGGACGATGCGACAAACGTGAGCGAGTGAAAGAGACTGTTATACAATTATATATTCAACTTCAACATTGTCACAAAAATAGCAACTGCAGGGTCTTGCAGCCAATTTCAGTGACACAAAGGTCTACTGTGTCTACTATAATTTAATCGTTAATCCCGCGCTTTGCCTTTACTGCCGTAGTTTTGATAAGTGACGCAACACCGCCCATTGTACACTTATCTTTATAAATGTTTTGTCCTGTAATTATTTAAGTGGTGTACATTAATAGTACATTATGGTACAAGTGTGTAATGTTGGTGATTACCGCTGAGGCGCTATTGAGACCCGAGCCGTTAGGTGAGGGTCTTAAGAGAGCCGAGGACGGTAATCATCAATACACACGTGTATCATACGACATTTTAAAACATACTTGTGAAGAAAATAATACTAAAAAATCATTTCCAACAGTGAAAACGAGTTGTTTTTTTTTTGCAATGGCGGGCAAAATTAATCAGTTTTCCTATGCGCGCGCATCTAACAATGGCGATCGGCCATAGACTAAAAGAATGAGGTTTCTTTTTTTTAGCTTTTCGCGGATAGCGTTTTAGACACGTACAAAATGGGGAATTTCAAGTTTTTTTTATTACATAGAAAAACAATAGTTATATTTGAGTGAAAGTTTTATTTATTTAACAGTTGAAATTGTCTATTTAAATACGAAGTTGCATAAAATGGGCAAGCAATAGGTACATTAATTTATTTGTACTATTGAGCACGATCTTTTTTGTATCGAAACTTTTTTAAGAACAAAGTAACTCAACCATAAATTGAAAAAAAAAACTGTAAGTATAACTCACATGTGAATAATAGCAATGAAAAAGTCCCAGTTTGATAACAGGTGTCATTATGTGCCTAACTGCGGTGAAATTAGAGCCACTTTATGAGCAAGTGTGTTGAAAAGTATATAATAAATAAAATCCTCATTGATATTATCCTACTACTGTTATAAAGGTGAAACTTTGTGAGGATGGATAGATGGACGTTTGTTACTCTTTCACGCAAAAACTACTGAAACTTTAAATAAATATAATTAATTCACATTCACACTATATTTTATAAAGATATGAGGAGTAGTACTAATACCACGCGAGCGGCAGCTAATATGAGATATATTCAATGAATATTTATTATTTTAATTTTAACAAATTAAATATATGTGAAAGGCCCCGTAAAGACGGGGGGAGAGGGGGCGGCGGTAATTTGCTCTAAACGTTACGGACCGCAACGGTCATATTATTTAAAAAAACCGGCCAAGCCGAGTCGGACTTGCGCACGAAGGGTTCCGCACCATTATCGCAATAAACGTCGAAAAAATTACGTTTGTCGTATGGGAGCCCCACTTAAATATTTATTTTATTCCGTTTTTAGCATTTGTTTTAATAGCGGCAACGGTAATACATCATCTGGGACATTTCACGTGAAGCGGACAGGGAAAAAAAAGTGAGGTTCTGAAAATCGACTACATTCGGCCCATTTGTACTTCTAGTAGGTATGAATGTGTACGCAAAATATTTTTTTTGTATAGTGTATATTTACCAAGTTATAGGTTTCAAAAGAATTGTCGTTGATTGATACTACAATTTTTCGAAAGTAATTTTTCGAATATAACAAATCTACTATAAAATATTTTACATAGCGATACATATTAAAAATATACTGTTCTTTTTGACAGTAAAAAAAAAATAAAAAATTAAAAAAAAATTAATGGCCAAAACCGGAAGTAAACTTTTCAAACCAGAATTACAGTCACTTCGACCAATTTTTTTTTATTTTTTTTTCACTCAAAATATAGCTTAAATGATAATGAAAGTACACTAGAAAATTTAAAATGGGATCTCTATTAGTTTAGGAGATACGTTAAATAATATACACCCGCGTCGCAAGGGGTGTCATATGTAGCGCTTGCAAGGTTGAGCAGTTTGCGCGATATTGCAACTTTATTAATATTTTATATCGTTTTAGCGTATATTTAACCTCATTTAATGATATGAAATAAGTTTTATTAATATAATATAATATAAATATAACTACATAATACAAATATAAGTTAATAATATATTATAAAGAAAAAACGTTTTTGGAGCAGTAGAAAAGTTTTATTATTTGCGAAACGTGACTAATAGCGCCATCTGTTAGTAACGTGTAGTACTTTTTTGTCTCAGATAGAGTCAAACGGTCAAACCTATCTACAAGAAAGAGATAGAAACATGACGCCTAGCGGTTTCGTAACTTAAACTTTAGTGTTGCTTTAACCGCTCAGCGACTTGTGCACGTTTTAATCTGTGACAGTTGTTATTAATAATGGCGCCGTACGGTGATCGATGTTTTAACCCATTTCACTTGGTACTTCATCGAAAATTTAAAAATACGTAAAGATCTTGTGAAATACTCCACTTTTGAGCTAAACATTTAGATATTTTCCTCAAAATTTTCGATGAAGTACCAAGTGAAATGGGTTAAAACATCGATCACCGTACGGCGCCATTAATAATAACAACTGTCACAGATTAAAACGTGCACAAGTCGCTGAGCGGTTAAAGCAACACTAAAGTTTAAGTTACGAAACCGCTAGGCGTCATATTTCTATCTCTTTCTTGTAGATAGGTTTGACCGTTTGACTCTATCTGAGACAAAAAAGTACTACACGTTACTAACAGATGGCGCTATTAGTCACGTTTCGCAAATAATAAAACTTTTCTACTGCTCCAAAAACGTTTTTTCTTTATAATATATTATTAACTTATATTTGTATTATGTAGTTATATTTATATTATATTATATTAATAAAACTTATTTCATATCATTAAATGAGGTTAAATATACGCTAAAACGATATAAAATATTAATAAAGTTGCAATATCGCGCAAACTGCTCAACCTTGCAAGCGCTACATATGACACCCCTTGCGACGCGGGTGTATATTATTCAACGTATCTCCTAAACTAATAGAGATCCCATTTTAAATTTTCTAGTGTACTTTCATTATCATTTAAGCTATATTTTGAGTGAAAAAAAAATTAAAAAAAATTGGTCGAAGTGACTGTAATTCTGGTTTGAAAAGTTTACTTCCGGTTTTGGCCATTAATTTTTTTTTAATTTTTTAATTTTTTTTTACTGTCAAAAAGAACAGTATATTTTTAATATGTATCGCTATGTAAAATATTTTATAGTAGATTTGTTATATTCGAAAAATTACTTTCGAAAAATTGTAGTATCAATCAACGACAATTCTTTTGAAACCTATAACTTGGTAAATATACACTATACAAAAAAAATATTTTGCGTACACATTTATACCTACTAGAAGTACAAATGGGCCGAATGTGGTCGATTTTCAGAACCTCACCTTTTTTTTCCCTGTCCGCTTCACGTGAAATGTCCCATCTGTGAAAATTTCGACTGTCTAGCTATCACGACCCCCAAAAAGTCCCCAGATTTTAGTTGTCGGGTAACACAGACTCCGGCAGGAGATTCCACTCCTTAGCTGTACGCATAATAAAAGTGCTCCCAAAACGTTTTGTGCGTGTGGATGTTCGGCTGTATGGATGATTGTATTTTTTTAAATGTGTGTTTACCGAGAGCAGTGGTGGCCCAGTGGTAATGGCCGCGACTTACAAAGTGTAGGTCGTGGGCTTGAACCCAGGCAGGCGCTTTGCTCTGTGTAAATTATTACATCATCAC
Organism: Orthosia cruda; assembly: GCA_964057195.1. Lineage (NCBI taxonomy): Eukaryota > Metazoa > Arthropoda > Insecta > Lepidoptera > Noctuidae > Orthosia > Orthosia cruda. The sequence goes on along the minus strand of OZ059848.1, from coordinate 1,572,067 downwards.
TGCTCTCAAAAAACGGTGAAGGAAAACATCGTGAGGAAACCGGCATATCATAGAACCAACAATTTGAACACATGTATGTGACCATCCACCAACCTGCACTGGTTCCGCGTGGTGGATTACGGCCCATTCCCTCTCACAGAGAGGAGGCCCTGTGTCCCAGCAATAGGAACATTAAAAGGATAATAGCTATCACGGTTCATGAGATACAGCCTGGTGACAGACAGACGGACGGACAGTGGAGTCTTAGTAATAGGGTCCTGCTTTAACCCTTTAGGTACGGAACCCTAAAAACGGACCCCAATTAAAGTAATTGGCGACGACCCTGGACTATACGATCTGACGGTGTAGGTATAGTTCTTGCCAAACTTCTGGGCCGCCCTGAAGTCGGCTTTCCGGATGCACTAGGCATGAAACGGTGCGCTTTTTATACGAGATTTACTACTGCGCAGCCATTGTAGCCAAATTTGAAGTTTGAACAGAAGTTTGGCGAGAACTATAACTTGCATTTTGTAATAATATGTATCGATAGAATCAGTAACTGAATGTCTGCGGGTTTTATCGGCATTTGTAACTTTATACTAAGGTCATGTTTGTTGATACGTACCTCAAATTACATTGTGCTGGCCCTGGCCTTTAGATAACTGGGACATGTTATAGGAATCATGTTTCATTAGATAATCCACACAATAAGGGCTATTTTTAACCGACTAACCAAAAAAAAGTTAATCCAAAAATTCAAAAAACATCTGGTTTTGGTCAGCCAGCTCGAGAACATGTATCCTCCGACTGCACAGCATGATTTTCTTCTTGTTTACGTCTTTTTAGTTCGCTTTTTAAGCAGTAGGGTTTTTTGGAAGTCGGTGTCCATAACGTAAAAAATTGGTAACCACGATAGACACCGACTTCCAAAAATAAAGTTATTTTTCATTTTGTAGTTTTTTATTCGGCAGTCGGTATTATTTTTTTGCAAAAAAGTTTTTTCTCATGTCATATAGACGTGAGTCTCAGTAGATGAACGTCGTTAATTAAAAAACTCTCTCTTTTAGTCATAGATATGAATATGTACGAGTATGTTTTTAATTTTACAAAAATAATATCGGGTTTGTCCGACATTTAATTGAGATATTAAGTCATGACCTCATCACGTCTTCAATTCTTGCCACACAAGGAAAACTACAGTAAAAAATATGAAGCATAACATTTTTATCAATCTTATGAATTATCAATACCTACTTATGTCTCAATCGTTTAATACTGTATTTTAATTTGATAGGCTCAATATTTTTAATTTTTAGGGTTCCGTAGCCAAATGCCAAAAAAAGGAACCCTTATGGATTCGTCATGTCTGTCTGTCGGTTATATGTCAAAGCCATTTTTTTCCGAAACTATAAGAACTATGCTTTTGAAACTAAGTAAGTAGATGTATTCTGTGAACCGCATTAAGAATTTCACACAAAAATAGAAAAAAAAAAACAATAAATTCTGAACTGAAACTCATTTTTTTTTCATCAAACCCATTCGTGACATTCGTGTACGGTATCTATGGATAGGTCTTCAAAGATGATATTGAGGTTTCTAATATAATATTTTTCTAAACTGAATAGTTTGCGCGAGAGACACTACCAAAGTGGTAAAATTGTCCCTGTAACTTCTAAAATAAGAGAAAAATAAAACTAAAAAAGATATATGATGTACATTACCATGTAAACTTCCACCGAAAATTGGTTTGAACTAGATATAGTAAGTAGTATTTTTTAATACGTCATAAATCGTAAACCGCTATTTACCAAGTACGGAACCCTTCGTGCGCGAGTCCGACTCGCACTTGGCCAGTTTTTTTTTTATTTGACCTACTAACAGTCACGTCTTTATGGTTATTGATAAACTTCTATATCGGCTAAAAGCTCAAGTTTAAGTGTGCGGTAACGATATGGAAGAATACAAAAAAAAAAAAAGGTTGGTATTACTAGTATTATTTCCATGTTGAGAGGATGAATGAAAGGCGACTAACGAAAGGTATTTACAAGGCAGACGTGAATGGAAACGCCGGGAGGGGACGCCCTAGAAATACATACATAGACTTTATAGGTGATGTTCTTCAGAAAGGCCAGGTGCGTAGTACTCATAATAACCGGCGTGTGTGTATGACTAGATGTGTGAATGTGAGTGAAGCAAAAGAAGTATGTAAACCCCCATGGGAATGTATGCCTACCCCCATGGGAAAAAGGCGTGAGTTTATGTATGTATGTATGTATGTATGACTAACACACACACACACTTTTGTATTAAATAAAAATAAACACAAGGGCAGAAACCACAATCTTTCTAATCAACGTGACGGCAAAAAATAATAATCAGTTCTACATACCAATTACGATTATAAGTGAGTAGAAATATGGTCTTACCTGAAGGTAGGTACACAACTTTAGCGCCAAACAGGTTGTGTACTAGCCACGTCCATAGACCATAGAATAACGCCATCTTGAATGACGCCCGGAACACCTGGAAGGGACAAATTCTTTGAGCAAAGTAATAGCTATCTCGCTTTACATATTTTGGTATTATTTTTTTGCAGAAATACGACCACTGCTCTGGAAACAGCCCTCATCCAAGGATATCTTTATCGATCGGTGTTGCGTTGCCCGCACCGCATCGGTACGCGGTCTAGAACTTAAGACGCAGATACCCCTAACCCTGAGTAACTGATTTTAAAATGAGAACCACGTCTAAACGGCAAGTCGTAATTTTTTGGAAAAAAAAAATGTGTTACATTAGACAGACATGTGAGTGACAGCGATAGGGTATTTTAATGAAATGTTCACTATCTCAAAGATAATTGAATTATCAACATGTTTGATTTAAGCTTTTATCTACTCCGGTTTCGTTATATTCGAATTATAAAATTGACAGCGGTTTCATTATGATACCCATAACGACATCGGGTTGCATTATGTGAATCGTCATAAATTCTAAAACAAAAGCAAAGACATTCTGAACATACAGCCAGGTACCTATAATATTACTTCGAAATCGAGACAATGTAAATGATGTTTTTAAAAATGGAACAAGTTTAGAACAAAAGTATCGTATACTATTTGGCTGTTGCGGCTACATGATCTTTGCCTTATACCTATTAATGACTAAATAAAATAAAAAATGGACGCGGGAAAATAATTCTGAGTGAAATTTTGTTCCAAATTTTATTAAAAATGTCTTCAGCATCAAGTGATATTGAAAATACACCACCAGGTATAACAAATAGAGCAGTTGCGGCTACAAATAATTTACTACCAGAAAAATCAAGACATGTATATGAGAAATGAAATACTTAAACACACTTTCTGAAATACTTATTTGTCTATATCTGTGTTTTATTCCTTCCTTCGTAGATAAAATCTTGTATGCAACTTTACGTTATTGGTCTTTTAATAACTCGTGCCCACCTATTTCGGTACGCGCTACGCTTGTACCGAAAAATGGCACTCGTATTAAAAGACCGTCCATAACGTAACAGTTGCATAAATAGCTATTTTTTTGAAGTCATAGAATAATAAGAAAACTACAAAAAGCTACCGAATTTAGGATCACGTGGTTGTGAAACGAGGACGAGTTTTGTACCCTCAAGGTCGTTGGCGTTAGTACAGTCGCCAACGACCTCGAAGGTTAAGGTACTTTCCTTATTATTCTATGGCTTAAAAAAAAGCCTCCGATCAAAATGTAGATAATTAATAGTACATTATGGTACAAGTGTGTAATGTTGGTGATTACCGCTGAGGCGCCATTGAGACCCGATCCGTTAGGTGATGGTCTTAAGAGAGCCGAGGACGGTAATCATCAATACACACGTGTATCATACGACGTTTTTCAACACACTTGTGAAGAAAATAATACTAAAAAATCATTTACAACAGTGAATTTTTTTTTCGCAATGGCGGGCAAAATTAATCAGTTTTCCTTTGCGCGCGCATCTGACAATAAAAAAACATTTTTTTTATGGCTTTTTGCGGATTGCGTTTTAGCCACCTTTAGCCACGTACAAAATGGGGAATTTCAAGTTTTCTTTATTACAGACATAAACGAAATTTATATTTGAGTGAAAGTTTTATTTATTAAACACGTTCAAGTTGAAATTATCTATTTAAATACGAAGTTGCATGAACTGTGTTGCATTTGTACTATTGAGCACGACCTTTTTTGTATCGAAACTTTTTTAAGAACAAAGCAACTCATTCAATAAATAAATAAAAAAACTCTATAACTCACTCGTGAATAATAGTAATGAAAAAGTCACAGTTTGATGACAGGTGTCATTATGTGCCTAATTGCGGTGAAATTAGAGCCACTTTATGAGCAAGTGTGTTGAAAATAGTCTTTTTGAGATGGTGTCAATTTAATTAAAATAGATATTGTTTAGTGAACTGATTGTGCCATAACTCTTAGGATTAAGGATTATGTGTTATATAAGTATATATTTCAATTAAGCATGATATTCATGTTGTTAGATTTCTATACCAACATTATAAAGAGGAAAGATTTTTTTGTTTGTTTGATTGTTTGTTTGTACCGAATAGGCTCCAAAACTACTGGACCGATTTCAAAAATTCTTTCACCGTTGTGTAGCTACTCTATCCCCGGGTGACATAGGCTACTTTATCCCTGTATTCCCACGGGAACGGGAACTACGCGGGTGAAACCGCAAGGCGTCCTCTAGTCGCTAATATTTTGTTTGTTTTTCCCTTTGTCTAATAAATATATCCCTATATGCATGTTTACATACTTTTAACTCTGATTTAATGTGATCAATGAGTCTTCAATCTCACATGATCACTAATAGCTGCACTTGTGTGTAGCTAATTAAAATAACCTAACCTAGCTTTATCCATGCCGTGAAACTCTGTTATTGGCTTAAGAGATAATTGTCATCATCTCGCTGTCACTGTGCAGTGTGTGTGTGTTTACTAATTACTAAGATGCTAGTAACGTTGATACAACTGCACTGGGCTGTTCATTGACAGTGAGGTGAATATCTATTCATGTAATTTTTTATTTTTTTTTGGAAGTAAATTTTTATTTACATATGTGCAATAATATTTACAAACTAATATTAAAACTTAAAAATAATAAAAATATGTACAATTACGGGGCGTCAAAACATTCGTCTACATCGCTGTCAACAGGAAAACTGCCCAGAAAGAAAGCTGGCAGCATTGCCACGTTGGATGGCAATGCTGATTCTTTGGCCAAAAAAATAGGCCAGCCCTCTGGTCTCGTGAAGAGTCGACCAACCGCTTGGTGATATCCCGAAATATTAGGTGTGCACTCGGAACCCATGGCCCTAGTGTTTCAACCCCAAACGGCTCAAACACATAATTACCAATTAAGTTGATGTATTTGCGCCGTTTGAGGTTTTCAGCACCTGCAGCAGCCGCCCCAGCGCAGCCCACCGTGCTAAGAAGATGGGATGGTGCAAGGGTGTCGACACAAGTTGCATCCCACACCAAAGACCTACCCAACTTGCATGGCATTATGGTCATACCATCTGGTCTCTTCCCATCGACGCGTGCCAGGCCATTGGGTTCTAAGACAGCTGACACCCCGGCGGTGGCAAGAGCACGACGGATGAGATCATTAATGCTAGCGTGCCGCGCAATCCGACCTGCACTCTTACTACAAGAAAGGCCGTGGTGTCCGAGGCAGTCGACTGCTTCACCGCATTGACAGCGATGTGGAGCCCCACAAGGAGCGCCCTTCATGTAAATTAGTAATAAGCTGATGAGTCTCCAAATAAATAAATAAAATACACCTAGCGGTTTAGGTGCGATAGTCGTGTTGCCCGTTTTAGACATAACTTTACAAATTACACTTTGTTATACGAATAAAACTCAAAATTTTCATAGATTAAACTATTAAGAAAATGGTCTATGTAACATATATTTTTCCTAAAAATTACGACTAGCCGTGACGCGATTCTCATTTTAAAATCAGCTACTAAAGGGGTATCTGCGCCTTAAGTGATAAGACCGCCATTGTACCAAAGAATTTGTAACATAGTAAAAGAGTCTTGTTACAATTTTGGTGTACAATAAAGTATAATATACGATATTCTATAGTCACCTAAAGGGCCATGGTGAGGGACTATGTTTCAATATATCCTGCGTGATAGAATCAGTAATGCGAATAGCTAGAAGTAAAATTGTAGTGGACCTTGATTTTCACAAAAAGTACTTTCACTGCCGCCAGCGCACCAAGCACGTTAATCAAAAACGTTCCCCAGGGCCTGTATTACGAAGTTCCAATCTCATCATGATGGTTGTAAGATGTCATAGTAGGGCCCCAGGAGCCGACAACGCGTCTGTTGCTTTGAAAATATTTCTTTAAGAATTGTATGGCGGGCATGGCGGCATTGTATAGAGGTATCGTGTAAATTGGGGTGACAGTGTAATAAATGTTCATTCGCAATTGTTATTAACAAATTGGAAAAAGAACTATTTTTTTTTATCGCTATGCTTTAGTTTGATTTGTTTGAGGCCAATTTTGATAACGTTTGATAGCCGCGTACTGACTGAGCGAGCAGCCTCGCGAGGCAGCCTCGGACGTTTGATGCGCAACGTTTGCCGCGCGAGGCCGAGCCACGGTGAGACTGAGCCAGCATCGAGTGCTCAGTTTAACATGAAGTCGAACAGAGACTGCGCGTGCCTAGCGCGGCTTATAGCCAGTGTGTCCCTCCTTTAAGATCCTAGCAAAGAATCCATCTATTTTTTAAGGCCGCTGTTGGAATGTTCATTTCCCGGTTTATGTTTCTCCACGCATCTTCTCTTAGTCCTCATTTAGTATAATCAGAACATTGTGCGTCCTAAACTAGTCTACATTCGCCATATAATTGTATTAATTTAAGGCACTGTTCTTTATCCATGACGCAAACGATTCCGTCGTTCGTCGAACAAGCGAGGCAAAACGCAACCATCTTGAGTCCGCGTGGCAAACTTACTGAGGCACTTTTGAGCATTGACAAAAACCGACAACGTTCGGCTCGGGCCTGACCGACCGAGGATTTTCCCCGCGCGGCTGCCTCGCGAGGCTGCTCGCTCAGTCAGTACGCGGCTATTTACTACCAAGTTCGACCAAAAAACTACAATAAAACTGCGTCGTTTAACCACCCGATTGAATCGTGACCATGTCGCCCAAATATTTTAATTCTGATTTAATATATTTCTATCATGCGACATGAAGCTTTAACAGTGTTGATATAAGGTAGAAAATAAAAAAAACGCTGCAATATTACATTTTGCTTTATAATCTTACCTGATTGATGGCCACGGAGAGAGCGATGCCGAGTCGTGGTCCAAAGTTGGGTTGCACTTGAGTTATTACTTCCACTGGTTTGTAAAGCGCGTTGCTAGACGCGAGAAGATAGAATAATGTCGTGAAGAACACCACCTGTTTGAAAAAAAAATCTAACTAAGGGAAGAAACAATACTATATAATCAAGCATGTATTTCTCGAAGGAGTTTGTGATCTAAATTTCGCCAGTTATAAACTTTCACGTCATAGACGGCGAGCCAATGAGGGCTACCGCGTTTGGATTTGCCGCTAGGGGCGCTGGTGTAGAGTGAGGTATTCAAAACGTCAAAGGAGATGTATCATTTTTGGCCATGACATGTATGTACTATGGGCCAAAGCTATATCTAATCACTTTGAAAACAAAATCCCGTGCACAAGATGACCACAGATGCATCCGCCCATTTTGCGTCGACCATAGCCAAACCACTTGTTTGTTTTTTTGCCGTTATTTTTTTTACAAAAAACAAGGGGCTGACAGGTACTAGAGAAACAGTCACCCGATGCTATTGGTTGATAAGTATAATTCGGCGTTAATTTAACGGGCGAGCCCTGCAAGCAGAAATAGTCCTTAAGGTGATCAGATATAGCTTTGGCCGATTGTACTTACATTTATCAAAAAGGTTGAAAAATCCTACGAATTGAGGTAAAATATTCTTTCGTGAATTTAAGCCTGATTTCTTGGATACAAAAAATAATAGTTTTTCAATTATTGCCAACTTAAATTCAGGTTGTAATAAATCGCGGGTTACTGATTTATAATATGATCAATTGCTCGATCGTGCACCGCAGTGTAATTTAACTTGCATGCACGTTGCTTGCAGGTGTACTCACCTAGCATTGAAACTAGTGTCCGACCGAAAGTTCGGCTTCGTTTTCGGTCGAGTTGCGGCATAAAAAACACGAGTTTCGGTTTCGGCGGCAAACCTGTCGAACCTCGACCGAAACCGAAACTGCAATCGGGAGTTCTCGCGCTGTGATCGGTCATGTTCGGCGCGTTAAATTCCATCCAAACGAGTATATATTTGCAAATATTTTTTTCTTAAATGTTATGTTGATTATCATATCAATAATTGACAATGTCGAAGACTGCATAGCTATGTGATTTGACTAATTATAATAACGTTTTCTTTATTTTTCTCTCACAACATGACCCTTTGTAAGGAAGTTTCGGTTTCGGTTTCGGCCGAAACTGAGACTGTTGCCGAAATTCGGTTTCGGTTTCGGTCGGACACTAATTGAAACTACACACGTCACACTTACCAAGTTGATGAACATGTTGATAAGGGCGCTGCCGCCGCACAGTAGCAGTGACGTGAAGGCTCCCACCGAGCCAGCCAATAGCGACACGTTGCTCGCCAGTGGAGCCCACACGCTGGTCGCAATAGCACTCAGAGTACCGACGTTCGCTTGCATCCATGCCACTATACCGGAGTAGTCGAACATACCTGATGGGACAAAGATGAATAAAATTAATATTTGTTTCGGGATATTTACCACGTATATTTTGATTTTGGTTGAGAGCTCGATATTTCGGCACTGTTATAGTCATCGGCAAGTAACTTGGCAAGGTTTTGGCGTAGTGGGGGTAAGTTCGCGCATCGTACACTTATTGCCACAAAAAAATGGTCACTTTTATTTCTTGTAATTTTTCAGAGGAAAGTTAAATAATGAAGAGGAATTCGTGAAGTTTATTAGGTGTTATAAATAAAATATGTACAGTTACAAGTTAAACAAAATATTTCAAAAATATAGTAATTATTATGACATTGTTATCAAAATAATACAGTAACACTCGTAATAAAAACTAAATTCAAAACAATAACAACTACTCCTAACAAAAACTAACTTAACAAAAACAATGTTTACAACTTTCGTGCACGCAAGTGTAATCGGGAGCGAGGACGGGGTGCGGGAGGCGCGGGTCGACTGAGCCACCAATCGCGCGCTCGGATCGGCGCGACCTTGTACCCCGCGTCCCGCTTCACTACCAAGGAGACCTAAAAAACGACTTCTGCGCATCTAACGACTCTTGCCAAGTTACTTGCCGATGACTATACAATACAAATATACATGGTAATTATCCCGAAATAATATTAATTCCAATGATTCCAGATAATTAGGTTTGGTTTTGTAATAAGGTCAGGAGTCATATTATGAGGTACTAGCTGACCCCCGCGGCTTCGCTCCCGTCAACTGGCTACCTACCTACCTACCCTACCCTATCTACCTACCTACCAATTTGTTAAACTATTTATTCGAATAAGAATTAATACTACAATACGAATGTAACCAACTTTTGTTTCTACCGGCGATCTAATTTAAATTTTGAACATAAAAGCTGCTATTGTGACTTAACTATGATAGTGAGATATATTCTCTCGCCGTCTTTTTTGTAGGGAATAATGAGTACTTTAATCATGTAGTACATAATTTTTATGTATCATCAATAGTTTTCTCAGCGCACGCAAAATAATGAATTTCATAGACAAAATTTTGCTTGTTTGGGTTACATTATTGCAATTTTCATAAGGATCTTTATTTTTTTTGAAAATAAATCATAGCCTATATTACTCCGGAATAATGTACTTATACATAGGTGAAACAATTTTTTAAATCTGTCCAGTAGCACGGGGTCTCATTGCTAATAAAGAAAATTTGGTTCAAATAAATCTCACTAGATGGCGCGACATGTACACACAATTCAATAGAATTTTGTAAAATTATCATTTTCTGGAATTGAACATAAAATTTGTATGTTCTTGTTTAATCGACTCTCCTAAGTACAAAATTATGGAATATTGGGCTCTTCAATCACATTTCAAAGATTATTTGAACGTATCATTTAAAATTGATGCCAATAGATGGCGCATTTTTAAATTTCGGTGGCATTCCACGCGATTATTAAAATTTGCATTGTAACACATTTTGGTGCAAAAAATCTTTAAAAACGTGCAAAAAAATACTATAAAACGAACCTTCATTGTATTTAAAGAAAAAAATATTCTCGAACCTAGTAAACCATTTTACTTGCAAATCGCTGCTAACACCATCTATTGCCGTGAAACGGGATCGAACGCGATTGATGTACTTACAAAAATAACAAGATTAATCAGATGAAAAACACTAGTTACGTCGGCACGGTTTCTTTGTATGGGATGAGGCATCTGTATGCTAGTATTATATTATCTGTGCCAGTAGTTTCGGAGCCCATTCGGTACAAACAAACAAACAAATAACCATAGGTTAATTCTCCTTTATGTATTTAGTTCATTAGTTATTACAAAAATCTGTGAAACGATCTTTAATTATTTTAAACGGTAAGTCTTTTGACCATAGTTATATCGAAAATTGTTAGAATAACTTTAGATAATATAATACTTTTACGTAACCCACTTGTCAGTTACCGGGAGCATTAGACACGTCGTTTACGAGGCTATCCCACTAGACCTGTATAACTGAGTCATCCACCTGTGTCCCCACGGTAGACGCAAAGTGACCCGACAGACCGACACCCACCTCTGGTACATTCGGTCCCACAACTCTAACATCGGTTACTTACCAGGAGCATTGGACACGTCGTTCACGAGGCTGTCCCCCGAGTCCTGTATGGCCAAAACCGTCCACCTGCGGACCCACAGTAGACGCAAAGTGACCCGACAGCCCAACACCCATCTCTGGTACACTCGCTCTCACAACTCTAACAGTTGTCACTTACCGGGAGCATTAGACACGTCGTTCATGAGGCTGTCCCACGAGTCCTGTATAGCTGAGCCATCCACCTGTGTCCCCACGACGCAACGTGACCCGACAGCCTGACACCCATCTCTGGTACACCCTGTCACACAACTCTTACATCGGTTACTTACCGGGAGCATTGGACCCGTCGTTTACGAGGTTATCCCACGAGTCCTGTATAGCTGAGTCATCCACCTGTATCCCAACAGTAGACGCAAAGTGACCCGACAGCCCGACACCCATCTCTGATACTCTCGGTCTCACAACTCTAACAGTTGTCACTTACCGGGAGTATTAGACACGTCGTTAACGAGGCTATCCTACGAGACCTGTATGGCTGAGCCATCCACCTGTGTCCCCACGACGCAAAGTGACCCGACAGCCCGACATCGATCTCTGGTACACTCTGTCCCACAACTCTAACATCGGTTACTTACCGGGAGCATTGGACACGTCGTTCACGAGGCTGTCCCACGAGTCCTGTATGGCCGAACCGTCCACCTGCGGACCCACACTGGACGCGAAATGGCCCGACACCCAACTCTGGTACACTCGGTCCCATAACTCTAATAGTTGTTGTTCTACGCGGGATATCTTCTCTGGATCACCTTCTTTTAAGATGCTTTTTACCTGTGTTTAAAACCAACAAAGATTTATAGCAAGAAGGCAATTTTTTGTGGAGTGTTTTCAGCATGGTGCAAAATGTTTGATGAAGGAATTCAGTCGTTAGAAGATATTATTTGATTTAGATTTCCATGCTCAGTTTCAAGAAGAGTTTTTATATTAGACATTGTGTCGAAAAATTATTGAGAATGATAATGAGATAAGCAGTAATGTACGGTTTGCAGAATCAAAACTAATCCGTGCTTTTATCTTACTGCTGAACAATTTCTATTAGATGGACACTTACAACTTCATCAATCTTTATAATATCCGTTTGGTAGCAGAAAGAGAAATAATGTAAATTAAAAAACAAAATTTATAATTCCATTTTAATGTTACGTCTTCTGAAATAGTGTGTTGTTTGTTTGGATTGCTTTGCTATTAAAATAAAATTGTATTGAACATTTTACCCAAAAATATTAAAAAACCGGGCAAGTACGAGTCGGACTCTCGCGCGAAAGTTTCCGTACCATTATCGCAAAAAACGGCAATGAAATCACGTTTGTTGTATGGGAACCCGACTTAGATATTTATTTTATCCTGTTTTTAGTATTTTTAGCTATAGCGGCAACAGAAATACATCATCTGTGAAAAATTTCAACTGTCTAGCTATCACGGTTCATGAGATTACAGCCTGGTGACAGACGGACAGTGGAGTCTTAGTAATAGGGTCCCGTTTTTACCCTTTGTGTACGGAACCCTAAAAATATATCTCTTTTGTAGGTGAAAAAAGGCAGGGTATCCCCACCTCTTGCACCCACTAAAATGCGAAAGGCATGATACCTTTATATTATTTTTAAAATACTGAAAGCGTATTGGCACCGTCAGCTTATGCCCAACAGTGCATGTATTTATTCAGTTAAGGACGCAGATACCCCTGAGTATCTGATTTTAAAATGAGTATCACATCTAAACGACTATTCGTAATTTATTGGTAAAAATATGTTATATAAGACCATTTTCTTAATAATTTGATCTAAGAAAATTTTAAGTTTTATTCATATAACATGGTGTAATTAATTTGTAAAGTTATGTCTAAAACGGACAAAAACACGACAATCGCACCAAAACCGCTGGGCGTATTTGAATGAAATCGACACCATCTCAAAGACAATTTAATTATCTACATTTTGATCTGAGGCTTTTTTTTTAAAGTCAAAGAATAATAAGGAAAGTACAAAAAAACTACTGAATCGCGTCGCGCGGGTGTGAAACGAGTGCGCGTTTTGTTACCTCAAGGTCGTTGGCGTTATTCGTCGCCTTAATTACTTGTCAACCTAACCTAATACTTACCGCTGTCGAAATTCCTTCCCTCCCATAGGTGTAAGCGTTATCGATAAGCGAGTCGAGTTTCTCCTCCCACCCCTCAGGCAGGTATGCGTGTAATTCACTATTCTGAACATAAGTACTGTTCAATAGACTGCCACTTAGTTGGACTACGACTATCGCTTCTGAGTATATCTGGAATAAAAAAACATAAGTAGTTCAAGAAACAGTGGCGTAGCTAGTCCTATAGGGGCCCGGTTTCAAATTTTTTTGGAGGCCCTTTCTACCGGAATGCAACTTTAATGTTTCTTACAAAATAAATGTAATTGGAGACTAAATTCTTCACTTGGATAACTTACACAGTTTTGAGGAAAAGAAAGAAAACTAGTTTATTTGGCACACACAGATACACACAATGTAGGTACAAATAAAAGGGAACTTAATTTCCCTTAATCCTATTTTTTTTTTTTATATGGGACTAGTATGAAGCACGAGTGATACGAGCTTAAAAACGAGAGAATCCTGACTGGGATCTGATAAGTTTTCATGAACCTTGAATACCTCTAAGAATATTTAAAAAGTACCTTTAAAATTACTAGTTTCAAAATGCTATTACTCTGTATCAGATTTCTTGAAAGACAAGACTATTTAATTTTTAATGTTCTTATATCATTAATTAGCTTTAAGTAAATAGAATAATCTGTAGTAGTGTATAAGTTACAGAAATTTTTGCATGCCATGAGGCAGAATGTATAAGGATTCAAAATATTGTAAGACCTAATTGTATTATTTACCTACATTCTAAGCAAATAAATAAATCTATCTATCTATCCATATGCTTCAGTTTACTAAATTGGAGCATAAAGATGCTATGAAGGCATAGTATAGATTATGGTGTCATCATAACAAATAAAGTTTATTTAACGAAAATAAAATTCGAACCCGTTATCAAAAAGAATTTAAGACTGATCTTGATTTGAGTAACTTTTGATTCCATTCGTCGGGGCCCCTGTAGCTCGGGGGCCCCGTATCGTTGATACGGCGGTAGCTACGCCTCTGTCAAGAAAACTACCACAGTTCTAGAATTAGCTTGTAGCTCAGACTAGAAATACTTTAAGAACATATTTGCAGGATCATTAATCAAATTTAAGGCCAAAATGGAACGTAGAAAAACAATATTAATTTGTACTTATTACTATTGCTCACGGAATAAATCCCAAGGGTAAGACGTGACGTGACTTTTAACATTAAAACAATTTCACCCTCATTTGCCATAGTTACAAATAATGGAATTTACGAACACGCTTTATGAGTCTTACGTCATTGCAATAGGGTATAAATTGGAATGATTGATGTGCGTTCGTAAAACTTTTGAGCAGTATATAGGGGCCCGTTTTTGTGAGCCGCGGTATGACACCCGAGGGCAAGGGGGGTGAAAGTCCAGTGACCGCTCGCCACACCCTTTTGGGGAGGTTCACAAGTACCAAGAATTTTTCTTGAATATCTTTTAAATATCTAGGTATAATGTGATTTTTAATTTCGTAGACTACACTGACATTTGGGGGTTTGTCACTTTATCGTTACAAAAAAATAGTGTCGTACCCTGACTATCCTGAGTGATCGAAAGTTAATCGAAATTCGAAGTAGATCGAAAATGATATATTTCACACCAAAAAAAAATACATTTGTTAAGCGGCCCTTATTTAGTTTCTACTCGTTTATATCAGACTTTATTTTATCGATCGCATTTATTTTATTGTTGATTTCATATTTAACACAATACAAGTTTATGTAATATGTGTATGAATACTGTTACATTCAAATATATTACGTTTATATTCATAAAACATTTATTTACACTTATTGGGCGCACGGTTGGCGCAGTGGTTGAGCGATTGACTGCTGCGCTGGGTGTCGCGGGTTCGATTCCCGCACGGAACAAATATTAGTATGATCTACAGATGGTTGTTCCGGCTCTGGTTGTTGTGTGTATGTAAGTTTATATGTTTGTAAACGCACCCACGATACAGGAATAAATTCCTAGTGAGGGGCAAAGTTTTTTTTCTAAATATAAAAAAAAAAAAAACTTGTGTCATGTCACATCGATTCGATGAATCACTTATGATTGAGCCTACCTACATCACTATGCTCCGCGCTTGCGACATTTAAAATTATGGACCTTGGAAGCTGTCAGTCTACGAAATTAAAAATCACATTTTAGAATGTTCAACACGTTACCTGTATAAAAATAAAGACAATAGCGACAGTCAGGAAGAGGATAAGTCCCACAATGACGATGCAGCTGGACACCGTGTCGACGGAGCTGTAAGCCATGTCCCTGAAGCTCGCGTTGCAGAGAGACGCCATCTTGCCTATCCCGCGGACGTGTGCCGGGAGCAAAGCTGATTGCCTGGAAGTACACGATAAAATGAATGGAGGACAGAGTTGAATCCGTGTTTATTTAGTCACTTACAAAATGCAGGCAAAGTTGACCATAAGGGTCAACTTTGCCTGCATTTTGTAAGTTATAACAGAAACATTTGCCAAGTATGTTATTCCTTTTCTGAATGATAATTTACTTATGAGAAAAATCATTGTGCCTTTAAGAAACCAAGACTCAGTGAAAATTTATCTTGGGCCGCGATAAACGTTACTTAGAGCAAACTTAGGCACAGATAATATAATACTAGCATACAGATGCTTCATCCTATACAAAGAAACCGTGCCGACGTAACTAGTGTTTTTCATCTGATTAATCTTGTTATTTTTGTAAGTACATCAATCGCGTTCGATCCCGTTTCACGGCAATAGATGGTGTTAGCAGCGACTTGCAAGTAAAAGGGTTTACATGGTTCGTGAATATTATTTTCTTTAAATACTAATAATAATAGTAACATAGTTAGTATACTACTAATAATTCTTTAATAATAGTATTTTATTGCACGTTTTTACAGTTTTTTTTTGCACCAAAATGTGTAACAATGCAAATTTTAACAATCGAGTGGAATGCCTCGAAATTTAAAAATGCGCCATCACGGTTTTGAATATCTGAGGTTCAATCGAGTTGGTAAATTTGTATTGTAACACATTTTGGTACAATGAAACTGTAAAAACGTGCAAAAAATACTATAAAACAAATCGTAACTATATTTAAAGAAAAAAATTGTGAATGGCCTTTTACTTGCAAGACGCTGCTAACACCATCTATAGCCGTGGAACGGAACCGAACGCCATAGAAGTACTTATAAAAATAATCATCTTAATAAGACGAAAAACGCTGGTTACGTCGGCACGGTTTCTTTGTATGGGATAAGGCAGCTGTATGCTAGTATTATATTATCTGTGACTAAAGTACGAGATAAAGACGGGAATATGTCTACGTCAAAGCGCTTGCTAGGTAGCGTAAATAGATCTCGGCCATATGCATATCTTTTTCAATAACACTATTCGAAACTTAGATGAATGCCCAAATAAAAATGGGTACTCGTCTTATTAATATCATTTACCTGGTCCTCCACCAGCGGTTAACTTTGCCCATGACATTATTATAATGGTTCTCAAAGAACAGCCAAACACCAAAGTAGTCCAACAGTCTCTTCATCACATGGATAGCCAAGAAGAACAGAGTCACGGGCAACAACCAGATATGCTTCCAAACGAGCATACACAAGCATCCAAAGAACAGCAGCTTGAAATATAACGCAGTTTCCTCATCATTGTCGAAGTTATTCTTCATATAGTTCTCGTCTAGCGATCTTTGTTTGAAGGCAGCTAAGAATCGGGAGTCAACTTTCATTTTAGGGTTCGATAACGGTAACGCGGACAATGTTCTCGTTTTGAATAACATTTTGGGGTGTCGTGGGGAGCTTGTGATGGGGTCATTAGCTGCCCAACTTCCCCGCTTCACTATCGTGTCGGGAGTCACAGGAGACGGAGTATCTTTTTCTGGAGTACTCTCTTGTTCACTGGATTCTATGTGCGTTTCCTCATCGGGTTTATCTTCTATTTTCTTGTCTGTTTCTTGCTCATTTAATATGGCTTTGTGTAGTGCTAATAGCATTGATGCTTCTGGATCTATAAAAAAATGATGACAGATTAGAAGCACTCTAAATATACAGCCTTTGCCAAGAGAATAACACTAACTTGAAGAAGATCTTCTAAAGTAGAGATTAAGGAATCTATAAAGATTGATGAAGTAATAACGCAGGGCAGCTTTGTGGCGAGCTGGTGGGCAGTGGCGACCCCAAGGACCTGATCTCCAGGGAGAAGTCTTGTTCCTCATCTCTGGCTTGCCTTTATTAGCCGGTTGGAGTGAAAACTGACGGGGCCCAGAGCTCTCACCTATCTCATGCCTTAATTGGCTGGCTTGAGTGGAGATTCGCAAGAGCAAACGTGCTCGGAGGAAGGAAGATAATCCAGTAAGGTGCTGGTAGGGATCTTGACCGTACTTGCGGGATTGTTCTGATAGCCGTGGCATACCTCTCTACTCCTCAAGCACCTCCGGATATGTTGCCCCCTTGGCGCTACGTCACTAAAGTGCTAGCGACCCTTTATGGGGCCCATGAATTGAGTGTGCAAGTCACCCCCTGCCATTTTATAGCCGTGTAGTTCAACAGTGGTCGGGCAGGGGCCGGTAGTCCTCCTATAGTTTTTAGCAATCGATCCACTAAACCTACAAAATCTATAGCCCAATACATTTTTTCTCCATAATTTGCAATAGTCCTGCACCAACCGGGGATTTAAGTCAAATGAATGTAGAATTAATTAAATGTGAAGATATCAAGTAGCCATGATATATATGATTGTCAAATCTAGGAAGGAACCACATTCTATAAGTGGTAAGCGAAGCACCGGCTGCTCCACCACAACGCCATTTGTCATGGAACGAATTCGCTTATGGTCCGACGACCGATTGCAAATGGAATAAAATGGAGAAAAAAAACTAGGAAGGATACAAGTCAAAAGTCAAATAAGTACATGAAACAGTATTATTTGATAAACATGAACTTATATACATATATACTTTTAAAAATAACTTTGCCCCTCGGTAGGAATTTCTTCCTGTATCGTGGGTGCGTTTACAAACATATAAACTCACATACACAACGCCCAGAGCCGGAAAAACTATCTGTAGTAACATACAAATATTTGTTCCGTGCGGGAATCGAACCCGCGACATGCAGCGCAGCAGTCAATCGCTCAACCACTGCGCCAACCGTGCGATATTATTACTACAATTGTACACAGGGAAGAATTAAACTGTCCCACCGTAATACAATATATAACTAGTACAGGTGTCAGGGAGTTTCGCATCATACTAGTTGCAAATTTCGTTGATTATAATTTATCTAAATGTGTAAACTTTGATGTAACCGTATTTTTATCTGTGCCAATAAGTGATTATGATCGTTTTAACTTTTCTTCTCTAAATAGAACTTACCTTTTTCCAACAACTTCTTATGGACATCAACCACTTCTAAAGCAAAGCCAGTGATGCAGATTGCTTGGAGGAACACAAAAGTGTACACTTGTAGGGAACCTGTGAGGCTTGCTATGAAGCTTGAGATGACGAGCCATAGCAGCTGTGATGTCAATCGGAAGGTTGTCTCCCTCTGTGGTGTCCACAGGATGTATACGCTGATGACGTATGCTAAGAATATTGTTAATGTCTGGAAAGAATAGTATAGATTTGAAATCATATTAACTAAAAGATATTGAAACAATGTAGTTATTATTTAGGACCTTTTAATCTTTTCTAAGCTGAGCTGAGCCAGCTAAATTGACCAACTACAGAGAATTTACAGATAGCTGAGGACTATCTGTACTACTTTCAATAATGACAAAAAAAATCAAACTGCCAATATCCTTGTTCAGGTTGTCAAAGATTTATTAACAAGAAATATTCTAGTTCACTTGTCACTATAAAAAATTAAACAATTTAAATAATACTCAGCAGTACCTACCCTTATAAGGCCAACGTTATGTTTTTAATTGCGTAAGGAAGTAGAAATCTTAATAAATATTTAACCAACTTACAATATAGGAGCTGCAGACACTTATTAGCAAGGTGGTAGAGAAACTGATGAAGCTGCTTAGTTGCCAGAAGAGGCAGACAAAACTCCTTGGAACAATGTTGTACATCCATGGTAGCACAAATATTGCAGACAAGAGTCCTATCACTGTCTGAAATAAAAAAAAAAGTGATGTTTTAGAGGTATAAAAATAATATGATGTTTTAGAGGTGGAAAAGAATGTGATGTTTAGAGGTATAAAAATAATGTGATGTTTTAGAGGTATAAAAATAATGTGATGTTTTAGAGGTATAAAAATAATGTGATGTTTTAGAGGTATAAAAATAATGTTATGCTTTAGTGGTATAAAAAGAATATGATGTTTTAGAGGTATGAAAAGAATATGATGCTTTAGAGGTAAAAATAATGTGTGTTTTAGAGGTATACAAATAATGTGATGTTTTAGAGGTATAAAAACATTGTGATGTTTTAGAGGTATAAAAATAATGTGATATTTTAGAGGTATAAAAATAATGTGATATTTTAGAGGTATAAAAATAATGTGATGTTTTAGAGGTATAAAAATAATATGATGTTTTAGAGGTATAAAAATAATGTGATGTTTCAGAGGTATAAAAATAATGTGATGTTTTAGTGGTATAAAAATAATGTGATGTTTTAGAGGTATAAAAATAATGTGATGTTTTAGAGGTATAAAAATAATGTGATGTTTTAGAGGTATAAAAATAATGTGATGTTTTAGAGGTATAAAAATAATGTGATGTTTTAGTGGTATAAAAATAATATGATGTTTTAGAGGTATAAAAATAATATGATGTTTCAGAGGTATAAAAATAATGTGATGTTTCAGAGGTATAAAAATAATGTGATGTTTTAGTGGTATAAAAATAATGTGATGTTTTAGAGGTATAAATATAATGTGATGTTTTAGAGGTATAAAAATAATGTGATGTTTTAGAGGTATAAAAATAATGTGATGTTTTAGTGGTATAAAAATAATGTGATGTTTTAGTGGTATAAAAATAATGTGATGTTTTAGAGGTATAAAAATAATGTGATGTTTTAGAGGTATAAAAATAATGTGATGTTTTAGAGGTATAAAAATAATGTGATGTTTTAGAGGTATAAAAATAATGTGATGTTTTAGAGGTATAAAAATAATGTGATGTTTTAGTGGTATAAAAATAATGTGATGTTTTAGAGGTATAAAAATAATGTGATGTTTTAGAGGTATAAAAATAATGTGATGTTTTAGAGGTATAAAAGGAATGTGATGTTTTAGAGGTGTAAAAACAATAACGTTTTTTTTTTTTGGAAATTTCTACTGGATTTTTCTTTTTTATTTGGAGGTCGGGCCTCTGGTTTTAAAAGATTTGTTCCTGTTTTTAAATGTATTTCTTTATTTTTAGGTGTTCCTATATTTACAAATTATTTTATATTTCATTGAATATTGCTTTTTTTTTCACTACCTTTTTCCATAACTTCCCTCTTGTGGCTTATCCTGCAAAAATTGTGCATTTGTCCATGATCAATGTCAATTGTAATACATAGCTTTATATCATTGAATGCATTTATGTGATTGAGCCGGTACTGACCAGAGATTATACCCTTTACAGACACATAAATATACACTTTTTAACCGACTTACCAAAAAGGAGGAGGTTCTATGTTCGACTTCGTGTTTTTTATAATTTTATATTTACCGATATCTCCGTCAATTGTGGACCGATTTAGAAAATTCTTTTTTGTTTGAAAGAGTATGTTCCGAAATTGGTCCCGTTTTAATTTGGAGTAGATCTTATAAAGAACTTCGGAGATATACAACAGAACTCTTCAATAAATAACGGTAAATCTCTCGGGATTGCTGCAATTGCATGTCTGTTTATTGTTTTATACCATTTCATAACATAACATCACGCCAGTACGCTTGTTACGCATGGTCAACCTTAATAGATCGCTGCATCGGCATACCTGCATATACATTGCACACGGCACCTACGGGCACGAAACGCAAGCTCAGCATAACGTGACCAATTGACGTCAATCGAACCTTTCCATAGAAACATAAAAACGTGGAGCGGCACTTTTGGATCTGACATCGACCAATTGACACTTTAGTATAATTAGTCGTAATTTCAATACTTTGTAATACAGTAATAAATTAGTTTATTAAAATAAATTTGCATTTTTTTGGATCCTCCGGTTGCACCCATCGTAATTGGCGCAGTCGGTAGGATAGTCCAGTAAATTCAGTGAATCGATCACCGACAACGGGCTATTCGAACCTACGGGTGTGCGGCTACGGAGGAGTATCCGAATATCGATACCACAGAGAGATGCAGATTTGGTAAGTACCTAGATCTACTAGAGTTGCTCGCCTTCCTATATTTTAGTATCCTTTGTGTAATTTCCTTTTTTTTTTCCTCTGTGTTTCCTTTGTGTTAATTTCCTCAAGTGTTTCTATTAAACTTTCAAAAATTTTCACCCACGTATATCACGGACTCCTAAGTCGAGTATTTCTAATAGGAACTCGCAAATCGATGCGAATAGGAATTTAGATACTATATTAGAAGATAGTGAAAGTGTAGAATCTTGCTTAATCATAGAGAATAATTTAACTAACAAAATGAGTACCGATTTGGTAGATCAAGTTTACAAGGCCTTACGCCTCGTTCCCGAATTCGACGGGAACCCGAACGTGCTCACGCGGTTTGTACGTTTATGTGACCAACTTGTCGCGCAATTTGTTAAGGCAGAGCCAGGTTACGAACTAAGTAATTTATCCTTGTTGAACGGCATACTTAATAAAGTTACCGGAAATGCCGCCCGCACAATAAATTCAAATGGCATTCCCGAAACCTGGCAGGGTATTAGAAACGCCCTGATTAATAACTTCTCGGACCAGCGGGACGAGACCGCCTTATACAATGATTTGGCCCTGTTAACGCAAAAGAATTTATCACCACCGGAATTTTACGAAAAGTGCCAAACTTTATTTAGTACAATTATGACGTATGTGACCTTGCATGAGTCCATATCTACTACCATCGAGGCCAAACGGGCACTATATAAAAAATTAACCCTACAGGCATTCGTTCGTGGCCTAAAAGAACCTTTAGGCTCGCGTATTAGGTGCATGCGACCCGACACCATCGAAAAGGCCCTCGAGTTTGTGCACGAGGAAATTAACACCATGTACTTACAGCAGCGTAATGACCATTTGCCGGAGCGGAGACCTGTGCAGTCTACGTCTTCATTTAATCCCAGTACGTATCAGATTAAGCCATTTAATTTGCATACTCCACAGCCAGTCACTTTTTCAGCGCCGTTTAATCAGCCCGGTCCCTCCAAAAGTTTTTATCAGCCACAACCGCCAAGGCCAATGCAAGCTTGGGGACCCCAAGTGCCTTTCAATCGCGGTCCCACGCGAACCCAACAAATGTTAAGCGCACCCCCGCCTAACCATAGGCCCCAGAGCAACGTGTTCCGATTGCCTCAACAAAGGCCTAGTTACACGCCCATCAATAATGGCCCTAAGCCCATGAGTGGTGTAAGCCACTTTGTTCCTAAACCTATGCCGAGACCTTCGACAGGACATGACTGGACTCAACAAGGAAATCCACCTCCCAGTAACTACTTTAAGACTCGTGAGATGAATGTTAACGAAGTAGACTTTTACGACTATTATGAATACCCCGACTATGCCTATAATGACTATTACGACCAGTTCTACCCTGTACCTTACAATTACGAACCTGTGTATGAGCCACTAGCTCATAGTGATTATGTTCCTGTGCACGTAGAGGAACATCAGAATGTGCCTGAAGGAACATCTGCCCAAGGAACGTCTGCTGAAGGCCAGGATTTTCATACAGCCCCGAAATCAGACAAACCAAAATAGAGATTAACTTACAAACCCAGAGACAACTTCCATTCATTCAGATTGCTAATCCACCCATTAAACTATTAGTAGATACCGGGGCGAACCTATCTTTTATTAGCCCGAACGTTGTAGAAAGATTTTATCATCATATCCAGTGTAATTATGAGCCTTTCGAAGTCACTAACATCCACGCGACAACTCGTAATAATTATTCCATTACTATACCGTGCTTCCCGGAATTCGGAGAAACCTGTGACATTACCCTATACATTTACAAGTTCCACAATTATTTTGACGGCTTAATAGGCTTAGACTTACTAGAAAAGTTAGAGTCTAATATAGATCTAAAGAATAAGGTTTTTGTTACACGTAATTCATCTAATCCCTTGCGAATGTATGATTCACGTAATTGTAATCTTTACGAGGACATAGTACCCGCTAATTCATCCAAATTAGCTAGAGTCCCCATTAATCTTCATGATGGTGACGTAATAATATCAGAGCAGACTATTTCCAATTGCACTATTCGCGACTGTGTTACTTCTGTTAAAAATAACCGTGGCATCATAGAAATAACTAATCCAACTAAACATGATGTAGTTTTCTCAATGGACAGGCCAGTTACCGCGGAACTTTTTAACGAGCAAAGCGCGACCATCTATCAGCCTAGCGATCGCGTATCCGAGGTATTATCAAAACTACGCACTGACCATCTGAATCCTGAAGAACGAGCCAACTTAGAATCTCTTTGTGCACAATATGCTGACGTTTTCTATATCGATGGTGAACCTCTAACTTTCACCAATAAGATAAAGCATAGTATTCATACCACCGACGAATTACCTGTCTATACTAAGACCTATAGATATCCTTTTGTTCACAGACAGGAAGTTCAGGATCAGATTAGCAAAATGTTAGACCAAGGGATAATCCGTCCCTCGCAGTCAGCCTGGAGCTCACCCATCTGGGTAGTTCCAAAAAAATCTGATGCGTCCGGAAAGACTAAGTGGCGCATAGTCATTGATTTTCGTAAGGTCAACGAGAAAACCCTCGATGACAAGTACCCAATCCCCAATATTAATGACATCTTAGATAAACTTGGTAACTGTCATTACTTCACAACTCTAGACCTTGCAAGTGGATTTTACCAGGTAGAAATGGACCCAGCCGATATTCACAAAACGGCCTTCAATGTAGAACATGGGCACTTTGAATGTTTACGCATGCCCATGGGTCTCAAAAATTCTCCATCCACGTTTCAACGCGTGATGGATAATGTCCTCAGGGACCTCCAAAATGTCATATGTCTCGTATATCTCGATGACATAGTCGTTTTTAGTGTTTCCTTACAGGAACACATGGTAAATTTAGAAAAAGTATTCAAGAGATTAAGGGAATCAAACTTTAAGATCCAGATGGATAAGTCGGAATTTTTAAAGCTTGAAACTTCATACTTAGGTCACGTAATAAGTAAGGACGGTATTAAGCCTAACCCCGATAAGATCATCGCCATCCAGAAATTCCCTATTCCTAAGACAGCTACCGAGATCAAACGCTTTTTAGGCCTGTTAGGATACTATAGGAAATTTATTCCTGACTTTGCGCGCATTACGAAACCCATGACGCAATGTCTCAAGAAAGGTTCTAGGATCACCTTCAATGACCCTAACTACATCGACTGTTTTGAAAAGTGCAAATTACTACTGACTAACGACCCTATACTGCAGTACCCTGACTTTTCTAAGGAATTTGTGCTTACGACTGACGCATCTAACTTTGCCATAGGAGCTGTCCTTTCTCAAGGACCTATAGGACAAGATAAGCCCTTAGCATACGCGTCCAGGACATTAAACTCCAGTGAGATTAACTATAGTGTAATCGAGAAGGAGTTATTAGCCATAGTTTGGGCTACTAAATACTTTCGTCCATACTTGTTTGGGAGAAAGTTTAAGATAGTTACAGACCATAAACCCTTACAATGGGTTATGAGCCTTAAAGAACCAGGCTCCAGACTCACACGTTGGAGACTTAAGTTGAGTGAATACAATTTTACTACAGTATACAAGCAAGGCAAAAAGAACACTAACGCCGACGCATTGTCCCGCATTGAAATCAACAACGAGGACGCTATGTCTATAGCGGTAAATGTATCTGAAAAGCCTCACTCAACAGCAGGTTCTGAAACACTGACAGCCCCTACAAACAACCCTGACATACTCGACAACTCTGACACAGCAACTGTTCACACTAGTAACGAAGCCCCTATTCTAGAAGTGCCAATATCAGACGAACCCTTAAATAAATTCAGTAGACAAATCTGTTTTGTACTTGTAGGCGATATTAAAAAACGACCGACAGTGAGTAAGCCATTTGAAACGCATACCCGAACTACCATTCAACTATCTGAGTCTAACCTGACTAACGACGTTATTAATGCAGTTAAAGAATATGTGAACCCTAAAGTCAAAACCGGTTTAATCATCCATCCTCCTCTTGCCATGTATAAAATAATCCCCATAATTCAAGACAACTTCAAAAGCTCTTCAATGAACATGGTTCTAACTAAAGTTGAATTAGAGAATGTTAAAGACTACCTGCGTCAACAAGACATCATAAAGAAATACCACGAAGGTAAAACAAATCATCGCGGTATCACTAAATGTTACTTAGCCCTATCTTCTAAATTCTACTGGCCTAAGATGAAAGAACACATCTCCAAGTACATAAATGAGTGTACTATCTGTGGTCAGGCTAAGTACGACCGTCACCCCATCAAGCAAAGATTTAACATTGTACCACCCCCTAGTAAACCTTTTGAAATTATCCATCTAGATCTGTTCACAGCTCAAACAGAGAAATTCCTTACCATTGTAGACGCTTTCTCTAAGTATGCACAAGCTTATCACCTTAGAGATAGCACCGCTTTAAGTGTAGTACAAGCTCTACTTGTATTTTGCACCCACCATGGGGTCCCATTGACTACTGTCACGGACGGAGGCCCTGAATTCACAAATCAGATTTTCTTAGAATTCAACCGAGCTCATAAAATTATTCACCATAAAATATTAGCGCATTCCCCTAACGACAATGGCATAGTAGAAAGATTCCATTCTACCATTTTAGAACATCTTAGGTTATTGAAATTAGAGAGACGAAATGAACCAGTCGTTAATCTTATGCCTTATGCCATCTTAGCGTACAATAGTTCGATCCATAGCTTCACAAAATGTAGACCCTTGGACTTGATAACTGGACACTTTGACCCTCGAGACCCAATAGATATTGACCTATCTGAACACTTACTGCAACAGTACTCACAAGACCATAGGAAACGAATGGGTCAAGTATACGACCTTATTAACCAGACATCCTTACATGACAGGACACAACTGACTGAAACCCGTAACAGGGACAGAGAACCCGAGAAGGACTATACCCCTGACCAGCAAATCTTTGTACGCAATCCCATGGCGTCTCGACAGAAGTTAGCCCCGCGTTATACGCAAGATACTGTACTCGCAGATCTTCCAATCCACATCTATACGAAGAAGAAACGCGGTCCAGTAGCAAAATCTCGCCTTAAGCGAAGTCCTAAAGATCCCACTTTGTTACAGGATAATACTATGGCTGATGACCCTACATCCGGCCCAAGGACAAGAGATAACAGTTGAATCACTTGACAATGGACCAGGACTACTTCCCTTCAAATTAGGAGCGGCAAAGATCGTTTCCCATTTCCATTCTTTCCTAAGTCATATAGATTTAGAGAATATCCATCTTCAAATTGAAGTGGTAAAAACACAGATGGCTGAATTAAGTCCCTTAGTTAACAATAAAACCTTATTCCTATTCGACCCTCATCTGAAACATCTCAATAGTAAAATCAATTTAATTACTAGTAAAATTAGTATGTTTGAATCAACTCGTAGTAAAAGAGGCCTTATCGACGGTTTGGGTTCTGTAATAAAATCAATTTCTGGTAATTTAGACTACACCGATGCACTTAAATACGAAAACGCCATAAACACCTTACGTAATAATGAGCATAAATTAGAATTAGAAATTAATAACCATGTTAGTTTAAATAGTAAATTTATTTCACGTAGCTCTCAAATAATAGATAGTATAATTTCAAATCAAGATAAGATGAGTAAAGCACTAAACTTAATTTTGGAAAGTAACGCTAATAGGGATACAGATTTAATTAAATACGCCCATCTGGCCCAACATCTGTTAATCTTAGGAGATAATGTAGAAGATCTTTATGAAGAATTACGAAGTTTAGAGAACACCCTAACATTTATTCGTGCGTCGAGTACCCCGTACTCTTTATTTAATTTAGATGAAATTAAGTATATGTTAGGTAAATTAAGGATTTTATATGCTAATGACGAAATCCTTGACGTAGAAATTAGGCATTTTTATGAAATAATTAAACTAGGTTACTTCTATTCTAATAAGCAGATAGTAGTAGTTATAAAAGTCCCGATAGTTGTTTCCTCCACATATAATTTGTACAAACTTTCCCTTGTTCCTAACAGAAACCACGAAACTCTTATACCACCCTCACCTTTCGTAGCACTCTCTAGCTCAGACTCTAGGTACATAGAGACAGAATGTCCGAAGGTAAACTCCATATATCTCTGTGAGTCAACAGCCAACCTACAAATCCAGAGCAAACCAGATTGTATCCAGCATCTCATAGTCCATCAAGAACTTCAACCCAGCTGCAAGCTGACACCCGTAGCTCTCACCACCGAAGCCCTGGAAACCCTGGACGACAAGCATTATACCTTAAGTTTTCCTGTACCAACAAAAGTGAAGATGTCTTGCGGTCAAGAACAGTACCGGACCCTACGAGGCAGCTATTTGGCAATCATTCCCCACAACTGTAACCTGAGAACACCCGCCTTCACCATCTCCAACACTGACGACCACATCAAAGGACATGTCGTGAAGATCACTGAGATGCCCCTATACAACGAGTCGAGGCCTGAAAATTATCCGAAGCTCATCCTAAATTCGCCAAATCTACAAAAACTTCACACGCTTAGCAACGAGATAGCGACGCAACTGCCTGTACATTTAGATGACGTCACCGATCCCGTCATTTACCACACTACTATACCCATGTACCTCGCACTATCCGGTACATGCGCACTCATCGCCACTCTAATCTATCGTCGGCTACGCATAAGAAAAGCATCCAGAGAAATCACAGAAAACTTCAACAGCAACCCTGAAGTCGTCTACGCAATCCCACCACCACGCACTATCAACCCAAGCCAAATAAGGATTGACCCTGGATGTCTACCAGCGACCATCTTGAACAAGTCCATCGATACTCGCTGTTCTACGGGGGGAGGTGTTACGCATGGTCAACCTTAATAGATCGCTGCATCGGCATACCTGCATATACATTGCACACGGCACCTACGGGCACGAAACGCAAGCTCAGCATAACGTGACCAATTGACGTCAATCGAACCTATCCATAGAAACATAAAAACGTGGAGCGGCACTTTTGGATCTGACATCGACCAATTGACACTTTAGTATAATTAGTCGTAATTTCAATACTTTGTAATACAGTAATAAATTAGTTTATTAAAATAAATTTGCATTTTTTTGGATCCTCCGGTTGCACCCATCGTAATTCGCTCTAAAGGCGTACGCAGGTGTGTACAGTTAACTTTGGTACACTCTCAATTCACCGGTTAATGTTCAGTTTCATGATATTTGGGTAATCTATTCTGGCATTATAGGTACATAACTACTTGCCTACTAGGTAGGTACAACCAAAAAGTGAAAAATAAAAAACTTTTTCTCTAAACTACAGTGAAAATATACTTTCTTTTTGGAAGTCAGTGTCTTTGCTAGGACCATTTTTTTTGCGTTATGGACACCAACTTTCAAAAACAAAGTTATTTTTCACCTTGTAGTTTTGTTATTTGGAAGTGGGTAGTATTTTTTTGTAAACATTTTTTTAATAGGTTTCAGATTCCACTCTAGTGATATATTTTAACTCAGATGGAGAGGATGTCATACACAACAGAACATAAAGTTAACATTGTAACGTGATTCGGTGTTGGCCTACTTTAATCAGATTTGTCACGGTAATTGCAATTTCAACAATACTATTATTTCACTCAAGGCCGGTGATGTCACTATGTGAGGTTTATAGCAAGAAATTCACTGGAAAATCCCAGGTGAAAATTAATCAAATACTGAAGTTGTAAAGCTTGTATTAAATCATACATTTTTGCTCGGGGCCGTAAAGCCGGGCCATTTTTTTAAGAAAAAGACACACACTAAGATTTTCTGGTGATGACAATATGGGTAGGTATAAATAGTACTATGAGCCAATGACTGGAAAGATATGGGTATATTCTTCAAGCATGAAACTGCGGAGACATGGGAGAGTTCTTTTTTGAGTTACTGAGATTTATCACATAATGTTGTGACCATTTTCTCTTACATTTATTGAACCACCTAATTTTGGGCATATAATAATGTTAATATAATTAATATTAATATAATAAAACTTACCTTGTAATGATCTATGAACTGCTGGCCAACAGTATCAGAAGCAAAGTTAACTACATTCACTGGTATCACCATCAAACCAACTACCACAGATGTGTTCGACTTCTCTAGACCTTCGAACCATGATTTCAGCTTCTTAGAGAGTTTATATTTAAATGGATGGAGTAAAGAGCCCACTAGCAGAGCCCAAAATAGAGGCTTGAAGAAAGGCTCTAAAATAAGAAACAGCACATACACTGCGACACAACATATTGCTAATATAAATAAGGCAAAGGCGTTATAGAAACCATGTTTCATGGGTTTCTCGTTCCCTTCCGTTATTCCACCTATAATATTGAATATATTTTCGAAAGGCGATTGCTGCATTGCTCCTTCGATGTTTTAGAATTGCACGACACAGCTTTATTTAGACAACATTAAAATTATTAAAAAATAGAAGAGAATAGGAAATAGTAGTCACATTTGAATAATTATGAGATCATAGTTTTTATTTGATTTTCGGGAACAGTTCGATTCGATTCACGGTTACGTTTCAGTATAAATCGCCTCATTGACAGCAGGATAGCCTGATACGCTTAAATCGCGAGTGAAAGAGACATAGCTTTTCTTGAAGTCAACAATTTGAACATTTTGAGTTTTATGGTCAAAATGCGACAATTTTTTTTCGGAAATATATCGATGGACTTTTGGGTGTGCTGTCAAAAGCATGAAGTGTCAAATAATAATGACAGCTGACAGTAAGAGATTTTTACACAGTACGCTTTGTACAATTTTGTTTACCCCGTCTCAGCTAATTTATGGATTCTCGCCACGGGCTTCTTGGAGCGCACGTTGTTTCTAGTTTCTTGTGGTTAAAATTCAGTTTTTATTTTATTTTACTACTGTTGTGACTTGTTTTAATATTTAAGTGTGTTGTCCTAGACTGTAGAAACAGGTTTGTACCGTGTTTGTCCACCCCTTGCTCCTGTTTCATCCATAATGGATAGAAACAAACCTCCTGATCCTGACCCTCCTGATATCCCAACCTCCTTAACTTCTTTTCCTCCCTCGCCGAACCTCCTATCGCAGTTTGCAGATGTGGTCTGCAGTGTGTCTGACATGGAAGTCCTTCATAGTACGCGCAAACGTCCCAGTAATGCAGAACTACCTTTTTTTTTTTTTTTTTTTTGTTTCGGGGTGGAAAATCCTCATTGGATGTCCTCCGCCCTGGGGGGCGAAGGGGTCTGTCAGACTTGTACTGACTAAAAACCACCCCGGTGTTCCGTCTCACACCTGCACCGGGGGTCGCGGGAACAATGATACTACCGCAACCCCCGGCTAGTGCCGGCCCGCCTCTGCGGGCCACGATCTCGGGTTGGGGGGGGAGTGAGGTGTTGGACTCCCCCCGCGACGTCTAAGAGGGGCGCGCGTGGAACACTACGCGCCACCACCTCGGGTCCTGATATCTGGGGGGCGACGGACGTCCCCGAGTCCGTCGCCCCTGGACCCATTTAGGGGGGCTGGAAGAGGGCGTTGTCCGCCCTCCGCCGACGCCCGGCGCGTCTTCTGCGGATCGGGTTAGCGGATGAAATCTCCCTCTCCCTCTCCGCAGCTTCCTTCTGCGAGACGACTGTTTCGCAGAAGGATACCACCGCGTCCCAGGACTCCTCGCTGCCGACCATAGACTCGACTACAGCCGGCAGCGACAGGTCACTGCCTACTTCAGAGATGAGGGCACGGCGTGGCTCCTCCCAAGCGGCACACTCTGCCAGCGTATGCCGCGCCGTGTCCTCCCGGCAGTCGACGCAGTGGTGACACCGGGCGTCCGGCTCCCTGTTTATGCGACACAGGTACTTCCCGAAGCAACCATGCCCCGAGAGCACCTGCGTCACCCGAAACGACAGGGAGCCGTGCCTCCTCCCGAGCCAGCGCTCGAGCACTGGCCGGACCGCCTCGATGGTAATGAGGCCGGCGGTAGGTCGTGAAAGCCTGTCCCGCCATTCCGCCACCAGGACCTCGCGAAGCTGAGACTGACGCAACTCCATATGTTGCTGCATCAGTCCTTCGCCCCGCGCCCGCGCTTCCTCGCGCCACCGATGCAATGACGCGAGTACCTTCGCCTCCAGGTCCCAGGGCGGGGATCCGGCCAATGCACAAGCCGCCTCGTACGAGATCGTGCGATACCCCCTGATGACTCTGACGGCCATCGCTCTCTGCGGCTTTCGCAAAACAGCGATGCTGCCGGCCGTCAGGTCAGCCGCCCAGATCGGGGCCCCATACAGGGCCATCGATCGCACGATCCCCACGTAGAGCCGCCTACAGGCAGCGCTCGGGCCCCCCAGATTGGGAAGCAGCGTTGACAGCGCCCCAGCCGCGCCCAGCAACTTGGGCGCCAGCCGTCGAAAGTGGGGGCCGAAATCCCACCGGCTGTCGAGCACCAATCCCAGGTACTTCATGGTTGACTCGACAGCGATTCGAGCCCCCCCGACGACGATGTGGGCATCGGGCGGTGGCGCCCGCCGGGGGCCATGAAAGACAATGGCCTCCGACTTGTTGAGGGCCACCTCCAGGCCAAGGCGCCGTATGCGGCTCACCACCTGTGAGACCGCAGCCGTCGCCAGCAACGCTGCCTCCCTGTACGAACTCCCCCGGGCGGTGACCAGCGTATCGTCCGCGTAACACGTCAGGTCTACGCCCGGTTGGAGTTCGCCCCTCAGCACCCAGTCGTACCCGATGTTCCACAGGGGCGGGCCCAAGACCGAGCCCTGTGGAACACCGCACGACATGCGGTGCTGGTTTTCGACGCCATCACGTCCCACGTAGGTGACACACCTCTCCGCCAAATAAGCCCCGACGATGCAGCGGAGGTAGGGAGGCACTCGATGATACCGCAGTGCCTCCCGAACACAACTCCAGGGCAGGGTGTTGAAGGCGTTGGAAATGTCCAAGGACACCGCCAACATCACCCCACCCCGGGACACCGCTTCCTCCGCCAGGACTCTCACCTGCGATATCGCGTGAATGGTGGAGCGCCCATGCCGAAAGCCGAACTGGCTTTCGTCAAGGTCCGGCCCCTCTCTGTATAAGTGGCTGACGAGGCGGGCAGTGATTATCCGCTCGAACAGCTTACCCACCTCGTCGAGTCCGCAGGGCGCCCCGCCTTCCTGAGCAGGACCAGACGACCAGATTTCCACAGAGTAGGAAACTGGCCCCGCTCAAGGCACGCTGTGAAGAGTCCTCTCAGCCAGGGCTCTAGCTCCTTCAGTGCGAGGGCTAGCACATGGCCGTGGATTCCGTCGGGCCCCGGAGCCACGTTCTTGGCCCGGAGCCGCATCACGGCCGCCCCCATCTCTGCCTGTGTCACCTCTGGGACGCTGATGGCGTCCTCCTCTGTAGACTCTGCGGCCGTGGGCAAATGTGTCTGCAGTGTGTCTGACATGGAAGTCCTTCATAGTACGCGCAAACGTCCCAGTAATGCAGAACTACCTACACCAACATCTCCAAACAAACAACCTAAGAGCCAAATCGGCCGTGTAAGATACTTCGCTTTGGATAAAGGACCATTCATTGTTCACGTTTCTCGTGTGGATGCGCAGGTTAATTCTGGCACCACTCTGCATCCCGTTAATTTAGAGCAATTTTTAATTATTAATAAAATTACAAATATTATCCGCGATGGAGTCAACAAGGTTGGAAGAAAATAGGGTTTCAGTTGAGTTTACATCCCCTCAAGATGCAAATGCTTTTATTGTCAACACCTTGTTGTCCAAACATGGATTTACGGCTGCTATCCCGACGTTCAACATAACCAGGATGGGTGTTGTAACGCGGGTTCCCTCGGACCTTAGTGAAGAGGAGGCATTAACCTACTTGTCTGTGCCCTCAGGTTGGGGGCAAATTTTAAAAGTGCGTAGAATAAACCGGAAGGTCCAGGCCGAAGGGATAGTGGAGTGGAAGCCTACAGAGACCTGTGTGCTTACCTTTGATGGACAGGCCTTACCGAAGCGGGTATTTTGCTGTTACACTTCCCTTCCTGTTGAGCAATACATTTATCCCACAATCCAATGCCGTAAGTGCTGTAGATTTGGTCATGTTGCAAATGTCTGTAGGTCAAACCCACGCTGCAGGAAGTGTCGCCATGATCACCCTGGTGATGGTTGCAACATTTCTGAGGGCGAGGCCTTCTGTGTGCTTTGCTCGGGAAACCACTTCGCTAATAGCAAGTCTTGCCCCGAGCATGGTAGACAGAAAGCCATTAAGACTGTCATGGCTGAGAAATCGATCTCGTATATTGAGGCTAGCAAAGCGATTCCAGCAATGTCCTGCAACTACGCCAATGTCACTAAGTCACAGTCTTACCGTAAAACCGTCACTCTCAAGCCCAGGACCCATGCCCCACTTTCTCAATCCTATAATAAAGCTGCTCATCAGCAAATAGTAAACACTCCTTAATCTTCACAGTCTAATGGCTGTGCTCTTAATAATAATACCCCCAGTAATAATACCATTTCAGTCATTGAACTTTTACTTAAAATTTTACCATCACTTATTTCCTCTACTTCAAATAACTCTCAATTACCGTCCAACGTTGCCGATCAACTTATTTCTCTCTTATTAAACGTTAAAAATGGAGTCCCACCAAATATTTCTCCAGTGGAATGTGAGGAGCGTGTGGCATAAAAAGCACAACCTCATATTCCTCTTGAACAAATACAAGCCGTTGGCTTGTTCCATAGCTGAGACTTGGCTCACCCCAAGTCTTAGCTTCCGTATGCCACATTTTAACATTCTTAGGTGTGATAGATCCGATGAGTACGGAGGGTCAGCTCTCTTCGTTAATAATCGGGTCCCACTTTCTCCCTTTTCTTTGCCTCCATTCGATGGCAATTTGAGTATTGTAGCGGGAAGGGTCGAGAGCATCACAGTGTTTTCAATTTATATTGCACACCCTCATCCTGATTTTCTAGCTGTTTTAAGAAACCTTTTTACCAATGTGCAAGGCCCATTGATGGTCATGGGTGACTTTAATTGCCACCACTATAGATGGGGATCTGAACGCTGTGATGCCTTCGGTGTAGCGCTGGTTGAAATTTTGGATGATCTAAATCTCTGCATTTTAAATAATGGCTGTCCAATTCGTAGATCTCCTCCTGGTCAACAAAAGAGTTGTGTAGACCTAACATTTTGTTCGGTGGAATTGGCTACATCTACTCACTGGGAATGTACGGCCTTGACGCATGGTAGTGATCATTACCCCATTGTCATTTCTTTAATTAATAGAACATATTTAGAAAAAACCTCGCCTCCACTTTTGAAATACAACCTATCCAAACCAGATTGGACTAGGTTTGTCTCATCATTGGAGGATAAAATTGATTCTCTTCCTAATTTAAATTCATGTTTATCAAACCCCTCTGGTCACCACCATGCCAAAAGTTGTTATGAGAGTTTTGTGACAGCTGTAACCTCGAGTGCAGATTCTTCTTTTCCGCTAAGAAACAGTGCCAGAAGTAAAATCCCTTCACCCCCATGGTGGGATTCAGAATGCACCTCCGCGGTTAAAGCAAGGAATGAGGCTGAGAGACGCTATAATACAGATATGTGTACCAATAACCTTCTGGCATACCTCCAGACTAACGCTAGAGCCAAACGTCTTCTTCGCAAGAAGAAACGTGCTGGCTGGGTGAAATTCTGCACCTCCTTGTCTCCTTCTACTCCAGTCTCTGTAGTAGTAGTCTGGCAAACAATTAAAAGGTTTAGACGTGGATGTTCTCCCTCTACTTCTTCACCAATAACTAGGGAAACAGCTGAACTTTTCTTTGACAAAATAGCTCCACCATATGTACCCCTCTTATCCGAATGTGTGAATATAGGTAATGTTTCTAATTTAGCAGAGGATCCCTTCGATGCACCTTTTACTTTGGAAGAACTGAATGTGGTACTCCATCATGGCCGGGATTCAGCTCCTGGTATTGATGGGGTGCCATATTCTTTCATTTGTCATGCTGGTGACGAGGCAAAAACCTACTTTCTAAATATAATTACCAGACCAATGGAAGCTCCAAATTATAATTCCCTTATTGAAACCTGGCAAACATGCAGATGATCCGAATGGTCTTCGGCCTATTGCTTTGTCCTCAGTCTTGGCCAAACTACTGGAACACTTAATTAAAAATCGTCTCGAGTGGATAATCGAGTCGAGAGATTTACTGCCGAATTTCCAATTTGGTTTCAGAAAAGGGCTTGGTACAATGGACAGTATCGGTGTCCTAGTTACGGATATTCGACTAGCCTTCTCGAAAAACCAATCCCTTGTTGCCGCATTCCTCGACATCTCCTCCGCATATGATAACGTTCTCCTTCCCGTACTCAGGCAAAAATTGCAACAGCTAAGTCTTCCGGCTAAGATGATCCAATGCATATGCAGTCTCCTTATGTCCCGGTCACTGGTTTTGAGGATCCAGGGGGAGGAGTTTGAGGAGAGGCAGACGTGGAAGGGGCTCCCACAGGGCTTTGTCCTCAGTCCGCTTCTATACAATTTGTATACGGCCGACATTGGGTCCTGTTTAAACAATGATTGTCAAATTCTACAATACGCCGATAACATTGTTTTGTACGTGACAGATCCTTCGATCGTCGACGCTGCTTCATCTCTATGCCTCTCTTTGGATTCTTTGAACCAGTGGCTTTTAAGCCATGGCCTTTCCCTTTCCGCACCTAAAAGTTCGGCAGTAATATTCTCTCGCAAAAGACAGCTTCCTCAGGTCTCCGTGAATATTTCTGGTCATAATATCCCTGTAGTAGCCAAAGCTAAATTCTTAGGCGTCATTTTGGACCCAAAATTAACAGGTAAATATCACATAAATTCTCTTATCCAAAAATGTGAACGGAAAATTTCAATTTTAAAAGTTCTAGCTGGTGTTTGGTGGGGTGCTCACCCTTACACCATGAAATTAGTATACAATGCTTTAGTTCGCAGCGTTTTAGATTATGGAACATTTCACCTGATTCCTTATAACAAGGGCGCTCTGGCGGGGCTGGATAGGGTTCAGTCGAAGTGCCTTCGGATCATCTCAGGTTGTATGAAGTCCTCTCCTATTAACGCCTTGCAGGTCGAATGCGCTGACCCTCCCCTTGCCCTGAGGCGGCAATATCTAGCCTCCCGTTTTCTGTCTAAGATAATTTCCAGATCGTCCCACCCCCTTTTAGCGAGATTGAATGAGCTTAATGCCATATGCAGAAACTTAAGTTTTTGGAGAAAAAAAGAAATACCTTTAATCCTTAGAACCTTCCGAACTATTCAAAATTTAGCGTGTCCGATTTTCCAGTATCCCAGACTCCCCCTTTTTAGCTTCGCTTATGAAGTTTTTTGTTTTTACCCCAAAACTTTCTATGATATTGGTAGGTATATCAAAACCATCTCCATCGGCGAATTCGGCCTTCAATGCGGTGATAGGCGAGCGATGGGTTTCAATAATTTTTTACTGATGCATCAAAATTAAATGATATTGAAAACACTGGTGCCGCTGTTTACAACCAAAACTCCAGAATAATCTTACAATTTAAATGTCCGAAAGAGTCCTCTGTATTCACCGTTGAGTGTGTGGATATATTGGAAGCCTGCGTTTTTATTGAATCACACACTAATATTGATAAAGCCGTAATTTTTACAGACTCACTTAGTTGTTTGCAGGCCTTAGCACAAAGTCCGTTTAAAAGTAGAATACATAGCCCTTTAATCTTAAAAAAATTTAAATCTTTATTCGCATGTGCTAGCAGTCAAAGAGAAGTTCAGTCAGTTTGGATACCTAGTCATTGTGGCATCAAGGGTAACGAATGTGTTGATGTACTGGCTAAAGATGCGTGTTCATCTGTAACGGCCGATCTCTCACATAATTCGCACCTGAGTTATGATCTGTTGTCCCTTCCTAAATTGAATCTTCAGAGTTCATGGCATTGGAATATCTCTAGCAGAAAGAAAGGCAAATTTTTCCATGCTGTCCAACCGGCCATAAATCGAAAACCATGGTTCTTTGGTTTCAGAAAGGTTTCCAAAACTGCTATTTCTGTCCTTTGCAGAATCCGACTAGGTTTTTGCTGCACCCCCGTATTCCTCCATAAAATCCATGTACGCGATTCCTCTCTCTGCGAGTGTGGATTAGGCGAGGGTAGCCTGGATCACATTTTTTTTAATGTTATAACAACGTCCCCTCGCTTGATTTGTACCGCCGTCTTCCTAAATTTAAGATCCCTCTCCCAATAAATTTCCCCTCTCTTCTCACTTATTCCTCTCCAGAACTCCTTGTGGCACTGATGATTTTCATCCGTCACAACAATATAAAATTATGAGTCAAAACTTTAAATTATCTCCTATTTGTATGTGGCATACAATGTATCTTTAATGTGTTAACAATTATATTATTATTTATGTATTTTTATTTTTTGTTTGTTTCAGTCCTGTACTAACACAACAAGTGTCAACTATATTAAATTGAAGAATTTCGTACCTATATACAGTTCCGGTTTTTAATTTTTTAATAAAACATTCTTGCTCTTCCTTTTAACTTTAGACATTGGCAGAATAGCCGACATCGGCTTTGCTTGCCATAAAAAAATATAGAATAGAATAGCTAATTTCGTTTATTTTTTGACAGACATGAAGTTACGGGGGTGCTTATGTTTAGAAAAAAAACTTTTTGCAAAAAAATACTACCGACTTCCAAATACAAAAAAAACTTTTTGCAAAAAATTACTACCGACTTCCAAATACAAAACTACAAAGTGAAAAATAACTTAATTTTTTGAAGTCGGTGTCTTTCGTAGGTACCATTTTTTTGCGTTATGGTCACCGACTTCAAAAAATTAAGTTATTTTTCACTTTGTAGTTTTGTATTTGGAAGTCGGTAGTATTTTTTTGCAAAAAGTTTTTTTTTTTTCACTTTTTTGTTGTACGTACCTAATAGGCAAGTTAGTAAGGGAACTATTTCGCCAGAATAGGTTTCATGAAACTTGAACATAACCAGTGAAATGAGAGATCTGCTTACCCCTTAAGAGCGAACTGGCGTGATGTTATGTTACAAAATGTTATAAACAACAAACAGACATGCGATTGCAGCAATCCCGAGTGATTTGCCGTTATTTATTGAAGAGTTCTGTTGTATATCTCCGAAGTTCTTCATCAGATCTTCACCAAATTAAAATGGGACCAATTTCGGAACATACTTTTTCAAACAAAAAAAGAATTTTCAAAATCGGTTTACAATTGACGGAGTAATCGGTAAAACGAACATGAAGTCGAACATAGAACCTCCTCCTTTTTGGGAAGTCGGTTAAAAAATAACCGGCCAAGTGCATGTTGGGCCACGCGCAGTAATAGGGTTCCGAAGTTTTATTTTTTTATTATTGATACTTCAACGTAAGGTTCAGTTGAAAACTAGCGTCAGGCAACTCCCAGTTGTCTGGCATTTTGCTGAACTGGACGTTTTTGGCGCAGCCGCGGGGCACTCTATGTATGTAAATGTTGTAAAATTATGTTTTATTTGTACCTACATTGTGTGTATCTGTGTGTGCCAAATAAACTAGTTTTCTTTTTTCTTTTCTTTCTATAGGCTCGCGCTTGACCACTATCTCACCTGATGGTGATGATGTGGTCGACGATGGAGCACGCTTACCTAGAAAAAACCTATTCACTCTTGACTTAAAGACTCCCAGGTTGTAGCTATCAGACAGACTCCGGCAGGGAATTCCACTCCTGTACGCATAATGAAAGTATTCCCAAAACGTTTGGTGCATATGGGTGGGACGTCCACCATGTACCGATGACGCATCGCCGTACGTCTTGTAGTCCGATGATGGAAAGGGCTAGGAGGAATTAGTTCATGCAATTCCAACGCAAACTCCCCGAAATGTAACAGATAAAAAACCGACAAACTGGCAACTTGGCGCCAATGTTCAAGGCTCTGGCCCTTGACTCGACCAGTTTATCATTGCCGATGAGTTACATAATAATGCGGACTAAGAAGAGGGTTTTGTTGTTATTACATGAACATTAAAGTGGTTTCAGCGGCACACAACGTCTAAAAACGGGCCCACATAAAATTATGTTTTTTTTTTAAATCTGTATGCTCGCGTTTGACCACTACCTCGCCTGATGGTAAGCGATGATGTGGTCTACGGTGAAGCACGCTTGCCCAGAAGTAGGTGACCTATTCACTCTTGACTTAAACTAAAGAAGGACTAACTGGTAACTGAAGAAGGAGTTATAAAATCCAACTTCGGAACTGAAGTTAGAAAAATATTATCTATTTGAGTACCACCGCGGGTGCGAATTGCAAAAGGAGTCGATACAAGCGCGCGTTAGAGCCACGGGGAATGGTATGGTTCGTTCCTGGACGCTTGCACGCATACACGTATGTATTCACCTTTAATCTGCGGTATTCACTATTTCGTTGTGGGAAGTTTTACGCTACTCAATTAATGATGTAGTCGGTGGGTCGAATATTGACTTTATAGATGGATATCGACAAAAGAAAATAAGTAATTTGCTTGGCAATCGAATCTAATTTGACTTTAGATTACAAAACGTCGAAAATATTTATTTATTTATTTATTTATTTATACTTTATTGTACACCACAAAAAACATACAGGACAATTGTTCAAATATACAAGTGTACAATGGGCGGTCTTATCGCACTAGGCAATCTCTTACAGACAACCTTTGGATGGACTGAAAGATCGGAGAAGAATTTAGGGCTGTCAGTGTACAAAATATCAAAAAAAATATTACTTGGACTTAATAACATACAATACATACATACAATATTACATAATATACTAATACATATCAAATATACAACAGAGAAAGGAGAAGAATAAAACTTATAGTGAAAGGTAATGCTCCTTCACCATTTTCTTGAACGTTGGCAGTGTTTGAGCACGTCTCACTTCAATAGGTAATACATTCCACAACCGAGCCGCTTGAATCGTGAAAGATTTGTCAAAGAAGGAAGTGGAATGCGTACGAATACTCAATTTTAGATTTTCCGATGATCTCAAGGACCTAGAATGGGTGTCACAGAGGAACTGAAAGCGTTCTTTGAGATAAAAAGGAGTAAAAGGATTAAATAGCACATTATAAAGCAAAGAAAGTATATGGGCATTCCGGCGAAGGCGAATAGGAAGCCATTTGAGCTTAGTACGAAATTCGGAAACGTGATCATACTTGCGCAAGCCAAATATGAACCTGATACAGAGATTTTGAAGTCGCTCAAGCTTGTCCAATTGGTCTTGGGTGAGATCAAGATAGCTGGCATCAGCATAGTCTAGAATTGGTAGAAGAAGAGATTGAGCTATCGCAATTTTAGTGGTGATGGGAAGAAAATTACGAAGACGTCTCAGGGAACCCGCAGAGGCAAACAGTTACTTCTGCACTAACACAAAAAAAACTTTTTACAAAATATACAACCGACTTCCAAATAAAAAAGTGAAAAATAACTTCAATTTCGGAAGTCGGTGTTCTTGTTTTATTTTCTTCGTTTTTTGACACCAACTTCCGAAATTGAAGTTATTTTTCACTTTTTTCCTTTTTTATTTGGAAGTCGGTTGTATATTTTGTCATCATTC
The DNA here is from genome assembly GCA_964057195.1 of Orthosia cruda. Classification (NCBI taxonomy): domain Eukaryota; kingdom Metazoa; phylum Arthropoda; class Insecta; order Lepidoptera; family Noctuidae; genus Orthosia; species Orthosia cruda. The sequence goes on along the minus strand of OZ059848.1, from coordinate 1,530,998 downwards.
ATCATTTCAGCCGAAAGACGTCCACTGCTGGACATAGGCCTCCCCCAGGCGTCGCCACATTGACCGATCCCGTGCGTCTCGCATCCAGCGCCTTCCCGCAACCTTAACCAGGTCATCAGTCCACCTAGTGGGAGGCCTTCCAACGTATCGTCTTCCGGTTCGCGGTCGCCATTCCAGAACCTTTCGGCCCCATCGGCCATCCGTTCTGCGAGCAATGTGCCCTGCCCACTGCCACTTAAGTTTGGCAATTCTTCGGGCTATGTCGGTAACTTTGGTTCTCCTGCGGATATCATCATTCCTGACGTGATCACGCAAGGAAATTCCGAGCATAGCCCTCTCCATTGCCCTTTGGGTGACTTTGAGCTTTCTGATAAGGCCCATTGTGAGCGACCACGTCTCGGTCCCATAGGTGATCACTGGCAACACACACTGGTCATAGACTTTTGTCTTGAGACACTGCGGTAAATTGGACGAGAAGATACCACGCAACTTCCCGAACGCCGCCCAGCCGAGTCGGATTCGACGGTTGACCTCTTTCTCGAAATTGGACCTACCCAACTGGACCGTTTGTCCCAGGTAGACATAATCGTCTACAACTTCGAGAGTAGAGTCTCCGACCTTGATAGGAGTGGGTGTTACATGGGCATTCACCATGATCTTGGTTTTGTCCATGTTCATTTTAAGACCCACTCTTTCGGAAGCTCTACTGAGGTCATCACGCATTTTACTGAGGCTCTCCATGGTCTCAGCCATGACCACTATGTCGTCGGCAAACCGAAGGTGAGAAATGTACTCGCCATTAACGTTGATGCCCAGCCCCCTCCAGTCCAGAACCTTGAAGACATCCTCCAGCGCAGCAGTGAACAGTTTCGGAGAAATGACGTCTCCCTGTCTCACGCCGCGCTGGAGAAGGATTGGTTTCGAGGTCTGATCCTGAAGACGGACTGACATGGTGGGGTTTTTGTACAAACACTTCAACACCTCAATGTACCGGTAGTCGATCTGGCACCGTTGGAGAGACTGCAGTACAGCCCAAGTCTCTATCGAATCGAAGGCTTTCTCGTAGTCCACAAACGCTAAACAGAGAGGCAGGTTATACTCTTCGGTCTTCTGTATAACCTGCCGCAGCGTATGTATGTGGTCTACGGTGCTAAAGCCTTTTCGGAATCCGGCTTGTTCGGGGGGCTGGAAATCGTCAAACCTGCGCGCGAGACGATTCGTGATGACTCTTGAAAACAACTTGTAGACATGGCTAAGAAGTGAGATGGGCCTATAGTTCTTCAACCGGGCATTGTCGCCCTTCTTGAAGAAGAGTACCACCACACCCCTGCACCATGCCTGTGGCGTTTTGCCCTCGAGTATGACGGAATCAAACAGCTTCTGAAAGGCCCTAAGGACCGGTTTTCCACCCGCCTTCAGGAGTTCAGCCGTAATTCCGTCATCACCCGGCGCCTTGTTGTTTTTTAGCTGTTTCAGAGCCATCCTAATCTCGTACAGGCTGACGTCCGGGATATCTTCGGTATAGTGTCGGGTCAATCTAGCTCTTGGGTCGTTTGCTAGACTCGCAACGGGCTTGCTGATCGAAGTGTACAACTGCCCATAGAATGTTTCGATCTCCCTGAGAAGCTCCGGTTTGGCGGATACGATCCTGCCATCGTCGGTCTTCAGTTTCGTGAGTTGGCTCTGCCCAATAGCCAGATCCCTTGAGAACACCTTGGAGCCTTTATTTCGCCCGATAGCGTCTTTAATACGCTCGGTATTGAAGCGTCGGAGGTCTCTTTTCAAGGATTTAGAGATCTGTCTATTGAGCTGCCGGTATTTGCACGCCTCATCTGAAGACTGCAGGATCATCTCACGCCTCTCCTTCATAAGCTTGAGGGTGTGATCTGAGAGCTTTTTGTTTCTATCTGTACGACGGGTCTTGAAAAACTTAGACCCGACCGTATGGACAGCTTCCACGAACCCGTTGCTATATTCATCCACGGAGCTCCCTAGGCACTCGAAACGATTCTGGAGTTCGAGCTGAAAGCTCTCGGGGTTTTGGACTTGGATCTGTGCTGGCCGGAGCGTGGACTTCATCAGTCGAGACCTTTCAAGCTTAATATTAATGTTCAATGTGCCTCTTACCATGCGGTGATCGCTCCCGGTTTTTACCGAATTGATCACAGAGACATCATTGAACATTTGCTTCTTGGTTGACATGATGAAGTCGATCTCATTTTTTGTTGCACCATCGGGGCTCTGCCAGGTCCACTTCATGTGTTCACGCTTTTTGAAGAAGGAGTTCATCATATAGAGGCCCTCCTTCTCCATAAAACTGGCCAGTAGGTGACCCCGGTGGTTCCGTTGTCCAACTCCAAATTGCCCCACTTGCAGCTCATCCTCGTCTCGTTTGCCCAGTTTCGCGTTGAAGTCCCCCATGACAACGGTGAAGTGAGTTTTGAAACCATGCATGGCTCTGGAGATATCCTCATACATGGTCTCTACCTCATCGTCGGGGTGTGCCGAGGTTGGGGCGTAGACCTGTATGACCTTCAGCGAATATCTTGAGGATATTCTGAGTATAAGGTACGCCACCCTGGTCGACACACTCTCGATCTTCACCACGTTGTTCACAAGGGACTTGTGGACGATAAACCCGACACCACCCTGGGACTGCCGGTCACCTTCTCGGAAATAGAGTAGGTTACCGGATTTGAGGATTATCGAGTCCTCCCCCTCTCTTCGGACTTCAGATAACCCTATAATACTCCATCGCAACCTGTTCAGTTCCTCCTCGAGTTCGGTGACCTTCTCGTCGGTCCGAAGTGTGCGCGTGTTGTACGTTGCCAGGTCCAGTCGTCGGTGATTGTTGGGGTAGCCGGATCTCATCCGGAGATTCTTAGCACCCTTTGCCATGCCGTAGCCTCGACCGCTACCGTAGTCGAGGGTAGGCAAGCTGCCGGGTACCAGGGGCCATTTTTTATTTGTGCTATTCATTGGGGGGGTTTTGCCATAATCGCCACGCTTGGCAGGCGGGTTGGCGATCGCAGTATGGTTGTTATAGAAGCACAGAGAACGCTGCTGCCCATTCTCTGGTTTGTCCCTTAGTCGCCTCTTACGACACCCACGGGAAGACATGGGATGGTGAAATTCTTTACGTCCGGCACCATACGGTATATTTTGTAAAAAGTTTTTTTTATTTTTCACTTTTTAGTTTGCTACACAATTTATATAGGCTAGGTACCAATAATGCCCAAAGTGAAACCAGAATAGATTTACCCAATAACATGAAACTTAAACAAATTCGGTCGAATAAGGGTATACCAAGGTGAACTGTTTACACCTGCGTACCCCTTTAGAGTGTACTAGTGTGATGTTATGTTATGAAATGGTGTAAACAAGAAACATAAATGCGATTGCAGCTATCCCGAGTGATTTGCCGTCATTTATTGAAGAGTTCTGATGTGTATCTCCGAAGTTCTTTATCAGATCTTGATGAAAATTAAATGGGACCACACGACAAACACCAGCTTTCAAATAAAAAAATAATCATCAAAATCGGTTCACCCAGTAACATGTTCTGAGGTAACACACATAAAAAAAAAAAACAGTCGAATTGAGAACCTCCTCCTTTTTTTGAAGTCGGTTAAAAATAGACTCCCCCGCACGAGTTAAGGAACCCCAATCCCCCAATATTAGCTTCATCAGCCAATAATTATATTATATTAGAATAACAGCTATATGTCAGCATATAATATCTAGGACATGCGTCATTAGCAGAGATGATTGGTTAGCAATAAGATTAGTATATAAGATCAACATTTTGTAGAATTAAGTAATTACTGTCTTGCTGTAACTGGGATCAAATAAAGTTTATTTTTAAACTCTTCCGTTGTCGCTTACTTAATTGGCGCAGCCGGTAGGATCTCTGTAGTCAGTCTGTCACGTATCCACATCTACGGGAAGCAGCCGACGTCCGTTTCAACGGTTCAGCAGAGATCACCGAACAAACAAATACATTAAGAAGCCACATCAAGCCAGGAGAGGACCAGGAGCCAAGCAGTAATTCAGGGATCATGAAGATAGCTGCGGAATTGTGAGTAAATCTTTTCACCTTCCTCTCAGCTCTTCCATTTGCATCCCAACCTTGTATTAATCTATGTTGTGTGTATTATTAGGGATTGGACAACGCCGTAATAATATTTTATAGATTGTTAGTTGTAGTAAATAGTTTATTAATTTTTGTGCTTACTTTTTGTGAAGCTTCGTTATTTCACTTCATAATGGAAGGTATAAACCGTGTTCCGCAAGAGATGGTAAACATAATTCCAGTATTTAATGGCGATGTTAGAGCGTTACCCTTATTTATTAAAAAATGTGAATACATTTTAACAACATTCCAAGAAGCTTTTATGGATCTATTATACATTGAAGGAAAATATTATTTAACTATTGTAGACGCTTTTAGTAAATTAGCACAGGCAATAGAGGTACCTAATAGGAGTACACCAGAGATAGTTAGAGCATTAATTAAATATTTTAGTATTTATGGATTGCCCAGTAGAATAAGTTGTGATTCAGGGACAGAATTTAATAACATGTTAATTAAGGAAATGTTAAGTCTATACAAAATAGAATTGCACATAGGGACTCCAAACAATCCCAGTTCTATGGCAATAGTCGAGAGATTCCATTCTACTATCATCGAAATTTACCGATTAGCAAAATATGAAAAAAACGATTTAGATGCAGCTTCCGTTATGACGTATGCTATTATGGCATATAATAACACCATACACTCAGCGACAGATTTTACGCCTTTTGAACTAGTCTTTGGGCATACCGATGCCGGAAATGTATTTAATGTCGATAGGGAGAAAAATTTAACTCAGAAATTATTATTAGATCATAGGAAACGTCTCAAAGTACTATACGAATTTGTAACAGATAAATTAAACACAGATAAACTTAAGGTAAGAGATAAGAAAGGAGGTGAAGAAACACCAGTCCTTAAGACAGGAGATACTATTTGCATGAAGAATACTAGGACTAGGAAAGCTAAGGAAAAACCTCGCTATGAAAAAGCCGAAATCACTGGTGAAACCGAACGTAATATAGTGCCTGTAGAATTAAATAAAAGACCAACTAGAGTGGCGATAAAAAATGTAAAACGTCCTCCACAGGTCATGCCTAGTACTTCTGGTACTAGTGATGTCAGGATTCACGCTGGAACTCCAGAACTTCACTCGGAATCCGGGGATAGCGTCGTTGAAGATGGGAGTAGCGGTGAAGAAGAATAATTATTGGACTATATTTAAGATTTTAGATTTAGAATCCTTAAGCTTACAAATAGATAATAATATTCGCGATTTTAGCAATATGAAATCGAAAATTATAGAAAGCAAATTAAGTAATGAAACTTTAGGTATAGAAAACCAAATCGAGTATTTAATAAGACTTACTAAAGATAAATTATATCAAATTTTACCCCTTAATCATAGAAACAAACGAGCTTTGTTCAACCCTCTGGGCTCATTTGTAAAAGCTATATCTGGTAATTTAGATGAAGACGATGCAATTAAATATGATAAGGAAATCGTTTTACTCCAGAATAGAGAACATGCAGTCGAACGTAAAGTGTCATCAATGCAAAAAGCTTTCGATAAATTAGTTAATGACTCAGAAATCATAAATTCAAATATTAAAAGATTAGGCTCACACACTAATGGCATAGAAAAACTAGCTGAAAATGAATTCAAATTTAACAAGTTACTACGAATAATAGATACTATGTACCAAATTTTAAGCAACTTTCGAACTTGTTATGAGAACATACAAGAAATAGAGTCCGCAATCGCCTTTAGCAAACTAAATGTTTTGCACCAGTCTATTATAAATAGCACAGAACTGTACAGCAGTTTAGAAACAATTAGTAAACATGCTAGGACAATATATCCAGTTAGTAAAAGTAATTTAATAAAACTAGAACGTAATATCATAGTCAAATCATATTTAAATAACAATAGATTAGTATTTGTGTTAGAAGTCCCTCTAATAGACAACGAAACATATAATTATTATAAGGTTATTCCTATTCCTATTTTCCATTCTCCAGACACTTTTACCATTATTCCCAAATACCCTTACCTAATGGTGAATCGATTGAAATACATGCCCGTGGTAAACTCATGTACTGAAATTGAAAATGACAGATTTCTTTGTGATGAAAGTAATTTAGCTCAGAATCCAGTCGAGACCTGTATAGAACAAATTATGTTGATGAAGAATAACTACAATAGCTGCGTAAAGAATCGTATCAAGATAGAAAAGCCTAAGGTGCAGAAGATAACGGATAGCCAATGGTTGGTCTACACAGAGGACAACCTGATCATTACCGAAAACTGCAATGAGGAAATCCGCAAATACAACATCTTTGGGACCTATATCGTGACACTGAGTCAACAATGCGAGGCGCAAATAGGAGGAGTAATTGTTGGTGCCGCCACAAACACTACAATTTCCAGTTTCAAGCTCCCATTGGTCGAGATGCCAGAGCTTCAACAAGACATACAGACAAGGACGGAGAAGGTCGACCTAAGAAACGTGGACTTTAGTGACGTGAAAGAATTGTTACAAAGTGCCAAATTTAGTGAAAGTGACGATACAACCCAAATAGTGACAATAGAAATTAGCGTATGGACCATTTTAGAGTATATCATTATCATAATAATTATTGTCGTCATCTCATACAAATTAAATGTTTTTCGTTTTTGCCGAAATTCGCCGAAGTCATCTGCGACGCCTTCGGATAATTTCTCTCTTAGGGAGGGAGGAGTTAAGGAACCCCAATCCCCCAATATTAGCTTCATCAGCCAATAATTATATTATATTAGAATAACAGCTATATGTCAGCATATAATATCTAGGACATGCGTCATTAGCAGAGATGATTGGTTAGCAATAAGATTAGTATATAAGATCAACATTTTGTAGAATTAAGTAATTACTGTCTTGCTGTAACTGGGATCAAATAAAGTTTATTTTTAAACTCTTCCGTTGTCGCTTACTTAATTCACGCATGCACCGTATGGACTACGGACCGGTACTGCCAACGACTCCGGCTACTCCAATGCGTTATTCCAACTTCATCATTTCTGCCGAAAGACGTCCACTGATGGACATAGGCCTCGACCAGGCGTCGCCACATTGACCGATCCCGCGCGTCTCGCATCCAGCGCCTGCCCGCAACATTAACGAGGTCATTGGTCCACATAGTGAGAGGCCTTCCAACGTATCGTCTTCCGGTTCGCGGTCGCCATTCCAGAACTTTTCGGCCATCCGTTCTGCGAGCAATGTGTCCTGCCCACTGGCACTTAAGTTTGGTAATTCTTCGGGCTATGTCGGTAACTTTGGTTCTTCTGCGGATATCATCATTTCTGACATGATCACGCAAGGATATTCCGAGCATAGCCCTCTCCATTGCCCTTTGGGTGACTTTAAGCTTTCTGATAAGGCCCATTGTGAGTGACCACGTCTCGGTCACATAGGTGATCACTGACAACACACACTGGTCATAGACTTTTGGCTTGAGACACTGCGGTAAATTGGACGAGAAGATACCACGCAACTTCCCAAACGCCGCCCAGCCGAGTCGGATTCGACGGTTGACCTCTTTCTCGAAGTTGGACCTACCCAAAAGTACCCAACTGTACCGTTTGTGTCTCAGGTAGACATAAACGTCTACAACTTCGAGTGTCGTCTCCGATCTTGATAGGAGTGTGTGTTACATGGGCATTCACCATTCGACACACTCTTTCGGAAGCTCTACTGATGTTATCGAGCATTTTACTGAGGCTCTCCATGGTCTCAGCCATGACCACTATGTCGTTGGCAAATCAAAGGTAAGTGATGTACTCGCCATTAACGTTGATGCCAAGCGCCCTCCAGTCCAGAACCTTGAAGACATCCCCCAGCGCAGCAGTGAACAGTTTCGGAGAAATGACGTCTCCCTGTCTCACGCCGCGCTGGAGAAGGATTGGTTTCGAGGTCTGATCCTGAAGACGGACTGACATGGTGGCTTTTTGTACAAACACTTTAACACCTCAATGTACCGGTAGTCGATCTGGCACCGTTGGAGGTCTCTAGTACAGCCCAAGTCTCGATCGAATCGAAGGGTTTCTCGTAGTCCACAAATGCTAAAAGGAGAGGCAGGACTCTTCTGTAAAACCTGCCGCAGCGTATGTATGTGGTCTACGGTGCTAAAGCCTTTTCGGAATCCGGCTTGTTCGGGAGGCTGGAAATCGTCAAACCTGCGCGCGAGACGATTCGTGATGACTCTTGAAAACAACTTGTAGACATGGCTAAGAAGTGAGATGGGCCTATAGTTCTTCAGCCGGGCATTGTCGGCCTTCTTGAAGGAGAGTACCACCACACCCCTGCACCATGCCTGTTGCGTTTTACCCTCGAGTATGACGGAATCAAACAGCTTCTGCAGGGCAATAAGGACCGGTTTTCCACCCGCCTTCAGGAGTTGAGCCGTGATTCCGTCATCACCCGGTGCCTTGTTTTTTTTTAGCTGTTTCAGAGCCATCCTAATCTCGTACTGGCTGACGTCCGGGATATCTTCGGTATAGTGTCGGGTCAATCTAGCTCTGGGGTCGTTTGCTAACAAACGACCCCAGAGCTAGATTGACCCGTTTGCGAGTCTAAACTCGCAACGGGCTTGCTGATTGATGTGTAGAACTAACTGCCTAGAATGTCTCGATCTCCCTCAGAAGCTCCGATTTGGCGGATACGATCCTGCCATTGTCTTCAGTTTCGTGAGCTGGCTCTGCCCAATTGCCAGATCCCTTGAAAAATCCTTGGAGCCTTTATTTTGCTCAATTGCGTCTTTAATATGCTCGGTATTAAAACGGCGGAGGCCTCTTTTCAAGGATTTAGAGATCTGTCTATTGAGCTGCCGGTATTTGCACGCTTCATCTGGTGACTGCAGGATAATCTCACGCTTCTCCTTCATAAGATCCAAGATCAGAGAGCTTTTCGTTTCTATCTGTACGACGGGTCTTGATAAACTTAGACCCGACCGTATGGACAGCTTCCACGAACCCGTCGCTGTATTCGTCCACGGAGCTCCCTAGGCATTCGAAACGATTCTGGAGTTCGAGCTAAAAGCTCTCGGGGTTTTGGACCTGGATCTGTGCTGGACGGAGCGTGGAATTCATCAGACGAGACCTTTCTAGCTTAATATTAATATTCAATGTGCCTCTTACCATGCGGTGATCGCTCCCGGTTTTTACAGAATTGATCACACCGACATCATTAAACATTTGCTTCTTGGTTGACATGATGAAGTCGATCTCATTTTTTGTTGCACCATCGGGGCTCTGCCAGTTCCACTTCCTGTGTTCACGCTTTTAAAAGAAGGAGTTCATCATATTATTATAGAGGCCCTCCTTCTCCATACAACTGGCCCGTCCGTCCGTCTGGCCGTCCGTGGGCTGGTCCGTCGTCCAACTCGTTTGCTCAATTTCGCGATGAAGTCGCATTGAAGTTGAAGTATTCGAGCTTAAACATTATTACTTTAGATATCATTATCCCTAAGGATGTTATGATTTTATTTTTGTATATTTTTACATGGTTCATAAGCATATATATTAACTCTTTTTTACACAGCTAACAACAATATTAATGTTTCAATGGCATTTGTACAACATTTTTACTGTTCCAAGTACTTTTTATAAATTGGTCGATTATTACTCGTAATATTAACTTTAAAACTTTCGCGTTTCATAATTGAGAAACAATATACCACGGGTATTTAACGCAATGATTTCGATTCATTTATTTACCTATTTCACCCGACGTTTCAGCCGTGTTGCAACGACCGTGGTCCCGGGTAGACTGGTGTCTCGGTGTACTGCCTCCGTTGGGGCAGAAAATTCTTCATCTACGCTCTTCTACTTCGGGTGTCCTACGTCGTCCTACGTCGGGTGAAATAGGTAAATAAATGAATCGAAATCATCGCGTTAAATACCCGTGGTATATTGTTTCTCTATTACTCGTAAACTTGTAAAGCCTCCTTATCTGTGATAGTTTTCCTTTTAATTTCGTTATATTTACTACTGCCGTGAATTTCTTCACAAAGCCAAGAGCAACCATTTCGCGCCCCGCCAGGGAGGGGACACACACTTGACTCTAACAATAATTTGCAGTTTAAAGCTTAATATTACGCAGGACGCCACTCGCAAATGAGCAATCACAGCAAGTTGACTGTGTATAAAGCCATCTTGAAACCAATTTGGACCTATGGTATCCAGCTCTAGGGCACAGCCAGCAATAGCAATAATGAGATACTGGAACGATTTCGAACCAGCATACAGTACATCAGTAACAAAATCATACATCTTGACCTGAAACTACCAACTGTTAAACAGGAGATCATGAATTGTAGTATTAACTATCAGAGGAGATTTAAACAGCATAGAAATGAGATTGCCCTTGGACTATCAGGAGACAAAAGTTTACAATATAGGAGATAAAAGAGGTCTTTCCAGTCAGTTTGGAACACTATGGTTCCAAAGTTACTGAAAAGATTCGTCATGATGAATTGAGACACGTAACTGTGTAGTGGCTCATCAAGTTAATGAGCCCAGACAGATACAATGTATTGGATAGATAAGGGGCCTATTGTTGCGTTCAACAGATTGCCACGAGGAAGAAAGAGAGAAAAAAAAATACGCAAAAAAAAACTCTGAATCAAAAAATGTTTTAACAAACCAATAATATTTTTGAATGGCCTATCCTAATACAATAGCATAGACGAGAAAAATATATTCCCACTTTACGTCTATATGCCGCTGGAAATTTGATCCAGAAAGCTTCTAGACACGGCTCATATAGGCCCTGAACCCCTGACCGCCGGTAGCTTGGGTCCTGTTCCCGAAACCGTCGTTTTTATTTTAATAATTAGAAAGTCGAACTATCGGCGGGCCACGCCTTTTTAACCGTTTTTTATTTTCGAGGTGGATCGAATCGTTTCGATTTATTATGCGTCTAGGCAACAAGCGAACCCTCCTCCGGTGGGTACCCGATTTTTCGAGGCGGGGGCTCAGTAGCCGTGGCTTGGTCATCCACAGACCATGGTCAAGTGAAAAGGAACCCGAGGAGGGTGCGCTCGTCAGAGCAAGCCGTCGACGTAGTGGCCAACAGTTGTCGCTTGGGTGACATCGCAATTGAGGCGGGCCGCGATGTCGGAGGCATCGCGGCTGAGGGTTGAAGGCAGCGGCGGGAGAGGATTGCCGGTATTACGGTGCTCCGCTCTCCCTATCACTCCCTACCATCAAAAATTAAGAATGACTGTTTAAAATATTTTTTTACTAACTTGGATGGTATTTTACGAATGTGTAGCCTCGGTGATTTAAAGCAAGTGGTTATTTGTGGTGATTTTAATATAGACACTTTGACACAATCAAAACGATTTAACAATTTTCAAGCCCTCCTTTTAAACTATGACTTAAACATTTGGAATTCACCAGCCTACACGATTAGCTAGTGGAAAATGCATAGACAATATCATACATAACATTAGAGGTAGTAAGTGTGCAGTACTTGATCTTGCGCTATCTGATCATACTGCCCAAGGGATCAAATGCCCTGTGAAAAAAACTTCTTCCATTAAGCATTGGTATACTCTCGAGGCGTGACTATTGCCAAGAAAACTTGACTAAATTCATTCTCTCTCTACATAATCTTGGTTATAGTGAAGTCTATCTACACGACAATCCTGAGTAAGCATTGAACTGTTTCTATGACCTTTTAATGCCTTTTTATGACATCTGTTTCCCTCCAAGGAAAATAAGAATCACTCAGCATAAAAAAATGAAGCTGGATTTCCAAGGGAATTAGGCTCAGATGTAAATGGAAAATATGAGAAATGTTATCGCAATACAGGCGAGCTCCTACGTCTAAAAACAAAGTAAAATTTAAAAAACCCCGACACATTTTTATTTCATGCTACATAATTTATCTAGTACATAGTAGATACGCTTCGATCCGCAATCTAATGACACGCGATATCTTGCGAAAACACCCCGATTCAAACAGTAAAACGCCCATAACTTTTGAACAGCTGAACCGATTTTATTCAAACGTAGCTAAGAACGTGCTAAACGTAGCTTGATTAGTCACCTTTTAAACAAAAAAACTAAATCAAAATCAGTACAACTGTTTGGACGCTATGATGCCACAGACAGACACACAGATACACAGATACATAGCAACACAAGTAAAACTTATAACACCCCTCTTTTTCCGCCGGGGGTTAAAAATAAACTTTTATCAAACCAGTAAAGATTAAAAAGCTCGTTTAAAGATTATAATAACATATTAACCCAAAAATCTCAGAATGACTCTCACATAAATTCGGCCAGTAATAAATCTAAAGCGACTTGGAGCATTATCAATAAAAATAAGATTACCTATTCTAGAGAAAATATACCTGAATACGTAAGAATAAATGACAATAAAATACATAAACCTCTACAAATTGCACAAGCTTTTAATGACTATTTTATAGACGAAATTCAACCGAATAATTCTACTCCTTCCTATGCAAATATTGATAATAATTGTAACTCCATATTTATTCCGTCTACAGTACCAGCAGACATAGTTGCAATAATTCGCTCTTTAAATAATACCAATAGCCATGGATATGACGGCATTATTATAAAAGTGGTCAAAAATGTATCGCAATATCATTAATCTTTACTAATTAACTAATCAATGTCTTCAACCAGTTTTACAATACAACTGGTAAGACTTTTAGTATCATCTCGCTCAGTTTTCAAACAGGCAGGGTATTAATCAAAATGCAGAAATAAAATAAAAATATTGTTTTCATTTTAAGCCGCGAATTATTAATCTAGCTGTTTTTTGTATATAGTAACATCGTTTTCTGAGACCAAATCTATACTTAATATTATAAAGAGGTAAAGTTTGTGAGTTTGTGACGTTGTAAGGGGTAATCTCTGTATCTGCAGAACCGATTTTGAAAATTCTTTCACCAGTAGAAAGCTACATTATTCCTGAGTGTCATAGGCTATAATTGATTTCCAAAAAAATTAGAGATCCTTATGGAAATTGCAATAATGTAACCCAAGGTAGCAAAATGTTGCCTGTAAAATACATTATTTGGCGTGAGCAGAGGAAACTATTGATGATAGATGAAAATTTGTAGTTATGTAGGCAGGGTAGGTAGGGTAGGCAGGGTAGCCAGGGTAGGCAGGTTTTGGGCAGGGTAGTCAGGGTAGGCAGGGTAGGCAGGGAAGGGGCAGGGTAGCCAGGGTAGGCGGGGTAGGGGCAGGGTAAGCAGGGTAGCCATTGTAGCCAGGGTAGGGGCAAGGTAGCCAGGGTAGCCAGAGTAGCTAGGGAAGCCAGGGTAGCCAGGGTGGCCAGGGTAGCCAGGGTAGCCATGGTAGGCAGGGTAGGGGCATGGTAGCCAGGGTAGCCAGGGAAGCCAGGGTAGCCAGGGTGGCCAAGGTAGCCAGGGTAGCTATGGTAGCCAGGGTAGGCAGGGTAGGGACAAGGTAGCCAGGGTAGCCAGAGTAGCCAGAGGAGCCAGGGAAGCCAAGGTAGCCAGGATGGCCAGGGTAGCCAGGGTAGCCATGGTAGCCAGGGTAGCCATGGTAGCCAGGGTAGCCATGGTAGCCAGGGTAGGCAGGGTAGGGGCAAGGTAGCCAGGGTAGCCATGGTAGCCAGGATAGCCAAGGTAGCCATGGTAGGCAGGGTAGGGGCATGGTAGCCAGGGTAGCCAGGCCAGCCAAGGTAGCCAGGTTGGCCAGGGTAGCCAGGGTAGCCAGAGTAGCCAGGGTAACCATGGTAGCCAGGGTAGGCAGGTTAGGGGCAAGGTAGCCAGGGTAGCCATGGTAGCCAGGATAGCCAAGGTAGTCAGGGTAGGGGTAAGGTAGCCAGGATAACCAGAGAAGCCAGGGAAGCCAGGGTAGCCAGGGTGGCCAGGGTAGCCAGGGTAGCCAGAGTAGCCGGGGTAGCCAGGTTTGGGGCAGGGTAGCCAGGGTAGCCATGGTAGCCAGGGTAGCTATGGTAGCCAGGGTAGGCAGGGTAGGGGCAAGGTAGCCAGGGTAGCCAGAGTAGCCAGAGGAGCCAGGGAAGCCAAGGTAGCCAGGATGGCCAGGGTAGCCAGGGTAGCCATGGTAGCCAGGGTAGCCATGGTAGCCAGGGTAGGCAGGGTAGGGGCAAGGTAGCCAGGGTAGCCAGGGTAGCCAGGGTGGCCAGGGTAGCCAGGGTAGCCATGGTAGCCATGGTAGGCAGGGTAGGGGCATGGTAGCCAGGTTGGCCAGGGTAGCCAGGGTAGCCAGAGTAGCCAGGGTAACCATGGTAGCCAGGGTAGGCAGGTTAGGGGCAAGGTAGCCAGGGTAGCCATGGTAGCCAGGGTAGCCATGGTAGCCAGGATAGCCAAGGTAGCCAGGGTAGGGGCAAGGTAGCCAGGATAACCAGAGAAGCCAGGGAAGCCAGGGTAGCCAGGGTGGCCAGGGTAGCCAGGGTAGCCAGAGTAGCCGGGGTAGCCAGGTTTGGGGCAGGGTAGCCAGGGTAGCCATGGTAGCCAGGGTAGGCAGGGTAGGTAGGTAGCCAGTAGACGGGAGCAAAGCCCCGAGGGTCAGCTAGTGTTAAATAAAAGGAATACCCACTGGCACTATTTGGTTTTCATTATATCACTGAAAACATTAATCACATGGATTCCTTTTATCAGCAGTCAATGAATTTCCATTGTTAAAGTAAGTTATTCTTAAATAATAAATAATCTATTGAAATATGGAAACTCCATTTTACGAGTAAGGTACAATAGGAACACTTAATGGTATTAAAATTATCATACCTAAATAAAGTGAACCCTTTTTTGTCGCACGCAAATACCAACTTAATACTTACTTTTAGTGTCCGACCGAAGTCTGTGTCTTCATAAGTGTGTTGAAAAACGTCATTTAACACAAGAGTGTATTTAAGCTTGGACAAACAGTACAATCAATATATTTTAACCGACTTTCCAAAAAGGAGGAGCTTCCGTGTCTTTTTTATATTCTATAGGCTCGCGCTTGACCACTATCTCACCTGATGGTAAGCGATGATGTGGTCGACGGTGAAACACGCTTGCCTAGAAATAACCTATTCACTCTTGACTTAAAGACCCCCAGATTGTAGCTGTCGGGAAAGAGAGGCTCCGGCAGGGAATTCCACTTCTTAGCTGTACGCATAATAAAAGTTTTCCCAAAACGTTTTGTGCGTGTGGGTGTTCGGCTGTATGTATGTTTACCGAGAGCAGTGGTGGCCCAGTGGTAACAGCCCCGACTTACGTGTCGTAGGTCATGGGTTCAAACCCCGGCAGGTGCTTGACTTTGTGTAAATTATTTCATCACCACTGCTCTAAAAACGGTGAAAGAAAACATCGGCATGTCCTAGAACCAAAAATTCGAAGACATGTGACATCCACCAGCCCGCACTGGGCCCGCGTGGTGGATTAAGGCCCATTCCCTCTCTCACAGAGAGGAGGCCTGTATACCAGCAGTGAGAACATTAAAAGGCTGTTGATGATGATGTTCACCGATTACTCCGTCAATTATGGACCGATTTTGAAAATTGATTTTTGTATAAAAAGATATACACTCGAGGTGGTCTCATTGTCACAAAGTCAGGATCTGATGAGGGGATCCCATGGAAATCGAGGGAAATCCTCAAATTAGACAAAAATGTAACGATTTTGGTATTTTCTTCAACATGGTAAGCAAATGCATTCAGTAGGTAAGTATCATTTGGTGAACTGGAACTGATGAGGAGGACCACAGAGGGCCACTGGAACTTCTCAATGGGTAGTATGTTTTGGGTATATGATGTCTCGAATAGTTAAATGACTGTGATGAAGAATTTAAATAAATGGTTCTATTGAAAATTGCTGTAAAAAAAATAGTTACCAAAGTCACCGACTATCGAAAAGAAGTTATTTTTCGCTTTCTAGTGTTTTGTTTAGTAAGACGGTTTATTTTTTTTGTTTAAAGTTTATACCTTTGATAACAATACCTACATATTTCATTCGCTTAGATGGTTGTCTGTAAACTGTGGAATTCCCAAAAACTGCAAGCGGAGCCATTTCGAAATGATCAAATGGCTGAAATCACTCAGTATTTAAGTAGCCCTGGATTAAAAAATGGGAACACTTGAAGCCTCAGAAACGGGTTTTCGGGTTTATCGTAGTTTTTGTTGTATTTATTTATTATAATGTACATCAACAGCATTACATACAAAACAGTAAACAAAGTAAAAATAAAGGTGCTGGTATCTATATTTATTACAGGTATACGCAGCTTACACCATGTGGTCAGAAACACTAAATTATTTATAATTTCAAAATATAAATATTAATCTAAACTTAAAAAAACATAGTAAAAATAAAAATAAGAACATACAAAATGAAAAACAGACATAAGAAAAAAAAGAAAAGAAGTATGAAGTTTATGTTCGTAATTAGACTAAATTGAAGTATTTGCACACTCCCGTATCTCCGAGATTGCTCTTCTAAACTTATTCAGTGAAACACCGTGTAAGTCATTATCTGGTGTTGTACAAAAACTATTACTTCTACCCATGCGGAGAAGTGGAGCGTAGAGGCCTAGGTTGGTTTTGCGGAATGGAATATGGAGTAATTTTGTGATGGGATGTCTGGATAGATTTTAAGGGACTGAATATTGGATACATTCTACTAAATCATTGCACTTAATAAACCCGTTTGCTACTTTGTAAAGGAAAATTAGATCACGCGTACGGCGAAGGTCACAAAGTTTTTTTTTTCAAAATAAAGACACTGCGTCTTTATTTTGAATAAAAAAACTTTTTGCAAAAAAATACTACCGACTTCCAAATACAAAACTACAAAGTGAAAAATAACTTAATTTTTTGAAGTCGGTGTCTTTCGTAGGGACCATTTTTTTGCGTTATGGACACCGACTTCAAAAAATTAAGTTATTTTTCACTTTGTAGTTTTGTATTTGGAAGTCGGTAGTATTTTTTTGCAAAAAGTTTTTTTATTTTTCACTTTTTAGTTGTACGTACCTAATAGGCAAGTTAGTAAGGGAACTATTTCGCCAGAATAGATTTCATGAAACTTGAACATAACCGGTGAAATGAGAGGTCTGCTTACCCATTAAGAGCGAACTGGCGTGATGTTATGTTATGAAATGTTATAAACAACAAACAGACATGCGATTGCAGGAATCCCGAGAGATTTGCCGTTATTTATTGAAGAGTCCTGTTGTATATCTCCGAAGTTCTTCATCAGATCTTCACCAAATTAAAATGGGACCAATTTCGGAACATACTTTTTCAAACAAAAAAAGAATTTTCAAAATCGGTCCACAATTGACGGAGTAATCGGTGAACATAAACAAAAAAAAAAAAAAAAAAAAAAAACAAACTTGAAGTCGAACATAGAACCTCCTCCTTTTTGGGAAGTCGGTTAAAAAGTGTAGGCACTGATATAATTGCAAGATGTTTAGTGAAAGCTCTTTCAATTTTTTCAAGTATTTGCGAATGAACAGCGTAGAGTGAGCTCCAGGCGACACTGGCGTATTACAACCGACTTCGCACAGTGCGCACTAGGGTGTTAAACAAAACTATTATGGTCTTTGGTTGTTGGAAGCCTCTTGTGTTGCGTTTCACAAAACCCAGCATCTGCGCAGACTTCTTTACGACGTCGTTGATGGCTTGAAGGTGAGCCCATCATCCACCAGAACCCCTAGATCCCGGATTTCTCCAACCTTTACCAACGAGGTGTCGCATAGTGTGTAGGTAGTTGGGAATGATGACTTTTTCTAGAGAAATAGATGTGAAAGCATTTTTAGGGGATTAAGGTCATATTGTTGGTTTTGCATCAATTTTCGACGTTTCTTAAATCGCTTTGAATAAGCGTGATGTCTTCAGGCCCAGTGATTCTTTTGTAAATATTTAAGTCATCTGCAAACAACATTGATTGACAGTGCCTAATATGATTTGTTTTGTCATCAACAAATAGTAAAAACAAAACTGGGCCAAGGTGGGAACCTTGTGAAACACCGGAGCGTGCATGAAATTCGTAAGAAACATAGCCATTGACAGCAACGAACTGTGAACGATTTACAAGGTTTGATGCAAACCATCTCAACTAAGATCCGTGCACACCACTAACCTCAAGTTTTGCTATCATGAGGGGATGACTCACCTTACCGAACTCGCTGCTGAAATCTGTATATATTGCGTCGACTTCGTCTCCGCAATCGAGCGCTTCAGATATGTCGGATAAATATTTGACTAAATTAGTATCTGTGGAACGTCCAATTCGGAATCCATGTTGGCTATTGGAAAGCTTAGTGTCCAAGTAGTTAGTAATTATGGGACAAACGGGACACTCAAAAAGCTTTGAAAACATGCTAGGATGGAAATAGGCCTGTATTTTTTAATATTGCTGGAGTCGCTTTTTTGTGTACCGGCACGAGCCGAGCCTTCTTCCATTCTTCTGGCAATACTCCCGACTCTAAAGATCGATTAAATATTAGACACAGTGGATCTGCAAGTGCTCTCCCATATGATTTAACTGGTTTAAAAACTGGTGGAATACAATCGGGACCAGCACCCTTGGATGTATCAAGTTTCTTTATCTTCGCTAGAACTTCTAGTGGAGAATCTTTTATGTTCCTAAGCGCTCCGGATGATTCTTGGATGTTTGTTTTGTTACTGCCATTTGGGTCGGTGAAAATTGAAGAAAAATGAGAAACAAAAAGATTTGCAATGTTAACCACTATTAGCTACTACATCTTCCATGTGCATTCTGGCTGGAATCACTGATTTACTGTTTCGTTTGTTTTTAATGTAATGCCAGAATAATTTGGGCTTTTTTGTTATTTCGCTCTCAATGTGTTGTTTATAGTCTCTATAGTTTTGGTTGATCATTGTATGACAACTTGTCTCGAGGATTATTATATTTTCGAAATTTACTACGGTACTTTTCTTTTTCGGACAGTGCTTTTAAGAGAGCTTTACTAAATCAGGAAGGATATTTTGAGTTTTTACAATTGTGGTGAGGTATGTGCTTGTCGATCAACTCTTTTAATTTTGTGAAGAATACAGAAACTAGATTATCAATGCGATGAATACTAATTGGTGCGGGGTGAGGCAGGGGAGATTGAGCTCACCAACGCTCTTCAATCTGTACATCGATGAACTTGTTGCCGGGCTCAGCAGCCGCCATGTTGGATGCCATATACACTCAATTTATTTTAGTATTGTATAACTGCGCAGCACGTGTGTGAGTACTATGTACCCAACTGTAGATCTACCATTTGCTGTACCTTTGTGTCGTTCTTTGACTTATGTGTGCCCTGGCAGTTGAGTGTGTCATGCTCTCTCAAATGTCTCTCTGATGGTGGCGCGTGTGTTGGATCATTCTGTTCCCTTCATGATGGTTGAGCTGGGTGGTGCCGATTCATGCGTCATGTTCGTGAACGGGCGCCGTCAGTTGGGATTGGTCTTAACTTAACTGCTTCGGATGCTAGTGTTTTTCAAGTACCTATTGTGTAACTTCACGGTACATGTGTAGGTGCTTTTAATACTTTGTACCTCTACGTAGTATAGTATGTAGTGATTCTGGGTGCATTGTCCTCACACATATGAATTTATTAATGTATGTACTTATGTACCTAAATATTGTAAAAAAACATTTTTTTGTTAAAAGAGTAAGTATGGAGTTTCTTGAGCGTTCTTCTCCATAACAAGCTACTTTCCGAATGCACGGTAGAATCAATTTTTATTCCTTTTAATTTTTTATGTATTAACGTTCAAAAGTGCCGCTTGGTGGCCTAGTTGAAATAAAATATCTTTGTCTTTGTCCATGTTGATGATGTTTCTTTTAACAACATCAGCTACGCTGATGACATTGTGCTACTGAGCGCATCAATAGGGGGACTCAGAGAGCTATTAAGCATTTTTGAAACGTACGCTCATACGCATGGCCTTAAGTATAACGTCAAAAAGAGTCAGATTATGGTATTCAATGCGGGTTCTAAGTGTCCAGCGGAGGTTCCTCCAGTAAGGCTGTATGGGGTACCCTTGGAGCGGGTACATAGTTTTAAATATCTGGGCCATATTGTGACGTCCGACCTGAAGGACGTCGCTGATATTGAGCGAGAAAGGAGGGCGCTGTCGGTGAGGGCGAATATGATTGCCCGCAGGTTTGCTCGTAGCTCCAAGGATGACCACCACCACCACCACCACCTTGTTTCGAGCCCATCTTTTTATACGAGTAGTCTGTGGCTGTCATATTTACAGAAATCTTACAGCGCTCTTCGCGTTCAATATAATAACGCGTTGAGGGCACTGCTGCGGCTGCCTCGCTTTTGCAGCGCATCGGGAATGTTCGCGAGCGTCAGCATTGACTGTGGCTGGCTTGCGCATGCTGGTTATGCCAGCATACGCAAGAGGGCGACCTCAATGGCGAGTAGAGTGCGGGGCAGCGGCAACAATCTTCTTAGCGTTGTTGCCTGTTGGTTGGCCGGGCCTTTCATGCGGCAGTGGCAGGCCTTGCATGCACCCGTATACCGGGCTTGGGGCAGATATAAATGTAAAATAATTACCAGTTTATTTATTTTTTGCAATATTATTATTTTGTTTTAATTACAATTTATATAATTTTAATTTTTAATGTTTTGACATTTTTATAATATTCCACAATTAGCAATTTTACATTTGACATTGTTTTATACATTTCTGACTTTTTATATTTTGTGGACCGTTTTAATTATTACTTTTAATGAGTTTTTGACTATTTAAATTTTAATTATGCATTAATTGTATTTTGGGTTTTTATCTGTTCTGTAACTTGATGTACCTATTTAAAACTATGGACTGGAATTATGTCTGAAATAAATAAATAAATATATATAATATCATTGGAGAACGAAAATTCTAGATCCCAGCTTGCAGGTCAAACATAATTTTTATATAGTCACATTTGTAGTATTTTGGGCGAATATTGTTATTTGGGCGCAAACATTTGATATTAACATGTGATATGGAAATTATTAGAACAGGGTGTTTAGTATCAAGCCTAGTAATAGTATTACTTATAACTAAATCAAGTGTTCTTTTATCAATGTTACAAACGCAGTTAAATTGAAAAAGACTGTTAATTGTTAGAAAATCAATAAACGTATCCCCTAAAGTTTATTATAGTTCTTAGGAATAGTATAGGTTGGTCCATCTAAAGGTGGCCAATTAATGAAAAGATTAAAATCTCCGAGGATAAGAACTTCTTCAACGTTGTTTACAGAGTTACTTACAGTATTTAGAAAAAAATGTAATGACTATACTTTTACAGGCAGAGGTAAATATGTGACACAAAAGCCTATATTTATACAATGTTATTAAATTTTAATTTAACAGTCACCCAGAGGTCTTCATTGTCACTTTCCCAATTGTGGACTCTGGCTGAAGGAACATCCCGAGAAATAGCTAGGAGAACACCGCCGCCATCTTTTTAAGCAGCATTATATTCTAACGTGACGGAAACAGTTTATCTAGAATCAAACAACTCACTATTCAGGATGTTTGAATTGATAAATGATTTTATTTCTGTAAGTTGGCTTGTACAAACACTTTTACATGTCGATCATATTTTTTTGAAACTAGATGAGGTCGGCGTTTCCTGTCTGACTAATCTGAGAAGAAAGGCCGAAACAAACTCAGAGGTCACAGTCTCTTTTAAAAGCCCAGACAAAATCTTGGTTAGATCATGTGAAGACCATGTAGACTGATATCTGAAATGGTCTTTTGAGGAAAGAACCTGACCTGTCCAGTCAGTGCACGCATTTGTCAATAACCGAGCAGCTCAACTCAGAATTTAAGGAGCTCAACGATTCGACGAACAATACCAAAGAAAGGACATTCGGGTTGGCCGCGTAAACTACTCAAACTGCCAGACCATGATTAAAAACTAAGATAAAATTAAAAACAAAAAAGAAGAATGATCCACATAGTCTTCACATTCACAATAAATAAAATAATACTTTGAAAAGTAAATATTCTTGTCATTCAATTCAGCCAAGTCTCAGTAAAAGCTATTATTTTATAATCGTTCAGCAAAGTGTTTTCATAAAGTTCGTTTGTTTTCGTTCTTAAGCCTCTTACATTTTACGTTTGAGATAGTTAGTATATATAATAAGAAATAAATGCAACAGATCGTGCGGTAAATCTATACCTACAAACAAATATCACAATCTTACATAATTACATCACATAGTCTACTCCGAGTTATGTGACCCAGCCCAGACTTCGCAAATAGATAGTGAGTATATATAATAAGAAATAAATGCAACAGATCGTGCGGTAAATCTATATTTGTGAAAGAAGCAACAGAAGGATAAGACAGCAAGCATCCACCTATAATTGGTAGATAGGTACCTACAAACAGATATCACAATCTTACATAATTAGATCACATAGTCTACTCCGTGTGATGTGACCCAGCACAAACTTCGCAAAAAAAAACGACTATAGACAAACAGTAACATCCGGTAAGTATCATTATTACATAATAAAAATTTGACAGCGGCAGGGGTTCGTATTCAGGTCGGTAACGAGATTTACACTTCAACCACTCTCGATGAAATATATCCGAGGCATGCTTCCTCATGACACCTGTTGTTGATAACTGAAATATAAAACGATCCAAATCATGAAGTAAACCAGAGCCACGGCGTAAATATACTGTTCTGTAGATGCTCACATAAGGTTGTTTTAAACGATACATTGCCATATCGCAGTTATCGTCAGCCAGCTGCCATCGAAAAACCATATAGTCAGACATAGAAACTACAGTATATAAAGACTTCTTTGGTTCAACTTTAACAGTCATCAAACAGTTTATTCTAGTTCCACAATCCTTATGCCCGTCAAATTCAAAGCGATGCTGCCAATCAGTATGTAAAACAGCTTGATATTGTTTTAAATCTTCTGGATCTTTCGGTTCATAACCACGGAGCGGTCGAGTAGTCACACTGCACAAGTTTGTCTGAATTGCGTAAGGAATTATAAACGCTGTGAACAATAGACTGGAGAAAATTAGTGTTTGTGGCCAACCAGATTCTGTACGCGTAACAGCAGTTTTATTTAATAAATATCCAAATATAGTAAGACAATCGCGAGAAAAATCTTTTCGTGGAGAAAATATTGATAAACATGTAGCCGCCATACAAAAAATTACGAATATGAATCCGATTATAACAAAAGTCGTAAAAGACTGACGTAAAACTGCATACCATTGCCCTATGTGATTGGCGTGAGAAATAATAAAAAACATGTTATCTATTGCTATTGGGTAACTGTGTGAAATGTTACTAGAATACTTCGAAGTAATCTCATATCCTCCTAAAACACCTTCAACTTCGTTGTTCACGACTTTATGCAACATAATCACTGTTGAATTACTCACGAATCTACCATATTTGTCAACTTTGGCAAATTCTTGTAAATCTATTTTCACTCCGTATTGCTTCTGAAATAATGTAATGAAAAGTTGTTCAAGTCCTTTGTAGCTTGTGTCGAAGTTTGTGTGCGGCCATATATTACGAGATAAGAATTTATATCGGCAGTTACGAATACTTCCTTTGTATAATACAGATATATTTTTCTGAGTGTGGTAATCAGAGCACCTTGACCAAAATGTTAGACGACCAGATTTCAAACATAAGCCAGGTTTTGTAAAATTAAACTTGTATATAGCGTAGTCGTCAGCATACCGAGATATTAATGAAACTTTATGAAAAATATTATATGCATGAAGCAGATCGGTTATGTCATGTAGATTATCATAATTTTGCAAGACAAAGATGAATCTTGCTGCTGGATTCCAAAATGCATCAGAGGTGACTTTAGTTAGCCCGTTCTTTAACTCTTGATAATCTTCACTCATCACAATATAAATCACATTGCTTATATTGCCGGCATCCCATAAGAACTTTCTTGAAACAAATCTTGCACCTTTCACGTTGTGGAGGGCTGATAATTTTAAATCATTGTTCATATTCATTACAGTTACGTCCATTATGTGGTGATACTTCTTATAATCTATGTCTGCTACCATTTTAACGACACAACTAGTGAGACTTTGATAATTATCTTGCTCAATTTTGAATACAGCACAACTTGTAAACGAAATGCAAAACATTGTGAAAATAATCGTGTCCATTTTTGAATTTATCCAGTCTAGCAGTATGTACCTGTGCGTGCGTAGGTTATACCTGCAGATTCTAAGAACGAACAAAGAAAAAGTAATGTTATAGATTTAGGTTGGAGGTCAATCAATCATTCATTTATCGGCAATATCTTTAATGGAGTCACCAAGTAGTCGTTGTTAAATCGTAGATTCAACACCTAATGGTCCTAAAACACCGCTTACTAATGAAATATGGAAATACCTACTATTTAATTGGTTGGCTACTTACGCACAACTAGAACATTGCTATGAAACTTATGAAGTGAACGAAGTGACTTTATTGGGTCGCTTGTTGCCTTTATGTTTTTTGCTTGTACCTAGAAATGCTCATGCATACTGCGCTACCACGGGGAGATAGCGCAGTTGTGTTGGACTCTAACCCACTAAAACTCCACCTCCTGTGCCGCTTATGGCGGGAACACGGGCACGCGCGTTAGCACTCAACGCGAAACCGCCGCGGATTTCCGTCTCCGGACCCTCCTCTGGGGGGTACCCCCCACCACCGGCGCACCAGAACACACTGTACGCCGTGACTACTCCAGGGACCAAACCAGCATATGGGCGCCAGTTAACCCCGTGTATGGCACCCTTGGTCCCCTGTGACGGGTCAGGACAGTGGCCCCGCAGCCTACCACTTCTCGGCGCAGGGGATAGGGAGAGCGGCGCACCGCAATACCGGAAATCCTCTCCCGCCGCTGCCTCCAACCACCAGTCACGATGCCTCCGATTCACGATATCGCGGCCCGCCTCAGTTGTGATGTCGCCCAAGTGACACCTGTTGGCCGCTACGTCGTCAGCTTGCCCTGACGAGCGGCCTCTCCTCGGGTTCCTCACCTCGAAAATAAAAAACGGTTAAAAAGGCGTGGCCTGCCGATAATTCGTTTTTTTTTACATCTATGTTCTATGTTATGGGGTTTGGTTGCCACACTTAGTCCTTCAGGTGGACCATTGTGCGTGGGCCATGGCGGCCGTTGGGTGGATTATTCCAACCAGCCCACCTCCCTCCAGAAGCCAATTAGGGCTCCTGGTTTACTTAGAACGTCTGTGTATGATCTGGGCGACCCGAGGGTTTGTGTTCTTATCTGGGTGACCTCTGTGCATTCAAAGAGAACGTGCGCAACGGTTTCCTCAGTCTACATGCATGCCCTAAATAGAGGACTGTCCCTTATGACTATGGTGTGGAAGTGTTTGTTTAGTGAGCAGTGTCCCGTGATGGTCTCCGTCATCAGGCGCAGACCATTTCTGTCCAGGCGTAGCAAACGTCTGGTAAGCCTACTGTCCAAAGATGGTAAAGCCTCTTTGGACTGCCTACAGCCTGGTGCCGAGGTCCACCAGGTTTCCGCTTGTGCCTGGGTGAATTCCTGTAGCCACCTGCGTATTTGGTTAAGGGGATGGGTACAACAGGTTGCTGGATCCACGTCTCGCAAGCTCGTCAGCCGCGTCATTACCCAACGATCCGCTGTGTCTCTTTATCCATTGCAGTGTCACCGTGTTACGACTAGATACGGTTATTTGTTCTAGTGCGTTGTGGCATTCTAGTATTCATTTTGATGTAATATATTTTTTCCGTAAGGATTGGAGGACTGAGGCGCTGTCGGAGAATATATTTATTAATATTTATTTATTATATACTTTATTGTACACCACAAAAAAACATACAGGACAAACGTTCAAATATACAAGTGTACAATGGGCGGTCTTATCGCACTAGGCAATCTCTTACAGACAACCTTTGGATGGACTGAATGATAGGAGAAGAATTTAGGGTTGTCAGTGTACAAAATATCAAAAATAATATTACTTAGACTTAATAACATACAATACATACATACAATAATAATTAATATACTAATACATATCAAATATATAACAGAGAAAGGAGAAGAATAAAAATTATAGTGAAAGGTAATGCTCCTTCACCATTTTCTTGAACGTTGGCAGTGTTTGAGCACGTCTCACTTCAATAGGTAATACATTCCACAACCGAGCTGCTTGAATCGTGAAAGATTTGTCAAAGAAGGAAGTGGAATGCATACGAATACTTAATTTTAGATTTTCCGATGATCTCAAGGACCTAGAATGGGTGTCATAGAGGAACTGAAAGCGTTCTTTGAGATAAAAAGGAGTAAAAGGATTAAATAGCAAATTATAAAGCAAATAAAGTATGTGGGCATTCCGGCGAAGGCGAAGTATACGTATGTGAGTGTCCGTAACCCTCCTGGCTTCTAGGGCGTGGACCGCCAGTATGATGCCCACACACTCCGCCTGATAGACGGTGTTGAACCCTCCTAGCGGTCTGGATATATTTATATTTAGGTCGTGTGAGAAGACCCCGACTCCGGTACCGGAGTCCGTCTTCTATCCGTCAGTGTATACTCTCATCTCTTTCGGGCCCGGGTAGTCACATCGTTCTTCTGTACTGTGCGATGGTTCGGTGCTTAATCTCCAGTGCCCTGCGTAAGCTAGCCGTGGCAGTTTGGCTATGCTGGAGGTTAGTTTGGATGATGTTTAGGGGCGCTGTTGGAGGTGGAGTGGGGTTAATCGGAGACGGATCCATCTGATAGTCCCTCCGTCTCCACCTCCCGGTATTTGTCTTCGTCTTGTGTATCTCCTGGCGACGAGGCAAGGAGTTTGTCGTTCCAGCCGGGTGATACAGGCGGTATGGTGTCGTCGACATCGGCCATTGCCGCTCGGGCCATCTCCATCTCGAGTTGGACAATGTCCGTGTCGCTCGTCAGTGTCATCGTCGGTTTTGTCGTCTGTGTGCTGTCGGTCTGGGTGTCGAAGGGGCGGGTCGAGGGCCAGAAACCCCAAGACCTTTTCAGCTTCCTCCGGTGGCAACACCAGGGTCAGGTATGTCCCGTAACGGTCGCCACCGATGGTAGTTGCCCTGTACAGCGACCACCTTGCTACGTCGTACCAGGTGTTCTGACGGATTAGAACACCGTGGAGCCTGTTCACGTCACCTCTGTAGCGAGGGACGAAGAGCGAGGCTCGGACCCGGGTGGGTACGTCGGTCTGTCTGAGCACCGTCAGTGTCTGGTCGTTGTCGGGGAGTACGATGTGGGTCACATTTTGGGTCAGCCAGGTCAGGGCGTTATCGTCCTCGCACCATATCTGCACCGTGCCTTCCGCTACCCGTGGGTATACGCGGAAGGCCGGAGGTGGCGTCGACGGGTCTGAGTCCAGTAGTCTGTGCTCCAGGGCGGTCTTAACGTGCTCGGCCTCATCCCTAGTTAGCTCCCTACTGGGGTGGGGAAGGCAGATTGCTACCGCTAGCCGCGCAGGAATGTCCTTCGTGGCCCGCGCGTAGGTCCTCTGCCCCTCCTGTGTGGGGTGAACTTTCACACGCTTGGCGTCCCCCTGGAGCGTGCTAGGTGAGGCCGTGACGTCGGGGCGCGTCCTCTTCCCCGATCCCGTCCCACTCGGTACAGGCTTCGGGTTTGAGGTGCCTGGCAGGGCGTTGGATGCCATCAACGCCCGGCGTGAGGCATGGGAGCGCTTGCCCCTGGTGTGTCTGGATCGAGTGTGGGTATTGTCGGTGTCCTGGGGTCGGGCGGCGGCCCCGGCAGGTGCTTCCACGTGTGGAGGCTCTTCGCGCACCTGCCCCCACTCGTTCGGGTTCGCGTCCGGCCGCTTTTCGCAATGGGTTTCCCCTGCGCGTACTTGCGGCTGGTCGCGTGGCCCCGCGTCCGGCTCCGTTCTGCGCTGGGTTCCCCTTGCGCGTACTCGTGGCTGGTCACGTACCCTCCATTCAGCGTCCGATCGCGTTTCGCGCTGGCTGTTGTTTTTTTTTAATTATAATAAAAACACCGGTTTCGGGAACAGGCTATCCAATATCCAAGCTTACCAATACGAGCCGTGTCTAAGTATAGAAGTACCTCTTTCTGAATCAAACCTTTGATCCAGCGGCCTAACGAGAGCCTCCTTAAGTATTGGTCGGGGCTCGTGGCTCGGTGGTTATCAAGCCATTAGCTGACATGACTATCGGTACATTGATTGCTAAAGTGCACGTGTGCCCACCCGTTAAGAATAAAGAAGTGCCTGGAGCTAGTTAGAAATGATCCGAGTAATGTAAAGTCGATGCAGTAGGTATAAAACATAACACTACGAAGCGAAAAATAACTTTCTTTTCCGAAGTCGGTGCCTTTGGTACCTATTGTTTTTCGTTTTTCGACACCGACTTCGGAAAAGAAAGTTATTTTTCGGTTTGTGATGTTTTGTTTTGGAAGTCGGTTGACTTTTGGTAAAAAAAAAAAACTATAGGTAAGCACCCCCGTAACTTCTTGTCTGTCAAAAAATAAACGAAAGTATCTGAGACGGGGTAAAACAATTGTGCAAAGCGTATTGTTTAAAAATCTCATAATGTCTGCAGCTGTCATTATTATTTAACACATATGCTTTTGACAGCACACCCAAAAGTCCATCGACGGCGCACGGTTGGCGCAGTGGTTGAGCGATTGACTGCTGCGCTGCGTGTCGCGGGTTCGATTCCGGCACGGAACAAATATTTGTATGACCTACAGATAGTTGTTCCGGCTCTGGGTGTTGTGTATGTGAGTTAATATGTTTGTAAACGCACCCACGATACAGGAACAAATTCCTAGTGTGGGGCAATGTTTTTTAAAAAGATAAAGAAAGATATATAACCGAAAAAAAAATGTCGCATTCTGACCAAACATCTCAATGTTCAAATTGTTCACTTCAAGAAAAGTTATGTCTCTTTCACTCGTGATTCAAGCGTATCAGGCTATCCTGCTGTCAAGGAGTCGATTTATACGTTTTGAGAATACTGCTGCTGCTGCGCTGGAGGGTGTCTTCAAGGTTCTGGACTGGAGGGGGCTTGGCATCAACGTTAATGGCGAGTGCATCACTCACCTTCGGTTTGCCGACGACATAGTGGTCATGGCTGAGACCATGGAGAGCCTCAGTAAAATGCTTGATGACCTATATATACCCTGAATAAAGCTTCCGAAAGAGTGGATCTTAAAATTAACATGGACAAAACCAGGGTCATGGTGAATGCCCATGTAACACCCACTCCTATCAAGGTCGGAGACTCTACACTTGAAGTTGTAGACGACTATGTCTACCTGGGACCAACAGTCCCGTTGGGTAGGTCCAATTTCGAGAAAGAGGTCAACCGTCGAATTCGACTCGGCTGGGCGGCGTTCGGGAAGTTGCGTGGTATCTTCTCGTACATCGTTTGCGGTTTTCTGTTCATCTAAATCTCTTCGAATTTTTCGAAGCTCGTGCATAATTTCCTCAATTTCTTATAGTTTCCAAATTGTTTTATAAATTGTATTACAATATTGAAGCGATACTTATGATACTGCTAGCGCTCTCTTGAGTTCCTGTTCCGAGATGCTAGGATAACAAGCTCCTTGACGGATAGATCGTAGATCGAAGATGATTCGCAGTTGTATTAGTGATACAGGTAGCTTTCCACAGATGTCGCTGGTGTATTTGTGAAGTTGTGCCACTCACTTCTTATTTCGCAAGTCACTTTTTTATTAAAAAAGCAGGGTTATTTAAATCATTTTTGTTTTTAAAAAGCTCAGTACCATTCATTTATAAGTATTTGCTTCATCATAGTCGGTTAACTATTCGAGATGTTTTATACCCGTGACATACTTAGCATTTAGGAGTTCCAGTGGCCATCTGTGGTCTTCTTCATCAGTTCCACTTCACCAAATTATACTTTCTGAGTGCAATTGATTGCATTGTTGATGAAAATACCAAAATCACTTTTGTATGCCTATAATATTTGAGGAGTTCCCTCGATTTCTCTAGGATTCCATCATTAGATCCTGACCTGATGACTATGGGACCAACTAGGAAGTATACACTTCAAAACAAAAGTAGATTTATTGAAATCGGTCCAGGCTTCTTTGAGTAATCGGGGAACATACATAAAAAAAAAATCCGTTGAATTGAGAACCTCCTCCTTTTTTTGAAGTCGGTGAAAAAGAGTGAACAACATTTTTGGTTGTTAAAAATTCGACCCTCAACTGGGCAAAAAGGGGTTATTACGTTTTATGGGGAGTAACGAAAAAAATATTATTCTTAAAATCAAATAATGAATCGTCCCAAAATAATAAAGCCTGTAGGCTTTATTATTTTTATTATCTACGATACCCACTTTTTTTTGATTTAACAACAGCATATTTTTTGTCACCTTCATTATGAAAGTCATCTGTAAGATAAAAGACGCGAACGAAGTCGCGGGCGGAGTGTTAGTTGAAGATAAAATAGAACGCAGACTTTACACATACGAGTATATACTCGTGGTAGTGACCCATATTATACGTTAGAGGTGTGATGTGTTTGATGTTGGTGCATTTTGATGTGTCATATTTGTTCGCAAGGAAAGGTTATGGTTAATGTTACTTAACTTTACTTACTTTAACTCTCTATTTTAGAGCACATTATTAAGTTATAGAGAAAATAATCATACTGTAAACTAAGATGAAAGTCTACGTAACTAGGTTTATCAAATTAAGTGAAGACGCAAAAACATTAAACACACAACAAAGAAGAAACAGTTATTATTTCTTAATGAAGATTTATTAATAAAAAAAATAGGATCACGTATGACAGAATTAGTCAGATAGTCTTGGTTGTCGGATAGTCAGGGTAGTCGTCGCTGGATGCACAGACATTACCATAACGAGGTTCTCAGGGCACTTCCCATCATCGATAGCAGAACAGCTTTCCTGAGTTGGCACGTCGTTGGTTGTCTTGGAGGGATGTTTCAGCACTCCGGATGCTGGAGCTTCGCCCATCGACATCTCCACTGTCTTTCCAACGTAACGGCTTCCGGTTTGCGGTCGCCACACCAGAAATTTTCCTTTTCGTTAATATCGATCTTTATTGTCGACAGAGGGTGACGCGCGTCTTCCTGCCGTCCGCTGACAGAGGCAGAGCGTGTTGTCTCAACACGTAACCGTCGATGCTGACGATCAGAGCCAGGCACAGAGCGATCTTCACGCACATATTTGAATACATGGTTGTATTCTTATGTGCTGAAGGGCCACGGACCTGTTGTAGAATGTGCCTGGTCCTGCTAAAGCAGGACTTTATATACCTTTTAGTGACGTAAACTGGATTAACTTTGTATGGTTTTTATTTCTCCTTATTATCGTTCTTCATACTGTGCCATTACATGTTGAAAGAATCATTATGTTGTCGTATAATTGTTGCCATTAAAAACGAGGGTAAATAATACACCCAACAAAAATGTTATTACGTAAAATGTTGCCAAGACGGGACCATAAATGGCTCGCCCTGTCAGGTTGGAAAAACGTGGCGTGCGAACAAGGTTAATTAACTTTAATAAAATTATTTAAAGAGAAAATACAAGAAAGAGGAAAGGACTTAAAGCCATTTCTTTCTTTGCAGGTATAATTAACCCCCGACGGAAAAAGAGGGGTGTTATAAAGACAAAGATATTTTATTTCAACTAGGCCACCAAGCGGCACTATTGAACGTTAATACATAAAAAATTAAAAGGAATAAAAATTTATTCTACCGTGCATTCGGAAAGTAGCTTGTTATGGAGAAGAA
Source organism: Orthosia cruda (assembly GCA_964057195.1). Taxonomy (NCBI): domain Eukaryota; kingdom Metazoa; phylum Arthropoda; class Insecta; order Lepidoptera; family Noctuidae; genus Orthosia; species Orthosia cruda. The sequence goes on along the minus strand of OZ059848.1, from coordinate 1,499,143 downwards.
CGCACAAGAAACTCCATACTTACTCTTTTAACAAAAAAAATATTTTTTACAATATTTAGGTACATAAGTACATACATTAATAAATTCATATGTGTGAGGACAATGCACCCAGAATCACAACATACTATACTACGTAGAGGTACAAAGTATTAAAAGTACCTACACATGTACCGTGCAGTTACACAATAGGTACTAGAAAAACACTAGCATCCGAAGCAGTTAAGCTAAGACCAATCCCAACTGACGGCGCCCGTTCACGAACATGACGCATGAATCGGCACCACCCAGCTCAACCATCATGAAGGGAACCGAATGATCCAACACACGCGCCACCATCAGAGAGACATTTGAGAGAGCATGACACACTCAACTGCCAGGGCACACATAAGTCAAAGAACGACACAAAGGTACAGCAAATGGTAGATCTACAGTTGGGTACATAGTACTCACACACGTGCTGCGCAGTTATACAATACTAAAATAAATTGAGTCTATATAATACAAATATATTCATACAGTCTTCAGCAGGTCCAACAATACTTCAAAAACAATAATGTTCTGCATATCACTTGTTTTTCTGCCCTAGTGTTTGTGGAGCCTAGTGTTTATAAGTTTGAGGTGGGTTGCTGTGTATCTGTGTGTCTGTGTATCTGTGTATCTGTGTGTCTGTCTGTGGCATCATAGCGCCTCAACGGATGAACCGATTTTGATTTAGTTTTTTTTTGTTTGAAAGGTTATTGTATCGAGAGTGTTCTTAGCTATGTTTGAATTAAATCGGTTCAGCCGTTCAAAAGTAATGCGCGTTTTATTGTTTAGATCGTGATGTTTTCGCAAGATAAATGTGTCGGGGGTTTTTTAAATTTTGAAATTTTACTTGTTAGTTATTAAGATAAACTCAAACTAGTATTTTTATGTAGTATAGATAGTATGTAACTAATACAAAATAAACCTTCCTTCACCTTTATTTCCTCAAACTAAATATTTCTCATTATATAAAAATATTTTTGGTGGGCTTTCATTTCTTTTTGTAAGTTGCTATGACAATACTAATTTTTTTAGGAAGGGTGTTTGATTTACTAAAAATCCTAAAATATTTATTTTATTATTTATAACAAGGAGTACTTATACCAATTTTCAGACCTCTAGCATCAAAATTTGCGGCAGTCTCATACAAACTTCCATCCCTGAGTTTTTGTATAATACAATACTATAACACACTCACACACAACTCCTCTTGCACACTTCATACGAGTTTTCAAATATTAAGTATGTTATGACCAGTGTGTGTTGCCAGTGATAAACTATGGCTCTGAGACGTGGTCGCTCACAATGGGCCTCATCAGAAAGCTTACAGTCACCCAAAGGGCAATGGACAGGGCTATACTCGAAGTATCCTTGCGTGATCGAATCAGGGATGTAGAGATTCGCAAGACAACCAGGGTTACCGACATAGCCCGAAGAATTGCCAAAATTAAGTAATCATAATCATAATCTTTATTTCTCCTCACAAAAACATGACCTTATGGAACAACTTATTATTAAATTTAGAAGGGAACATTTAGCAGTCAAGTGAGTGTGTGGAGCTGGTGTCTGTTATAGGTTTTAACCTGTATTACAGATCACCAGGTCCTCACCCCATGAACAACAAGTATAACATAACAAAAAAATAATTAAATAGACAAGCGTTTGATGGAACTTATAAATTAAAACTATCTGTTAAATTAAGGAGACATTTACAGCAACGAAAAATAAATATGATTCAGCAACGTAAAATAAATATCATAATGCCACAAAGCACAATATGAGTGTGAGTGGGTGTGTGTTGTGTGTGTATGTATATGGATGTATGTATTACTGTTTGGGTATGTGTATTTATGTGAGTGAGTGTGTGTATGTGAGTATGTGTGGTGATAATGAAATGAGTGTACGATTATTACCTAGCCATCAAATGATAATTACTACTGTAAAAGTTTATCTGTGGAAAAGTAGTCCTGTGTCTGCAACCAGTCTCTTACCACAGCGCTACATTCGTTTTTAGAAATAGAGTAGATTGACAAGAACCTGTTTATTTTATTATAAAGATTACAGCCCTGATAGCAGAAGAAGCGATGTGCAAAACAGGTTTTAAAGGATGGTTTTGTACAGACGATGTCCTTTCTCCGCCGATTCTCAGTCAACTTAGTATCATATGTCAGCAGAGAATGTTGTTTAGTGACTGTGTGTAAAATATAAAGCTGACGAACCGTTAGAACCCTCCTCTGCCCATCGACGGTTGGGTGAAAGAACGGTAGAAACATACATACTTTTAGTACAGCTCTTTGAGCCCTTTCAATTTTTATCAAATGGGTCTTCGCTGAACCACCCCATGCAGAAATACAATAACTGAGCTGTGACTGAGCAAGTGCAAGGTAAACTGTTCTTATTAAATCTTTGTTTCCTACATGCCGTAAATTTTTGAAGATATAGATTAATAATTTGCTTGAGCCACATTTATTGCCGCGGAGTGTATAAAAAAAATTCTGTTCTCCCTTTTTTGGGATAATATCCGAAACTTAGCCTAAAAGTTTCAAAATAATATCTTAAATAGTTTTTTTCCCTTTTATATTACAGGAATCTATGAAGTCTATGGTATTAAAATAACATGGTTAATCTCTCAATACAAATTTTGTAGGGAAGGTCTCTCCACTAGAAATTATTCGCAATGGTAATCTGTTCACCATGGAACTAATAAAAAAACATGGGTAACATAATAATAACTTTTTACATATTTTAGGTTCCTACTTGACCACACTGATAGGACGTCAAATGTATATTTGCGTCAAATTAATACAATGGTAATGGTAGCTAACCTACCTCTAGGTAGGTACACAAATTCTAGTAATATTGTGGCATACGTAATAAACTAACGATTGTTTTGTTTTTCAGTATTAGAATTGATTTTCAGTAGGCAAAGTACCGAGGTATGGGCGCCACAAACCGCGAAAAGGAATGACTCGCACGTGACCGGGTTTCCTCAAATCGTTGTTGTTGCAAAGCCACCTTTTTATTTCATTTCAATAATCAACATTATGTAATAAAAAGTATAAGTAAAAAGTTCAAGCAAAATCAAGATAAAGTTTCAACGTATTGTCATAAAAATAAATTTTCAATTACTGGGGCAACTCGTTTAGTAATTTTACATCATTTCGATCTTCTTCTTAGCGTGTCGATAGCAAATATAGTCTCTAAATATTATGTTTGGCTCAGAATTCTGCCACGGCAATAAACTACCGCAGCCTTAAGGTCTATCCATACGTATCAGGGCCGTGCCCGTGACGTGGACGGACCGTGCCACGTCAGGGGCTCAAAAAAATATCGTTGCGTAAATTTTATATGAACTCGTTCACACAAGTCTGGGCACGGGCCGTGCACGGGCCAGTAACGAATCTTCAATGACTGGGCCCGTCCCTGTCACGTCCCGGGCATGGCCCTGATATGTGTTGATAGACCTTTAAGGTCTTCATATGCACAGGTGATAGGGCATGCCGCGCAAGACGAAAGGTGGACCATGGATCATTTCGATAAATATTTAGTAGAGTTTCCAATACAACAGCTATGAAATGGTAAAATTTTTGCCTCAGAAAAATGGTTAGAAAACCACTGAAAACTTATAGACGACTTTTCCTTCGATTTCTTTGTCTTGCCCGTTTTCGTAGGGCAGTAGCTGGCCCAAGTAAATGTACTCATCAACATAGTGGATTTCTTACCCATCTACCTTAACCGTACTTTTTGTGCTACTTTGAATTTTGACCGATTAATCATTTCTCTAATTTCGAGGCTTGCTGATATTGTAGCATCTGCTATAATTCGGCAGCATTCGGTGCAAATAGGATGATATAACAAATTAAACAAAGGTTCGACGCCGAAGGAGGCCAAGGAAACGCCAGTGTGACGACTTGGAAGCGTTTACGGGAGATTGGCCGGCGAAGGTGAACACCGGGAAGATTGGACGGCCATGGGGATATCTTTGCACCGCATACGGGTAGGTAGATATAAAGGTTAAATAAAATATAGACGACTTTTCAGTAAGTTGTTGCCTAAGGAGGTAACTAAAATCAGCCAGTTTAATATGTAAAATGTGTGCGATATTATTATATACTTTATATAGTTTATTGTGAACCACTTAAATAATCACAGGACAGGATATTACTTCATTATTATCTCCGTTTTCAGTTCTAAACTTGACTTCTAGGTAGTTATTTTTGACTAAATTCTGTCAGCGGCTGCGCCCGCGTGAATAGTGTTTGGTCATTCCAAGGGTACATTTTACCGGGGTAAAAATTTATCTATGTGCTATTCCAGACTATAATCTATCTCTGTGCCCAATTTCATCCTGATCCGTTCAGTACTTTTTGCGTGAAAGAGTAATAAACATCTATCCATCCATCCTTACAAACTTTCGCCTTTATTAACCGACTTCCCAAAAAGGAGGAAGTTCTATGTTCGACATTGTTTGTTTTTTTTTGTGTATTTTCACCGATATCTCTTTTTTTTGTTTGAGTAAGTATGTTCCGAAATTGGTCCCATTTTAATTTGGTGAAGATCTTATGAAGAACTTCGGAGATATACAACAGAACTCTTCAATAAATAACTGCAAATCTCTCGGGATTGCTGCAATCGCATGTCTGTTTATTGTTTATACCATTTCATAACAAAAAATCACGCCAGTAGGCTCTTAAGGGGTACGCAGATCTCTCATTTCACCGGTTATGTTCAAGTTTCATGAAATCTATTCTGGCGAAATAGTTCCCTTACTAACTTTCCTATTACGTAGGTACAACTAAAAAGTGTAAAAAAAAAAACTTTTTGCAAAAAAATACTACCGACTTCCAAATACATAACTACAAAGTGAAAAATAACTTTATTTTTTGACGTCGGTGTCTTTCGAAGGTACCATTCTTTTGCGTTATGGACACCGACTTCAAAAAATAAGTCGGTAGTATTTTTTTGCAAAAAGTTTTTTTATAGTAGTAGGATAAGATTTGTAAAAGTTGTATATATAGGTATAATATATGAGCTGTATGATAACCATCACAAAGTACGCGTTATTAGTGTATAGAGTAAGTTGGGTAAGTGCTATGTATGTGTTTAAAGCTTGATATTTCATTATTAAACCTCCGTTAGTGCCTCCGTCTGAAATACGATACCTACGATAATCTAAGGTACATTGTCTATTAAATTGAATCATGAAGGTAAATATGATATGTATATTGGTATTTCCTTTGAATGGCACATTTTCGAGGTCAAATTTCCTCAATGGACGTTAACTACGTGTCATTAAAGCATTTATGATGAAAGACTAACTAGTAAATAGAATGCGAAAATCAACCGGACCTGTGCTTCTATTAGCCAACGACCTTGAGGGAACTAAACGCGCACTCGTTTCACACCCTCGCGAACCAAAATTCTGTAGTTTATTGTACTTTCCTTATTATTCTATTACATAAAGAAAAACCTTAAATCAAAATATAGATAATTAAATTGTGTCAATTTCATTAAAATTCGGACTGTGCTTTTGGGGCTATTCTCGTTTTTAGGGTTCCGTACCCAAAGGGTAAAAACGGGACCCTATTACTGAGACTCCGCGGTCCGTCTATCTGTCTGTCTGTCTGTTTTTCTGTCTGTCTGTCACCAGGCTGTATCTCATGAACCGTAATAGCTAGACAGATGATGTATTTCTGTTGCCGCTAAAACAACAAATACTAAAAACAGAATAAAATTAATATTTAAGTAGTCCCATACAACCAACGTGATTTTTGTGCCGTTTTTTGCGATAATGGTACGGAACCGTACGTGCGCGATTCCGACTCGCACTTGGCCGGTTTTATTTTAACCGTGTTAGACATAACTTTACAATTTGATTACACTATGTTATACGAATAAAACTCATAATTATCTTAGATAAAAATATTAAAAAAAATGGTATATTGTAACATATATTTTTCAAAAAACTACAAAAAACAACCCGACTGCTTCAGAAGCGAACTAAAAAGGCGTAAACAAACAAGAAGAAAATCATGCTGTGTAGTCGGAGGATACATATTCGCGAGCTGGCTGACCAAAACCACGAGTAGCCGTTTAGACGTGATTCTCATTTTAAAATCAGCTAATCAGGGTTAGTAGTAGTAGAAGGGATTCCCGTTTCCGCTCTTAGACTCCCATTAGGTCCGTTGTGCGTAGGTGTACTGGCTAACATAGCCAGCCTAGCTCCGTCCAAAAGCACTCAGGTCCCTGGGGGCTTCACAGGCTCCACGGAGCGACCTCACTGTTCCGAGGATTTCTTCACGTTGAGATGCCACGGCCTCGCATTCCAGTATTACGTGGGCGGCTGATTCTTCGGCATTAAAACAGCCCCTGCAAAGTGGGCTGTCTGTGGCGCCTATGTTGAAAAGATGTTTGTTGAGCTACTGAGGGTTATATGCGCTTTAAGAATATAATAAGCGACTATCGCTAGTGATAGCGACTCTCTGGGTAGAATGCTCTATACTTAGTAGTCTATAGGTTCTGCCTACTTCCCATGGGGAAAAAGCGCGAGTATGTGTGTACTAAGGATCGTCTACCGAAAAGTCATTCGTTGTTTTAAAATTTTAGCGTCTATTGTGGACTAACTTATTCAATTCAAGCGATTGGCTCTTAACAATAGCGAAAGTGGTTTTAAATTTATCCTAAATATTACAATGAATTATATTGAAAACTTGCTGTCCCACGTGGCTCCGCTCCCGTCAACTGGCTACCTACCTACCCATCTCACTACCCTACCTACCATACATACATGATTGTTGCGTAGCTTGAACCGTTTACGCAGCGCACGCAACGGAAGCTCTCAAAAAGGAATAATTTTGCCTGATTTTGTAACATTTTGCTCATATTGGTCGTAGCGTGATGTTATATAGCCTTCCTCGATAAATGGACTATCCAACACAAAAATATTTTTTCCAGTAGTTCCTGAGATTAGCGCGTTCAAACAAACAAACTCTTCAGCTTTATAATATTAATATATATAGTATAGATGACATCTACTGTAGATTAAACAGGATGACATGTTAACCAATGTCAATAATACATAATTAAATTAATTAATAACTTATTATAAACATACCAGGTACAAGGAAAATAATGTAAACAAACGAGAGTAGATTCAACAAGAATTGTATTAAATAAATCACAGTGAACAGCAGTTTTTAGTCAATCATCCATTTGTTTATGCGTCGTCGGAGGGGAAGCAGAATCCACTTCTAGATTCATATCCCAGCGGGCATGAGCCTACAATGATCCCATTGCGGTCCCCCAAAGCTTGCACAGGCCGGGCATCCCCGTGGAGTTGTTTCGGCGCTCCTGATGAATCTCCAGCTGTTGCAATCACCACCGTCTTGTCCTTTTCGTTGATGTCCACTCTCGTCGTCGACAGAGGGTGACGCGGGTCTTCCTTGCTTCTCACAGTGATCTCCACAGTCATGCCTTCTGCTGACAGAGGCAGTTTGCTATGTTTCAACACGTAACCGTCGATGCTGACGACCAGAGCCAGGCACAGAGCGATCTTCACGCACATATTTGAATACATGGTTGTATTTATTAATGTGCTAAAGGAGCGGTGGTCTGAAGAAGAATATGCATATTCCCGTCGTAAATAAACTTTATATACTGTTTTTGCATCTCTGGCATTTCCTTGTATGTGTATACCAACAATGCCCCCTATTACGTGTATTCCTTGAGTCATTTAAGGACAAATATTGCTCATTGCGTAAGCCCTTTGATAAATTAGTATACGTAATTATTTATATTTCCCTCTGTGCCCATAATGAAAATTAAATCTATTGAACAGAATTCCCACATTGCACTTTTTGGAGACCCACTTGAAGAACTGAAATACCGCTGAAATCTGGAGGATCATTTGACTAGTTTGACCACGAGGAAATTTAATTCCTCGTGGTCAAACCAGTTGGACTAAAAAGTTTGACTACGAGGAAGAACCGGGTTTTTCAGAGGTGGTTTATTGGTCACAGGTCGCTCAATGGCATTAAGAAACCTGTCTTTTGTAATTTTAAGTATTTCAAAGAGTCGATACTAATAATATGTAGATAGAGAACGAGTTTCTATTTTATCAAACTTATTAACCGACTTCAAAAGAAGGAGGAGGTTCTCAATTCGTCGGAATCTTTTATTTTTATTTATGTTCCCGATTACTCAAAGAAGCCTGGACCGATTTCAAAAAATCTTTTTTTGTTTTGAAGGGTATACTTCCTAGTTGGTCCCATAGTCATCAGGTCAGGATCTGATGATAGGATCCGAGAGAAATCGAGGGAACTCCTCAAATATTATAGGCATACATATACTGATTTTGGTATTTTCATCAACAATGCAATCATTTGCACTCAGAAAGTATAATTTGGTGAAGTGGAACTGATGAAGAAGACCACAGATGGTCACTGGAACTACCTAAATGCTAAGTATGTCACGGTCACGGGTATAAAATATCTCGAATAGTTAACCGACTATGATGACGCAAATAGTTATAAATGAATGGTACTAATGAAAATGGCACCATTCTGATGATGAAGCCGGAAGGTAGGCACTGGAACTCTGAAATAAAACAATGTATCCTAGTCGTGCTTGGGCTTATTGGAATCGTCATGAGATGCACTTTGGCCATAAATTATTATCATGTTAATTGGAGATACCTACCAAAACTAAAAAGACTACCAGAACTGAAGTTGACTGTTGAATAAAAAAAAACTTTTTAACAAAAAATCAAACCGACTTCCAGAACAAAAAAAACTACAAAGCAAAAAATAACTTTCTTTTTCGAAGTCGGTGTCGAAAAACTGAAAAAAATGGGCACAAAAGACACCGACTTCGACAAAGAAAGTTATTTTTTGCTTTGTAGTTTTTTTGTTCTGGAAGTCGGTTTGATTTTTTGATAAAAGTTTTTTTAATTCAACAGTCAACTTGATGACTTTCTCTACCAGTCAACCTTTGGATTTAAAGGACAGCTTTGTATAGTAGATGTGTGACTGTGTGTTCTTCAATTTTGAAAGCTCAGTCGAAATTGAAGAACGACGGTTTCTTCAATTTCGAAAGTCGAGCTTTCGATATTGAAGAAACCTACCTAGTTCTAATATCAACCACTGTCTGTTCTAGGTTCCCTGGAAGAGATCGCAGAATGCGATAGGCCTGGGGGGTGACCACAAGCTCTTAGAGTAAGGTTATTTTGATATCGAGTAAGTGACAGATGTATACACGTCATATACATCTGTCTCTTATTCGATCTCAAAATAACCTTACTCTAAGAGCTTGTGGTCACCCCCCTGGCCATTGTTTTGTTAGTTTATTCTTTAACAAGCTGCCACCCGCGGCTTCACCCGCGTGTTATTAGTACTTCGCTCAAAATCTTTATAAATTATAGCCTATGTGTTATGCTGATGTATAAGCTATATTTCTGTAAAGTTTCATCAAAATCCGTTGAGTAATTTTTGCGTGAAAGACTAACAAACATCCATCCATCCTCACAAACTTTCACGTTTATAATAGTAGGAAGATTTTGTAATGTACTCGTATATTACCTGCACCCTGATTGCGTATATGTTTCACAGCACGAAGCACATCCTTCCCTTTCATTTGATAACTCGACAGTATTTTTTGCGTGTTTTACGCTGTCGAGTACACGGCTTTTTGAACATATGAAGCAATGAATGCAAGGAAAGCAACTATCGTACGCTATTCTTTGAACTTACACAATTTAGAGAAGTAAGTAAGTAATTTCAGAAGTAATACTTTACTTTACCTTGAGTTTGCATGATATGTAATTGGACACTGTCGTGTCGAGCAGGTGGTGTAAAAAAATATTTATCTGAAAAACCTACCTATCTGATTTACCTTAAAAATATTTTTTTACTAAACTTCATAAAATATAGCTTGATCTCTGCGACATATGTCAAACTGACGTATACGTTATTGTTAGTCTGTCAAGCGCTATTGTTACTGTATTGATACTGACAGCTGTCGCAGAGATCAAGCTATCTTTTATGAAGTATAAGTATCATTTCTAGCAACTGATCAAACTTAACAATTTGATCTGTTTTCAACAAAATCCTTGAATGAAACTACACTTATTTTTGAAAAAATACGAGTATATCCTTTGAGAAAAATTTGGTAGCATCAATATTTACGGTACCTACTTCCCTTCCAGACACCTCTTTGACCTCTAAACACTGTATAGTAGGAATATTTATAATCCTAGCGTAAGCTCAGTTAAATTACTCATAATATTCTATTTATTGATAAATTATTTACGTCATGAAACTCACGATGTACAATAATAACAAGATATTTATAGTTATAATAGGATACATGTAGGTAGGTAATATTAAGTAAACACTATTGCATACATTATGGTTAGACGTAATCCGGGATCTTGTTTTCCTTTCCTTCTATGTCAGAATCAGGTCATTCGCCACATGAACTGACTCTCCTATTGTTAGTTCCCTAGCTTATGTCAGCGATTTTGTGAAAAGTAATTGAAAGTATCTTTTGTCCTTATTCATAATATAGTATAGCGGTTTTCTTCATCCAAATCCTTTCACCCGTAGAAGGGCAAATATCTAAACTTACAAACCTTCACATTAATACATACATACATACATAAACTCACGCCTTTTTCCCATGGGGGTAGGCAGAAACTACAGAACGCCACCTGCTACGATCCTTACATACTTATTTTGCTTCACTCACATTCATACATCTAGTCATACACACACGCCGGTTATGAGTACTGCGCACCTGGCCTTTCTGAAGAACATCACCTATAAGGTCTATGTATGTCTTTCTAAGGCGTCGCCTCCCGGCATTTCTATTCACGTCTGCCTTGTAAATAAATACATATCGTTAGTCGCCTTTCATTCATCCTCTCAACATGGCCAAACCATCTTAACATACTCTTTTCGATTTTAGTCACTACATCTTCTTTTAAACCACAACGTTGTCTTATTACCTCCTTATTACATTAATATTAGTGCGATATTTTTTTTTTTTTTTTTATTATAAATAGACTCACCTGATGGTACCTAAGCGATGATGTGGTCAACAGTGAAGCACGCTCGTCTAGAAGTTTACTCTCGAATTAAGTACACCTAGATGGTAGCTATCGGACAAGACAGATTCCGGTAGGGAATTCCACTCCTTAGCTGTACTGTACGCATAAATTTTCTGTTCATGTTCGTTTTCAAAACAACAAATGATTCAATTTATATTTACCATTATTGAGCTAAGGTCCATTTCTGCTTTCCTGGTAGTTTTAATAAATAAACAGTTAGGACAGTTGAATTCTAAAACGTCTATCGATGTAATTCATTTCAAATCCTTCATGCTCTTCTCTGTTTCATCGTAGGTGCGCTTGGAGTAATATTTTACTAGCGCTTCATTAGGTGAGCTGTAAAGTGGGTGCGCTTCGAGGTATACCCCAATATAAGTAGTCCCAAAACTTTCCGGTCGCAAATGTCGAATCCAAATAATTTACCGAATAGTAAGTTGTTTGCAATCTTTCTAGTGATATGTCGCGTATATTTTCTTAAAGTAATTTCGATAGTTAGCTAAGCATAGGGGGTTGTTGAATTGTTTAGAAGCGATCAACATTTAACAACCTACAGCAGTGCTATAGCTAGCTTCATGTTCACTTCACGGTGAGTTTTTAAGCTATTGCATAGCTTCTATCGCGGGCCTTGAGCGCGGGGACCGAATCCAGAAATTCCGTAACGAAAAAACCTCACGCTCCCCACTCCGACGGGCACGGCGGTGATACTTTGACTTTTAATAAGGTTTTTGAATTCTGTGGAATCTGAGTGGTGAGGGGCAGGGGGCGGGGGGGGGGGAGGTTTGTTGCACGTGTTTTCGATTTCCGTGTTGGTATTTTTAGAATGAAAAATTTTTTTGCGGGGTGAGGTAAACGGTTAAGGGGAGGGGGGGGGGGGAAACCTATCTTGTTCTCCTGGATGAAGTAGCGCGGGGCAGGGGGGCAAATTTTTTGTCAGAAATGCGCTAACTGCAACCGTTTCTGAGATATGAGGGTTTTAAAATTTTTGTTGGTCGTAATTTTTTTGCCTTTTATCGGTCTCTCTGAGCTGTTTCTGTGACAATGGTGATCAATGTGGACCTTATGCTAATGAGAATAAGGGTCACTTTTGCTTGTCAATGAAAAGCGACCTTATTTCAATGTGAATAAGGGTATTTTTGTTTTGTTTTTTAGAGTTTTATTAATCGTAAATAAATGCGGGTTTGGCTCGCTACGTTTTCGAGTTTTTAACGTTTTTAATTTTTTTGACGCATTTTCCAGGACTGGATCTAGAATAAATGCTATGCAATAGCCGTACCGCGGCAGTCCCCGAGTGCCACACGACTTTTTTTTTCACAAAATCGATCGGCAGATAGATACTCAATCATCTACACTTTGAAAACGTTTCAAATTTAAAAAACGAACTTAAACAAAAATATTGAACCAGATTGAACAGTAAATCAAAAAGTTTGTGACAGCACTACAGTGCGTCAATATTTGTGATGCAAGTGTTGTTAGACTGCACTGGCAACAAAGCGACATCAGGCAACAACGCCACTCAAAGAGATATTCAATTGAGCAAATATTCTCTAAACTCGCGTTTGTTTTTGGTGACTCATACGGGAAAAACGTGCATCCTTTTAAGTACCATGTGGAATATTTACTTGCTTTTTGTAAATACACTTTACTGCAATACACAGTGTAAACAAAATATTGTATTTATCCTTACGAAGTGAGTTAATATTATGTCTATAATAAGTCAGGACATAACAGTTATAATTGCTAAGCTATTACCAACTTAAACGCATGAAAAACCGTCATCGTCATTAAAATCATTAATTTTCATTACTTGTAGCAACACTAGTGCCTCATAGTTTCGTCTAGGTTTCACGTGTGTCATCAATAATGAATTGTTACATATTTATAGGACATGGTCTAAGAATACTAACAGTATTCCCCTGAGGCAAACAGACCAACTTACTATTGTGAGGAGATCCCCGGTATAGTACTTGAAGTCTGCATAACTTTGCATCAGACAATTACATTATTGAACACAAACTTACAATATAATACCTATTTTCTCAAACAGGCATGGAAATATTGTCATTATTTTCGAAAACAGAACACGCCAAGAAGTATTTACGGACAAAGAAAATCAAATCCATTGCAGGGGCGTTTTTTGAATTTGGAATATACAACGCTCCAGCATTGTTGTTGTAACTTTTAATAAATTAAATGAATAATATAAAAAATATGTGTCATTTCCCTGCATTCTTTTGAGAAAAGCACTATATATACCTCGGCGGAAATGACAATTGCCTGTCTCGTATTAGTGAAGTCCTCGCCTAATACTCGACCTGCAATTGCCTATTTCCCGGCCTTTGCATAAGGTACCTACTATTGATAACAAACTTAAAACTAACTAAAATCCTGCTACCTGTTAAAAGGATATCCTTACTTTGGTAGTACTAATTACAAAAATTTTAAAGTCTGTTCGTTTAAATGTTTGTTAATCAACCACACCTCAACAACAGCGGTTTGTAACACGGGTAAATCATGGCCTGGATTATGATTGTCATAGGATACGATTTGTCTCGTGTTTACATTCTCATGCAATTATTTACGAATCACACACCTTTACGTACAAAAGGGTTATGCTAGGCTCATTATGTTCAGGTAAGAAGCGTTTCAATCAAAAACCTAACCGTTACCAGTGTTCGTACGTCATCCTGGTTTGTGGTTTTCTTTTTCAAGAAATTGTATTACGTTGGAACAAAACAAAAGAGCGTTTAGTATGTGGAACATCGATTCCACGTGGGTTCGATCGGGTCCCCAGTAGCCTCGATAAAGATGAAATACGGTCGGGTTACTCAGATTATAGCAATAAATATTGCTGAAAATATGCTGCGTATCATAATAACCACTCGACCTACGATCCCCGGAGATTGCCTTTATATAATATACTCGAATCATGTTGTAAAACTATTACTTGTAATATGGAGCGGGATGAGTTCGGGACACTCTCATATTTTATGTACCGGACTCTTTGTGAATCTGATATTGTTTTTCGAATTAACTTACCTAGCTACCTACTTGTATAGACTATATTTGTTATGTATGTATAGACAGGGCTTTGTAACTAGGGACAACGGGCTTGTACTGTTGGTAAAAAGGGTGAGGTTATTCTATTCTTGTGATATATTTCCTTCTAGCTTATGCCCGCGGCTTTGCCCGCGTGATGTTTTTTAATTCGTGGGAAAATTCATCATCAACATCATCATCAGCCTATTGATGTTCCCACTGTTGGGACATAGGTCTCCGCTCTGTGGGAAGGAATGGGCCGCAATCCACCACAATTCCGTGTTCCGGGGGTAACAAAAGCAAAGTCAAATGTATTTATTTCCTATAGGCCATTAAGCGGCAATTTTGAACATTAACAATTAAAATTTACTAGTAATAAAAATTTATTCTTCCGCGCATTCGGAAAAGTAGCTTGTTATGGAGAAGAAGGCACAAGAAACTCCATACTTATCTACACTTAAAAAAAAAGTTTTGCAATATTTACATATGTACATACTAATAAATTCATATATGTGAGGACGATGCACCCAGCACTACTATACTACATATAAGTATAAAACAACATTAATACACATTACACCACATATACTATTTTACCCGACTGCCGAAGGAGGGTAATGTTTTTATCAGTCTATGTATGTATGTATGTTTGTTACAATGTGCCTCCCTAGAGACCAAAAACGTTGGCCAATTTTGATTATTCTTACGTCAATCGATTTATCTTCATCTTGCAAGTGTCACTGGCTACATTAAAATTGGAAAATAGAAAAATGGCGGATTTTGGGCGCCATATTGTGGTAGCCCAATTTTTTTTCTTCGAAACCCATCGTGTGGTGTATCAAAATAATGGTTTTGAGAGGTGATTTCAAAAATATATAACACTATGTTTAAATGTAACTAATTCGTAAAAAATATAACTAAAACGTTATACTTAAATAAATAAAGTTAACTCAAAAAATAAAAAAACCCGACTGCCTAAGAAGCGACCTAAAAAGACGTAAACAAGAATAAAAACATGCACAATGGAGGATACACATTCGCGAGCTGGCTGACCAAAACCATGCACAGCATGATTTTCTTCTTGTTTACGTCTTTTTAGTTCGCTTCATAAGCAGTCGGGTGATTGATTTTTGATGAACTTTTTTATTGTATAAGGCTCTATGACTATAGTATATGTTCCATCATATTACTGACCCATCAAATACACAGTGCGAGTACGGTGCCCCAAATGTCCGTTTCCCTGGACCTAGATGACCTGGAAAATGCCTCTAACACTGCAATTAACGTGGCAACCTACTAGGCCCAAACAGTATAATAAAAAATGTTACCCAATACGAAAAGAAGATCTTCCATCTAGGATCGACATTCAAACCCTTATTCTCCCCACAAGGAAGATTCATTGGTAATATTCCAAAACAACTTCTGCGAAGTCACCTATCCAATATTAGAAACTGACCTTTAGTTGGGTACCGCCACAAAATTCCCCAAACAGGGTTAGCCATTTTTGTTTTACAGCAATAATTTATAAATCGGGACTGTTTGCAAATTGTCTTATGTAACTCCCATTAGTTCCTTAGTCATCTGCTCAAACATGACCATATAAGTAACTAGGTAGCTACGTAGGTCCTTCTGTACTGGATATTACGCAAAAACGATTACACTGACGCATAGTGTCATTGTCCGTTAATCAAGTGACGCAAAGCAGCGCGACTTTAGCAGGTTTGCAAAATTAATGCGAGTTTTTTCCCAATTGAGGATAGTTTTTAGGGTACCTAATTAGTACCTATAGTATCTAGAGTACTATAGGTTCAAAGCAAAAAAAAAATAACAAATAAATACAAAAACACTGCTAATAGGTAACATTCTCATAGCTGCTACATGCAATTTCTTTTCATCCAACTTATTACAGGCCAATATTCTGATCCATACGCAGTACGACAGGTCTGATCACGGACTTTTAAATTCCCCCCTTTAACTTGAGGGGCATCCGTGGGTCGCAAGTTGTTCCAGTGACTTGTCGCAATTTCATCCATCCAGCGTTGATCCGATGCGTTACATCTCGGTCTTCCTCGCCATTCCCTTGGACAAGCGACCCTAGGTACCGGAGGTCGGTGCAGATCGGTATGGGTTTTCCATCGAGAGCTATAGGCGAGGAACTGGAGCCAAAATCGCAGAATAAGTATTCTGTTTTAACCAAAACAGAATAATTGTTCTGTTCAATTTCATGCCAACACTTTCCAGTCTGTGCCACCACACTTCCAATATGCTTTGGACCTCTAAGCCACTCTAGGCAAACAGCACACTGTATATAAATATATTATTTTTAAAAATAATAATGATAAATCTTTATTCAAACATTAGAAAAGGTAAAAACAGATAACTAATGTAGGTATAACAATGTAAGATGCCTGTACTAGGTAATTCTGTATTACAGGCTGTAGGCGCTTTAAAAATATGCTTATCTTACGACAACAGAATTTAAATAATATATACATAAGAAGTCTAAAAATAGTGACAAGATTGTATAATTTAGAAAATTCATTTTGAATTTACTTAAAATTATAAACATAGAACTAAATTACTAGGTCATAATTAGTTAATGTCTTATTTACCTATATTGCAAGTGCACTTTGATTACACATAAAGATTGGGCAATAATTGCTAAGCAGAATTGACAACATTGTAAAATTTAACAGAGACACTTAATTTTTGCAGCTTACGACTAATGTGCTTATTCAGCAACATATTGACGGTTAGTAGGCCATTGCAATGTAAGCAGCAGACGTCCAACGCGTGTGACCTTGAGTATGACGTACTAGACGCCCTTATAGTCGATAGAGTTGATTTGCCTGTATGCTTAGTGCGAGTTTTATTAACGGGATGGTCGCGTAAACGTTTACGCAAATTTGTATGGCGCTGGATAAGCGCCACCTAGTTGCGTACGTGAAAACTATAATTTCTGAGTGCAAGTTTATAAAATATTTTGTCAATAGTGACAATCGACTACATCTCACAAGTAAGCGCGTCATTAAGCACTTATATTAGCGTAAACATGCTTTTCGCGAGTGTGAGTTGTACTTTTTGACAGTTTTGACATCTCGTATCGTAAACAAAATCACTTGTGAGCTTGTCACTGATATTTTTGCGGTGAGAGCGCTGTGAGAGTGATAAACTTACCAAGTTATTACATATTATTATGTTATTACATATACTTTTATGGTATATTATAGGTTATTTTTCATTTCTATCACTTCTAATAGTTTTGGGATGGGAATGGAATAGGATTGGTAATTTAAAAAAAAGTCAGTCAAATTAATTATAACAGATTACCAAGATTAAAAAATGAAAACTCAATTTTAACTAATTACAACCTTGACAATCTAATAACAATCTTGACGTAAATAAAGTTAACAAAAAAAAGGTTAAACCAAAAACAGTGTCTGAACTGGAATCGAACCCAGGACCTCATGCTCACTAGAAACTATAGATAGACCAACCCTGCGATCATCAATGAAACCACCTGGCTTGCAGCATGAGATCCTGGGTTCGATTCCTAGGTCAGACACTGTTTTTGTTTTATTTTATTTAAAACATAAAATAACTCTCTATAAAAGTTATGTCAAGATTGTTTCTATGTAATTAGTAAATATGTTTATATGGAGCAACTGCCTATCTGACACTACACAATAAAAAATTGAAGCAATAGATGCCTGTGTTTAAAATCTAAAAGGATAAATGCCTAGCGAATCCACAGAGCACCGAGAGAGCGCGTGACGTCAGCAGTCGGCGCCGCATTTGATATTTTTTATAATACGATGAATAGGCATTTTAGACTGTGCCCATTGTGGTTTGAATGTATGATTAGTAGTCTAAGTCACTAGTCCAAATTTTTCACAATTAGGTAAAGATAAAATCACAGAATATTATTAGAACAAATATTTCAGACCGCTGAGACACGCACAAGCAAGAATTATGCCACAAACAGCCAAAAATATAGAATGTCAAGTGTCGACAAGTGGTCCTGTAGTACCCGATAACATTTTAAATAGTAAGAGCAGTCCAAAATTCCAAATGCCCAAAACACCACTTCAAAGGCAAAACATACACAAACTTCTAATTTCACACGTTATAACCACTACTATTTTAATAGTGTATCGATTCCAATAGGAATAGCGAATAAAAATGTCAACCTATTTTGTCGGTTTATTAAATGATGAACATGTCTCACAGTGACTACACGCTTGCGAATCGTTGACTGCTGTAGCAACACACACTCGCATGTTTACGATAGTCGATACCGTCGACGTATACTTGCCTTTCACGGTGATGACGTTCAACGAATAATTTTATTAAACTCGCACTAAGCATACTGTATTCCGCTATTTTCCTAGTAGGGCGCTCAGGGTCTCCCTTTTTTATGGTTGTTGGGCTTTTAAAAGCGCGAACAAGTTGCGCATTTCGATGTGTCCACTTTCTTCGTGCAATCGGACACCGAGTGTCCAGCTTCACCGCAGTGGGCACAAACAGAGTTGACCTCTCTGCGTGTTTTGGCTGCATGACCATATAATTGGCATTTGTAACATCTGGTAAACAGAGTGAAGTCCCTAACAGGGCAGGGCACCTACCCAATGCCTACAGCTGGGTTGCCGGAAGACTAATCCAACGGGTAGTCCTCTACTTTCTATCCAGGAAAGTCCCGGAGATGCAGCTCGCTCACAGGAGCTCACTTGCTTGAGGGTTACTCACGAACCCCGCGTCTGACCACCAGGTGGCCCTTTGACTTAGGCCGGTAACTTCAGATACTTGTTGCGCGCGAGGAATGACGCTCGACCCACATGTAGCCAAGCAGACAACATGCCACTCCTCTGCAACCACCACATAGACCACCGCGAGTCCAACACCAATGTCAGGTTCCACCTTTGCGCTTGCAATGGTGGAGGGCCTACCTGACCCCGCGTACCCTTATCCAAACAGCCGGACCCGTAGTTCCAGCTGCGAGCCCCATCTGTTCGTAAGGGGTTGTCTGGTATAGTGTGCCATCTTATATAACGTAAAGTTGGTGAAGGTGGCCACTATGGAAAATTTTAGTAGTTTAAAGGGGGGTCTGCTCATGTCTCTAAAAACTGATGCTGCAATTGGATGGGATACCATCTGCACCGGGTTTCTTAAGCGTTATAAGACGCAGCTTGTTCCCCCATTGACATACTTGTTTAACCTTCGCCTCAGCACCGGTGTATTCCCCCTATACTTGAAAAAGCTATTGTACATCCTATACACAAGGCAGGCAATAGAAATTGTGTTAACATCTACCGACTTATTGCTATCCTACCTTCAATCTCTAAAATCCTGGAACGCATTATAAACCAGAGGCTTATTCAATATCTTGAGGAAAAAATGCTTTTATCTCCCAACCGATTTGGCTTCCGACGAAATAAATCTACAAGTGATGTTCTGGAGCTAACGGGTCATATTGCCAAGAAAATTGATGCAAAAAAGAAAGTGGTGACAGTTTTCCTGGATCTAAAAAAACTTTCGACACAGTTTCTGTTCCCAACTTACTGTTGAATCTGGAGGAATTGGGAATCCGAGACCTACCACTAAAAAATTCTGCGGATTACCTAAGTGATAGAAGTCAATACGTAAAAATTGACAATTACCTAAGTGGAGAGCTACAAAATCTTTTATCAAATTATATATGAAATACATAATTGTGGAAATTTATGATATAGCCTTAATAAGAAATTAAAAATTTACTTTCTTTCTGCCTCGTCTTTAAATAAAGCCTTAACAAACTTTCTCCTAGCAACTAATTATACAGATACAGAACGCCTGCTTATATCCGAGAATAATCCCTACTAAACCTTGCCACCGAAAACATAACACACCACATCTTGCACACAATCACAATACACACACCCACACACTCGCAAACACACACACACGCTTACCACACAGTCTTTTGACTCTGATGCTAAATTAAACAATGTATGTATTTAATTGTTACTTTGATTTGATTTAATTTATTTTTTAATTTGAATTAATTTATTTTTTAATTTGATTTAATTTATTTTCTTATTTTGATTTCATTTCTTTCTAATTTTATTTGTGAATTATGCTTGTTAATTTAACCTTAACAAACGCTTGCTCTTCCTGCAATTTATTAAAAGTATAAATTATTATATATGGACTTGTACCACTACCCATAATACGAGTTATTTTATAACTTAGCAAGGGTGCTGGTTGCAACAACTATCTGTTTTGTTAACTAATTGTAACCCTCAAATGACTCAATTGATTTATGTTAACATGCTTTTATTGATTTGAATAAATTTATTATAATAATCATTATATTAAAAAAACCTTTTTGCAAAAAAATACTACCGACTTCCAAATACAAAACTATAAAGTGAAAAATAACTTTAATTTTTGAAGTCGGTGTCTTTCGTAGGTGCTAATTTTTTGCGTTATGGACACCGACTTCAAAAATTAAAGTTATTTTTCACTTTATAGTTTTGTATTTGGAAGTCGGTAGTATTTTTTTGCAAAAAAGTTTTTTTATTTTTCACTTTTTAGTTGTACCTACCTAATAGGCAAGTTAGTAAGGTAACTATAACGCCGAAATAGATTTAATAAAACTTGAACTTAACCGCTGAAATGAGAGATCTGCGTACCCCTTAAGAGCGTACTGGCGTGATGTTATGTTATGAAATGGTATAAACAATAAACAGACATGCGATTGCAGCAATCCCGAGAGATTTGCCGTTATTTATTGAAGAGTTCTGTTGTATATCTCCAAAGTTCTTCATCAGATCTCCACCAAATTAAAATGGGACCAATTTCGGAACATACGTTTTCAAACAAAAAAATAATTTTCAAAATCGGTCCACAATTGACGGAGATATCGGTGAACATACACAAAAAAAAAAAACAAACTTGAAGTCGAACATAGAACCTCCTCCTTTTTGGGAAGTCGGTTAAAAATCAATGTCACCTTTAAAATTATTTAAAAAACACGTCTTTGTATTACCCTGCCCAATAAGGGATGGGCGTTATTCAGAAAGCCCGGTCAATTTAATTAATTCAATCGTTTTTAGTATATAGCCTACTCATATTGGTGATTTTTCAAATTGTCTGGGCATTATGAATAATGCCGTATTAATCTCGTGGTCCATAACATATATATTAAAAAGGAAACTGAATGATTAAATATCGTCACTGTTAACCTAGTCATATAATATTGACTAATATTCTAAAATCTTCTTGTTCTAAGAATAGATAGGTATTAACAATTTTACATTAATTGCGCTAAAATATTACCTTGTCATTTTGTTTAACAGGAATTTACGTCACAATTCGAGGAAACGTGCGCAAAACTACAGACCAGTCCTAATTTATCATTAAAAATATATTCTTTCCTTATAGGTAATTAAAATTTATGCTGAATAATCTGTTCTCTACATTACCTATTACGTAAGGTAACCATGGATTAAATATGGTTGACATTCCAAAACTTTGGTAGTCATAGTACTGATCCCGTAGTGAGTGAATTGCGTTTTGTAACACAAACTTTTAGAGATCGCGTGTCCTTACAAAAGTGTTGTAGTGCAGTTCCAAAAGTGTTTTAGCGCAGAATAGAATGCATGTGTTTCCGTTTAGTACGAATATAAAGACCCCAACAGGGTTTTTATGTCTCATAGTGAACTTAATTTTAGGATCACTTAATAGGTAGGTAATTTGAGTCCTTAACTTACTTAACTTCACCAGTTTTGATTTCTGCTTAAATTTTGCTTATAGAAATAGATGCAACTTTGTCAGTACTTCAGTAGGCACTTATTATTTTTGTAATGTATTTTATTTTCATTTCCATATTTTACTCCAGTGGTCAATGTTCAGTTCTCGGTGCAACTGAGACTCGTGGTGGCCATCACGATGGTCCTTTGATCCTCACACCCTTAATCGAACATGGGAAAGCCAAACAAGCCAAGAAACTATCTGAAGTGGATCCAAGCTTGTTCGCTGGCGTCAACAGTCACGCCGCATATTTCACTGTCGACAAAGTTCGCAAGTGGAATCTGTTCTTCTGGTATTTTCCCGTACAAGGAGTTCCTCTAGACACCACGCCGTTGATTATCTGGCTCCAAGGAGGTCCTGGTGGCTCTTCTTTATTCGGCTTGTTTGAAGAAATAGGTCCTTTACAAGTTATCAATGGATCAGGTAGCTACTTATATTTACTTACTTATTTTCTACTATAGTCGCCTTTTGTTATGGTTCATCAACTAAAAGGCTTTTTACCCCTGTTATTAAGTGACCGCCTGGTTCACTATATTTAGGCCGAGACTTGAGGATGTCTTTAGTATATCTAGATTAAGTATACCTAATGGGTATGATTTTGATTAATTTATTGATTTAATTACTAACTTACATGTTTTGTTATAGTTCAAAAAAATAATGTCACGTGGGGTTCCAACTACTCGCTTCTGTTCATTGACAATCCAGTAGGAACTGGCTTTAGCTTTACCGAGGATGGAAAATATGTCACCAATGAACATCAAGTAAGGAACAATATTCGTTCGTCCTTTGTTTAGACTAGCTGTACACAATAATAAAACAAAATTTGCTTTTCATTCACAGGTGGGCCGGGGTCTTTTGAGTTTCATCCAACAGTTTCTTCAAGTTTTCCCGGAATTAATAACTGCACCTCTTTTCATTGCTGGTGAATCATACGCTGGCAAATACATTCCCGCTTTTGGATATCACATACATCACAATAAAGATAATAATATTCCGATTAATTTAAAAGTTAGTGAAACTAGATATCTATGATTTAATTTTAGTGTTTTTGGGCTATGAAATATTTAAGCTTTTCTGCATTATAGGGCCTGGTGATGTGTTCCGGGTGGATAGACCCGCCGACAATGCTGCATTACGCTAAGTGGGCACTAGAAATGGGCCTCATAGACCACAAACAAGCGAAAGATATAAACAAACTAGAATCAGAAGCTAGGTTGAATTGGCGAAAACGCAATATCGCCGCTTATATAGAGGTATGTAAACTATAATTTTCAACCGAGTTCCAAATAAAAACATTACAAAGTGAAAAACAACTTGCATATTTGAAATTATTTTTCACTTTGTAGTGTTATTATTTGAAAGTCGGTTGTATTTGTTTGTAAAAAGTTTTATCTTATTCTTTTTAAACACCGACGGAAAAAGAGGGGTGTTATAAGTTTGAGGTGTGTTGCTGTGTATCTGTGTATATGTGTGCCTGTGTATCTGTGTATCTGTCTATGGCATCATAGCGCCTCAACGGATGAACCGATTTTGATTTAGTTTAGTTTTTTTTGTTTGAAAGGTGATTGTATCGAGAGTGTTCTTAGCTATGTTTGAATAAAATCGGTTCAGCCTTTCAAAAGTAATGCGCGTTTTACTGTTTAGATCGTGATGTTTTCGCAAGATAAATGTGTCGGGGGTTTTTTAAATTTTGAAATTTTACTTGTTGGTTGTGGTTTCATAATGGACAAATTATATAGTAAGGTACACAATGCCCAAAGTGATATGAGAATAGATTATCCGAATGACATAAAACTTCAACATATCCGGGTGGAATGACATTGTACCGGGGTGAACTGTACACATTTGCGTACGGAAATGAGAGCGTAATTTTGTGTTATTTCTTTATTTAAACTTCATGCACAAAAGTACAATGGCGGACTTAATACCTAAGGTATTCTCTACTCTCTTCTTTTATGTTATGAAATGGTGTAAATAGTAAATATACATGCGATTGCAGCAATCCTGTAAGATTTTCCGTTATTTATTGAGGAGTTCTGTTGTATATCGTCGAGATTCTTCAACAGATCTTGACCAAATTTAACCAATTAAATGAAACCAATTCATCAACATAATAATATATTTCCAAACAAAAAAAGAATTTTCGAAATCGGTGTCATACAAAAAAAACATACATACAGCCGAACATAGAACCTCCTCCTTTTTGGAAATTCGGTAAAAAAGAAGGAGGTTCTATGTTGAACAGTAGGTATGTTTGATTTTTTTGTGTTGCTTTTTGCCTTTTTTTCTTTGTTACATCTTCCAAATTCTTAATTTCAGAATGCCCACAAAGCTTTAGAAAAGCTTCTTACTATTGCACCTGTTGATATTTATAATTACAAGAATGGTGAGGCTACTCAGATCATTTCACCACTTGAAAGTTCATTAGAAACATTTTTAAACAAGCCAGAAGTTCAACACGCACTTCATGTTAAAAAGAAGTTTTCCACATTTAATATGATTGTATACACTTCGTTACTCAGAGATGAATTTAAGACCGTCAAACCTTGGCTAGAGGAATTATTGGAGCATTATGGAGTCTTGTGTTACAAGTAAGTTTCAGGAAAATCCTACATGACATTTATTAGATTATCTCTATTAAGTAAGAATATGATGGATTTTAACGCCGTTCTAAGTACACTTTGTTTGACCTACAGTGGGCAGTTGGACATGGCGGTACCCTACGCGCTGTCAGTTCGAACATACAGAAGCCTCCAGTGGTCCGGTAGACAAGGGTACCTCGATGCTAACAGAAAACTTCTCTACGACGAAGAAAATAGGTCTCGAATTAATTCGTGAGTATAACGCATTTTGACTGTTGATTACCTGCTATAAGTGTGGATCGTTGGAGAGGAAATGGAAATATGGGTGCAGAGAAGGCGGTAAAGGCCAAAACAAATGGATGGACTGTGTGAGGAGTGATATGAAAGAAAACGGAGTCAGTGATAGTGTTAGGGTTGACAAAACAGCATGGAATAAGAAAACGCGTTGCGCCGTCTTGAGATCGGTTCTTGAGACAAGGGCAGGAAGATGATGATGAACATTATTGTGATATCGGCGAGTGATCAATCATCAACAAAGAAGCAGGAAATAAAAACGAAGAGGTTTGGTTTTCAGTTGCAGCCTAGCTGCTAGCTAGGCTTCCAGACCGTTATCTTCTGAATTTAGAGACAATGTTGACAATTCTTGCATGCCTGTAACTTTAGCGACCGCCGGGAATGTAGACACTGCCTCTTGAATGTTTTAACCTACTAATTACTAATGGGTGATTTCAGTTTTGTGAAGACAAGCGGTAACTTCATGGAGGCGATGGTGGTCGGCGCGGGACACATGGTGTCCGCTGACCAGCCACGTGCCGCCAAGCAGATCATCGACATGTTCATCAACAGACACAAATAAGTCTGAATAACTTAGCGAAAAAAAGAAACCAGACATTTTTAGTACAACGAAACTTTATTTGTGAAAGAAGAGAAATGTCACTCGTGATTAGTTTAATGAGATTTTGCATAAATAATTAACTATTATTCCACTTAATCTCATCATAATGAATGTGCCTTATTAATCGTGTTAGTATTGTTATATTATTTTATATTAAAACTGTGCCAAAAACCATTTGAATATTAATTCGCCATAGTAATGTTGTGGCATCATTTGACGTTTCGCAGTACATTCTGCTGTGATCCAGACCAAACTTCGTAAATAAATATGCAGAAAGACAAACAGTATCCGACGATAAGTATCGCAAATACATAATAAAAATTTGACAGTAGCAGAGGCTCGTGTTCAGGTCGGTAATGAGATTTACACTTTAACCACTCACGAAAATATATATCTCCAGCATACTTTTGCATGAGGCCTGTTGTCAATAACTGCAGAGTAAAGTGATCCAAATGAGGAATTAACACAGAGCCTCGACGTAGAAATATAATTCTGTATATACTCACATAAGGTTCTTTTAACCGGTAAATTGCCATTTGGCATCGATCGTCTGTCAACTGCCATTTATGTACCTGATAATGAACATCTGAAACTATAGTATAAAGAGACTTGTGAGGACTATTTTTAACTTGCATAAACAATTTAGTCTAGTTCCACAATCCTTATGTCCAGCGATGTCATTGATATGCGGCCACTCATCGTATAAAATAGGGTGATAACTTTCTAAATCATCTGGTTCTTTTGGTTCAAAACCACGGATCGGCTGAGTAGTCACACTGCACAAGTTTGCCTGAATTGCGTAAGGAATTATAAACGCTGTGAACAATAGACTCGAGAAAATAAGTGTCCGTGGCCATCCAGATTCTGTTCGCCTAACAGCAGTTTTATTTAATAAATATCCAAATACAAGAAGTATATTATAGGAAACATCCTTTCGTGCATAAAATATTGACAAAAATGTAGCCGCCACGCAGAAAATTACAAACAGGAGGCTGATTACAACACACGTATGAAAAGATTGATACAACACTGCAACCCATTGCTCTACATAATTAGAGTGAGGGACTACATAGAACATATGATCAATTACCATTGGATAACTGTAAGAAATGTTTCCTCGATAATTCGCTGAGTTAATTGCATATCCGCCCACTGTTCCTTCAAATTCGTTGTTCTCAACTTTTTGTATCATTATCAGTGATGAATTATCCAAGAGTTTCCCATATTTGTCAACTTTACCAAATTCGTGTAAATCTATTTTCACTCCAAATTACTTCTCAAACAAAGTCATAAAATATTGTTCGGTTCCTTGATAATTTGTGTCAAAGTTATAGAACGGCCAAAAATTACGTGTTATAAATTTATATCGACAGTTACGAATACTTCCTTTGTACAAGACAGGTAGAGTCTTCTCGGTGCGGTAATCCGAGCACCATGACCAAAACGTTAGATGACCAGCTTTCAAACAATAATCAGGTGGTGTTGTATTATACTTATATATAGCGTAGTCGTCACCTTGATGAGATATCAACGAAACTTTGTTGAAAATATTGTACGCATGAAGTAGATCGGTTATGTCATGTAAACTGTAATTCTCAAAGCTCTGTAGGATGATAATAAATCGTGCTGACGGATTCCAAAATGTATCTGTGATAGCTCTACTAAGCCCATCCTCTAATTCTTGATAATCATCACTCATCACGATATAAATAACATTGCTTATGTTACCGGGCTCCCAAAAAAACCTTCTTGAAACAAATCTTGCACCTCCCACGTTATGGAGGGCTGATAATTTTAAATCATTATTCATATCCACAAGTGTTATATCCATTAAGTGATAATTCTTCTTGTAATCAACTGCCACCATTTTTGCGACACAACTGGTGAGGTTTTTAGCATCGTCTTTGTCAGTTTTAAAAAACGCTCTAGCACTAGTCACAATGCAGAAAATATTGAAAATAATTATTTTCATTTTTAAGCCCTGAATGTTAAAAGAGTGGCTTATTTGTAGCTAGTGACATAATTTTCGGAGATCTATTTGGATCAAATAAACAAAAATAATCGGAAAGGCGATATTTAGATTTTTATGGTATTATCGTAATCATTAATCATATTTGTTTCTTTTATCAGCATTGTTAAAAGCCTTAATGCTCCTACATCATGTCATAAAATAAGGAAACACAATTTAACGAGTTAGGCGCATTAATTTATATTAAAGTGTTTTTGATGACGCACGCAAACATTTACTTCTGTTTTAAAACTATGTATGGAGATTATATTTTAGTTAACAACTTTTTGTCTAATGTAGTTAGCAGCTGTTTCTATAGCTTGCGTAGTTTACTTTGAGATTTGACTCAGTTAATAGGTTGTTGGTTCTTAGGTTGGGTCGATTGTTGTTCCACTGCAGAGATAGTTGTTCCACTACAGGCAGACCAGCCTGACTCGCGTTATTATAGGCCTATCGGGAGACTATTCGCGGAGGGTAGCAGGATCCGAGGCACGGTGAGCGGCTGGCCGACCGCAGGTAGTTGGGGGCCCAAGTAGTGTGCCAGCTACACACGAAAGGCTGCCCCGCCAACTGTCGAAAAATCCTGGGATGCGCCATCGTGCTGGTTGGCGACCAGATGAGAGTGCCCGATGGACATTCACGGGGGGGGCTCAGGCATCCCCGCAATCTCCAGACTGGAGCGCAGACAGGACGCCATCATTGGGGGACTCCCCAATTATGGCGTCCTGTCTGCGCGTGTCTGAAGACTGCCAGCGTGGAAACTCATCTCACTTCCTTCTCCTCACCTTCCTTCACTCTCAGCAATAATGCCAAGGAACAAAAAGTATCTGTTCCATCCTCTGTAAGAGTATGGAACGTGTGCTGAACAATAAGCTCCTGGCATACCTAGAAGACAATGACGTCCTCAGTGACCGCCAATACGGCTTCCGCCGAAATGGGTCATCAAGGGATCTTCTAGCGTATGCCATTCACGTCTCGAGTGAGGCCATCGAGAGGCACCGGGAAGCGCTTGCTGTCTCCCTAGACATCTCGAAGGCTTTCGACAAGGTCTGGCATGAGAGCCTTATTGGTAAGCTTCCTTCCTTCGGTTTGCCTAGAGGTCTGTGTGACTGGATTGCTTACTTCTTGAGGGATCGGTCCATCCGTAGGGTCATCCATCGATGGCTGCTCGTCCTGTCAGTTAGGTATTAACGCCGGAGTCGCTCAGGGGTTGGTGCTCTCAGTTACACTGTTTTTGCTGCACATTAATGGCCTGCTAAACCCGGAACCTTTGGGTACGCAGACGACAGCACGGTTGCTGAGAGATATGTGTCCGGTGCACAGGCTACTGGGTCTGAGATCCGGTCTCTCCTGGAGGCTATGGTTGGGCGCTTGAACCTGTCTTTGGAGGTAGACTCCGAATGGGGCGATGCCAAAAACAGACTAGCAGTTTCAATGCTACTAAGACCCAGGCGGGTCTTTTTCCACAAAAAGAGCCTATTTATTTAAACTTCATGCACAAAGGTACAATGGCGGACTTAATGCCTTAGGCATTCTCTACCAGTCAACCAAGGGTGGTGAAGAGAAAACATGGCAGGTGCATTGTTTGAATCAACAATTTAACAACAAAATTAAATTTTTAATTGCTTAAAATACATATACATACACCCCGACCCGGCTCCATCTTTCCGCGGTGTAACCATATGATAACGGATAATCTCGACCTTCTTGATGTTACGTTAGCATCGACCCTCAATTTTGGTCCATTAATTGAGGCACACGCTCAGTTGGGTGCAAAAAAGTTGGGGATCCTTGCGCAGTTGAGACGGTACTTTACGCCTGAACAGCTGCTCAAATTGTATAAAGCGCAAGTTCGGTCATGCATGGAGTACTGCTCTCACCTCTGGGACGGATCTGCTAAATATCAACTTGATGCACTTGAGTCGATTGAGTCAAGTCAAAAGTCGGTTAAAAATAACAGATTTTCTTCAAAGAAACAAATTCAACAGTGTGCCATTTTCGCAGTTCAGGAGACATTAAGGATAACAGATACCAACTTACGAAGATTAGGTATGAAATAGGCCACAGCTGACCATTAGCGAGAATACAAATAAGGAACCAGGTTTTTTAGAAATCGCCCAACTTGAGGCTGAAAAATTAGAAGCAATTTAGAGAAAAGCATCACTTCCTACTGTGAATGTTCCAAATTCCTAATGTGTAAATCAACACATTGTGAACATTTGTGCATGTAGGTATATGTTATGCCGCCTCCACACGCTTGCTGAACAATGGCGAACAGCAAACAACGAACACGAACGTGTGGATGGGTGTTTGATTGTGTTTGGATGTTTTTGTTTGTGTTCGCCCGTGTTCGGCATTTGTCGGTTTTTGTGCACAAACCAAAGGGAGTTCGACGAACGTGTTTGTGATGTATCAACACGGTTGTTCAGTTCAGTAGTACGCGCGAGCTTGCGGGCAGCGGATGGGAGTTAATAGTGGTGGTCAAATTTACTAATCGTGACATTCACTGTATCCTAAGCTAAATTGTAAGGAAAAATTAGGAGTTTAACCCGAAAGTAATCGCTGCCACGCCATGCTCGTCGTCTGCCATGTTTGCCAATCCGGAATAGACTAACATGTTCGCCAAGCGTGTGGATGCCGTGTTCGTATTGGGTGTTTGTGGTCAGTATTCGGCACGTGTTTGCTGTTCGGCATGTTTGTGGCAAACAGCATGTTTATGGACGTGGCAGAACAGTTTAGAACAATGTTACTGTCCGAGAGAGCATAAAATTTCTATATGCAGAGTATAGGAGTTTTTGATTGAACAAAGACAGAAAAGGAAGATGTGAATTGGTGATTATTAGTGCTCAATTAAAAAAAGATGACACGAGCCTTAAAGGCCAATAATACAGAGAATATCATATTGAACAGCTGGAATTAGTGTCAACTTCGAGTGAGTCTTCTTATGATCTAATCAATTTACCATTCACATCACACGGAGACAAAAAGACTAGAAATACTATTAATTTTTAGTTATTAATTGCCAATGTTGGCAAATTCTTGTGACCGTTATGGTATTTTTGACAGCAGCTACTGCACTTGTGTCTTCTGTATTGGACGGTATAAGATCAGCCCCCGTATCCTGACGTGTCAAAACTATCATAAATCTACTGTAAAAAAGGGACAGATGTATACAAGTCATATACATCTGTCCCTTTATTATTTTTAAATAATAATAATTATTATTATAAATATACTAGCACTCTGCCCGCGACTTCGTTCGCGTGATTTCGTTTATGCTATAAATGATATTCTTATATGCAGTTAGTGAAGGCGACCAAAAATAAGCTATTATTAAAACAATAAAAAATGGGTATCGTAGATATACAGGGTTTATTGGATTGGGACGATTCTTTACTTGACTTAAAGAATAATAAATTTTAGGTTACCGCCACAAAGTAAAATCCTCCCCTAGAAACTTATCAACCCCTTTTTGCCCCGTTGGGGGTCGAGTTTTGAAAAACCTAAATATGCTATTCACACTTTTCTTCTCTTTTTTATTTATCGTTTATGTTAGTCAGATAGCGCAGTGAGATTCCTCAAAAAAAACTTTAAAACCCCTAACCCTATCTGGGAGAGAGTTTTAAAAATGTTTTATGTAAATTTTGAGTATCAACCTTATCCCCAAGGAATTTGATTTTAAATACAAACTTATTTTTACCCTTTTCAGCTCCTTAAAGTTTATTGCTCCTTAAAGGTAATTGCGCCTTAGTGCTCCGCTAGAACCCCATGTCAAAAACGAAACCCTGACCAGTAAGATTCTTAGCTTGAGTTAGTTTCGAAAAACTTATACTGACAACCTTTATTGTATCCTTATGTTGGTATTTGCGCCAAGTTTTAAATTTATTTTTTTGAAGAAATATGATTCTTCAAAAAAACTTTAACACCCCCTAAACCGTATTTTGGGAGTAGATAAGTAAAACTAATAATGACAACCTTTATTGTTTATTTAGGTTGGTATTTATGTCAAGTTTCATGCTTATTTACCCAAGAAATCAGATTCTTCCATACAAACTTCAACACCCGCTAAATCATCATTTGGGCATAGTTTCGAAAAATTTATAAAGACAACCTTTATTGTTTACTCAGGATGGTATTTATGTCAACTTTCAAATGTATTAACCCAATAAATAAGATTCTTCAAAAACACTGTAATACCCCCTAAATCGTCTGTTGGGGGTAGTTGCAAAAAACTAATAACGAAACCGTTATTGTTTATTGAGGTTGGTGTTTATGTCAAGTTTCAAGTTTATTAACCGAAGATATAAGATTCTGCAAAACAATTAACATCCCCTAAATCATCTTTTGGGGGTAGTTTCGAAAAACTAAAAATGAAAGCCTTTATTGTTTATTTATGTCAAGTTTCATGTTTATTAACTGAAGTAATAAGATTCTTCAAAAAAGATTTAACACCCCTTAATCGTCTTTTGGGGGTAGTTTCAAATAATAATAATAACAACCTTTATTAGTCATATAGGTTAGTATTTGTAGCAAGATTCAAGTTTATTGACCCAAGAAATCAGATGTTTCCATACAAACTTCAACACCCTCTAAATCGACTTTGGGGGTTGTTTCCCAACTATAACCAACCCAAGATATAAGATTCTTCAAAAAAAATAACATGCCCTAAATCATGCTTTGGGGGTAGTTTCGAAAACTAACAATGAAATTCTTTATTGTTTATTTAGTTTGGTATTTATGTCAAGTTTCATGTTTATTGACCCAAGAAATCAGATTTTTTCATACAAATTTCAACACCCCCTAAATCATCATTTGGGGGTAGTTTCGAAAAACTAATAATGTCAATCCTTATAATTTACTTAGAATACTATTTGTGCAAAGTTTCAAGAATTTCGGCCGAAGGAATTAGATTTTTCATACAAACTTTCAACCCCCTTTTTACCCCATTAGGGGTGGAGTTTGACAATGAAAGCCTTTATTGTTTATTTAGATTGGTATTTATGTCAAGTTTCAAGTTTATTAACCCAAGATATAAGATTCTTAAAAAAAAAATAACAGCCCCTAAATCGTCTTTTAGGGGTAGTTTAAAAAAATATGAATTGCTACCTTTATTATTCATTTAGGTTAGTATTTGTGGCAAGTTTCAAGTTTATTGACCCAAGAAATCAGATTTTTCCATACAAACTTCAACACCCCCTAAATCATCATTTGGGGGTAGTTTCGAAAAACTAATAATGTCAATCCTTATTATTTACTTAGAATACTATTTGTGCTAAGTTTCAAGAATTTTGGCAGAAGGAATTAGATTTTTCATACAAACTTTCAACCCCCTTTTTACCCCCTTAGAGGTGGAATTTCCAAAAATCCTTTCTTAGTGCACACTTACGTCACTTGAGGAACCTTTCTGCCAAATTTCATGCTCCTAGGCGTAGCAGTTTTGGCTGTGCGTTGATTGATCAGTCAGTCAGTCAGTGAGTCAGTCAGTCACCTTTCGCTTTTATATATATAGATATGCAATTATATATATATATAGATTTAATTTCTTTGTTGGTAAAAAGAATTCATGTATTTATTATTTTTTGGAAATTCTACCCTTAAGGAGATAAATAGGGGTTTAAACTTTATATGATATTTTTTCGGTTTGAAAGGTAAAACATCTGAAATTGGAGGTTTACGTTCTTGATTAATAAAAAACAATGAGTTTAATTATTTCCGGTAATGCCATCCCCAAGGGGGTAAAAAGGGAGTTGAAAGTTTGTATGTAATTTCTATAGTTTGTATGTTGGACACGTGAAATTTTATTGATGTACGTTTTTGGTTGATAAAAAAGGTTTAATGTATTTATTGGTTTTGGAAATTTCACCCCTAAGGAGGTAAACAGGGGGTTGGAGGTTTGCATGAAATTTCTACAGTTTGTAAGTTGGACAGGTGAAATTTTAGATTTATGCTCTTTGATAAAAAGAATTCATTTATTTATTAGGTGTTAGTAATGCTACCTCAAAGGGGATAAAATAGGGGTTGAAACTTTATATGAAATTTCTTCGGTTTGTAAGGTAAAACATCTGATATTGTAGAGGTACTCTTTAATTAATAAAAAAAATAAGGAGTTTATTGATTTCGGGAAATTCTACCCTTAAGGGGGTTTAATATGGCAATTTGTTGGGCTTATATATTTGAAACTTGGCATAAATACTAATAGCAAATAGTAAAGGTTGTCATTGCAAGTTTTTCAAAACTACTCCTTATATACAATTTAGGGGGTATTAAAGATTTTTACTGTAGGTACAAGTCTTCTTTTTATGATGTAGGGTAGCAAACGAGAGATATTTGTTAGAATGAAAAGACTTATTCCTAGGGTAAAATAATAAAGACAACATTATTTTTTCGGAACTACCCCCAAAATAAAATTGTAAAAGTTGATGGTGATGTTAAAGTTTGTATGGAAAATCTTATTTCTTGGGTTATTAACCTGAAGCTTGGCACAAATACTAACCTAAGTAAATAATAAAAGATGCCATTATTAGTTTTTCGAAACTACCCCTAAAAGATGATTTGGGGGGTGTTGAAGACCTTGGGTTAATAATTTTAAAATCTGGTACAAATACTAACCTTAATAAACAATGTAGGTTGTTATTAGTTTTTCGGAACTATCCCTATACCAAAAATCTTGATACTATTTTGGGGTGATCAAGATTTTTGGAGTATTTTACTGCACATAGCTTCTTTTTATGATGTACCTAAGGAAGCACTAAAGAGCTTAACCTCCGGAAGTACGATCATGTATTTCCACATCGATCCCTTTTAAAATGGTTACCCATTCGTCAGCGTAGAGCGCTGAGGGCCTTGACTAACCTGTTTTCTTTTGTTGATAATCCCACTTCTCATTCTTATCTGTCTTCTCACGTTCAATTCCTTTGCTCTGCTAAGGTCTGCTGCAGTAAGAATCTTCGCTCCACCAATAATCGTCTTCTACAATGTCACTCTCACCGCTCTGGGTTTATCCACTCGTCCTTCTTTGTCCAGGCAACCGGCCCTTTGGAATGCGCTCCCTCAGAACATCAGGATGGCAACCAGTCGGCTTTCTTTCAAATTGAAGGCACGTGAGCACATTCGCAAGAAGTTTGCAGAATCATCAAAAAATTGATTTGTTCGTGTCGGATTCTCTATAACATTGTTTATATGTATGTATGTATATAAGTTTATATTTATTATTCCTTCTTTTTTTCGTTAATAAATATATACTCTTTTCTCTATTCATCCTATTATTTAGTTGCACCTGCCTTGTTTTATATCTGCACCACCCTAAGGTCGACTGGTAGAAAATGCCTCAAGGCCACAAATATCAGGGCCGTGCTTGACTGCCCGGGACGTGGACGCACCATGTCCCGTGAGGGGCTCACAAATTTCGTTTTGTACATTTTATATGAACTCGTTTACACACATCCGTGCACGGGCCGTGCACGAGCCAGTGACGAAGCTTCAATGATTGTCCCAGCCCTGTCACGGCCCGGGCACGGCCCTGATATGTGTGGGCATATATTATTTACCTTAAGGCATTCCGCCTAGTCCGCCTTTGTACTTATGCATAAAGTTTTGTAATTATAATAATAATAAAGAGGGCTATTTGGAAATTCAACCTTTTTAGAGCTTAAAAGGGAGACATTTATTTGTATGAAAAATCTTATTCCTTGGGCAAATAATAAATTGCCATCATTCGTTTTTCAGAATTACCAGCAGAAGATGATTTAGGGGTGTCAACAGTTTTTTGTAGAATCTTACGGTACTAAGACGACCTCTATCTCGATTTGGAACTACCGAACTGGGCCGTTTATCTCAGACCATACAAATAAAAACAAAACACAACACAAAGTGTAAGGCCAAACAAACTTAGGTAATTTTATGAGTTGTGAGTGACGTTTTAGTGTCGCGTAATTTACGCAGCATTTGTTTTCATACTAAAGTAATTTTAACTCCACCCGAAACTAAGCGACTCAAAAATCGCGACCAGTCTTCTGCTCTTCGGATTCAGTAGACTTGCGGCCCTCGCCAGGACATCAGTCCAACTTGTGCAAAGCCTAGCAATGTTGCATCTTCCAGTAACGACCTCGTCATTCCAGCCCCATAGGCCATCTGTTCAGCGAACAATCTTGGGGCTATGTCGGTTACCTCAGTTTTCCTGTCCGTATTCGGAAAGAATCGGATTCGATAAAAACCTTCTATAGAGTCACCGATTTTGATGAGAATGGCTGCTACATGGGTATTTAAAATGATCTTAGTTTTATGCATATTTTTTGTAAGACTCGTGCGAATTCTTCACTTCACTGTCTTCTTTATAGTATTAGATGGAAAGTGGTGTACTCGCTATGGATCTTATTGTAAAGCCTCATGACTGCGGTTTTGATCGATTATTTACCCACGAGCCCTTTATTTAGCTAAAACTTATCGGACACGTCATTAAAGTTTCTTAAATCCTAACTTAAACCGTAGATATCTACGATACCCCATTTATTATTGATATTACAAAGTTATCTGTACTTAGTTGAATAAGATACACAATCATGCGAACGAAGTCGCGGGCGGAGTGCTTGCAGACTAATAAGCAATTTAACTCTGACTTATTATTATATTGTATGATGTTATGACTAAGAATAGTGTCAATTTGCACTTTTATATAGTTCAGTAGCACTTTCTTAGAGTCTGATATGTTAAAAACACTTAGTTCACGTGTTACATGTATAGCACAGTATTGTTGTTATTATTTATTCACTTATTATACACTACACTATCTCAAATGGTTTAGTTATCTTTAGCCTACGCACTATGTCCGTGTTATCTAGCAGCTGAATTGCTTCCACATTCACATGTCGATGAAGTCTGTGTACGTGGGCTTTAGCAAAGTTTTGGATAACGGTGGTGACGAGTTTCATTTTAATGTCGCGGTGAAGTTCGTCATTTCTGATGTACCATTGTGCATTAACAGCATCTCTGAGTACTTTATTTTGAAATTGTTGTATAATTTTAACATTGCTTTGTTTAGTACAGCCCCATAGTTGGATACCATACGTCCAAATTGTCATAAATATATGCTTGTATATTATAATTTTATTGTGTATTGATAGACAGGATTTCCTTCCGAGTAACCAATACATATTTTTGTAGCGTATATCGAGTTCCGGTCTTTTCGTTTTGACGTGAGATTTCCAACGCAACTTGACGTCAAGAGTTATGCCAAGGTATTTTGCTGTATTTGCATACGGCACTTGCATGCCGTTTATATACACGGGGTGGTTATCGCAGTGTTTATTGGTGAAGTCAATGTGAATCGATTTTGACTCATTTAGTTTGATCTTCCACTTTTGTGTCCAGTCGTAAACTTTGTTCACAGCTAGTTGAACTTTTTCTACTGCTTTTTTGTGGTTTAAACCAGTAGCCATAATAGCAGTATCATCAGCAAAGGTCGCTATGGTGTTGTTTTCCAGTTCTGGGATATCACATGTGTAAAACAAGTACAGGATTGGACCTAACACACTTCCTTGTGGTACTCCGGCCTTAATAGTTTTTAGCTCAGAATATGCTTCCTCTTGCCTTATCCTAAACATTCTGTTGCTTATATATGACTCTAGAATATCTGAAAATTTGGGGAGAATGCGTCTGAGTTTGTATATCAGACCCTCATGCCAAACTTTGTCAAAAGCTTGTGCGACATCTAGAAATACGGTGGCGCAGACTTGCTTGTTTTCGAGCGTTTTTCGATGATGTTTGTTATTTTGTGTACCTACCTGGTCTATGGTATAATGTTTTTCCCTGAAGCCAAATTGACAGTTTGGAATAAGGTCTTTCTCTTCTATTATTGGTTTTAGCCGTTTTAATAAGAGCTTTTACAGTTTCAATAATACTGGCAGCAGGGAAATGGGTCTATAAGATGATGCTTCGTGGGATGGCTTCCCAGGCTTAGCAATCATAATAACTTCAGCAACTTTCCATGGCTCAGGTACATGTTTTAGCATAAATGCAGCGCTAATAAGTCTGGTCAGCTTAACTATGGCTTTGCGCGGGAGGTGTTTTAGTATTTCTCCTGTTATGAGGTCATAACCCGGGGATTTCTTCAGGCTTATGTTGTTTTTAATTTCTCTCACAACTTCTTTAGGAGTTACAAGCCGAATTCTTTGGTTTTGTGATACATTTGCACTCTCAGGTGCAAGCAATTATAATAAGTTCATTCCTGTTTCATTGTTATGTGCCCCCCCTATGGGTAAAAGCCTCATCCATTCTTTTATACCATCCAAAAGTTCACCACATCCAAAAGTTGGATGCATATGGCCAAAGACAGGTTTCCCATGCATCTAACTTTTGCCAGCTATGTTTATTATGTCATCCGCCCATCTTTTTTTCTGTCTGCCCACTTTCCTTTTGCCTTTTGGGTCCTGCCATTTAGTTGTTTGGTAAGTCCATCTCTTATCTTCGTATCTTGACAGGTGCCCTGCCCATTTCCACTTCTGTTTAAAACTAAAATTAAGTGCATCTGTTAATTTAGTTTTCATGCGGATGACTGCGTTTCCCGTTTTCTGTATTTTTCTCAGTTTTTTTTTATCGATGGGCTCGCGACCACTACCAGCCACCACCATTACTTACCACTACTTGACCAGTTTCAGTACATTGCACGTTGGCATTATGAAATTTTGTTCTTTACTTTTTCTGTGAATACCCATGTCTCGCTGGCGTAAGTCAAGCTTGGGAGAATGCAGGAATCCATTATAGTTCCCTTTTAGAATTTATTTTCGGGCCCAGTATTTTTCCAAGTTGTACTTATTCTTCTGTCTATTTCGTTTTCGTTGCTATTTGCATCAAAGGATACCAATTTACCTAGGTACACATATTCATTTACATAGTCCATCGGTTTTTCCTCCAGTTTGATTATTTTCTCTTGACTGTTTGTCATAACTTTAGTTTTGGATGCGTTCATGTGTAGGCCGATTTTTATGCTTTAAGAATTTAGTTTTTGTTGCATTGATTTTATTCTTGTGGCGGATTCACTAAAAAGAGCAATGTCGTCTGCAAACCTTAGGTGTGTTCGTTTTTTTATTAAGTATCCATATGCCATTATTTTCCCAATTAATGTTTTTGGAAATATCTTCAAGTACAGCTATGAATAGCTTTGGAGACAGCGGGTCCCCCTGGCGCACTCCTCTTCCAATTGTGAACTCCTCCCCGTGTCTTTCCAATTTTACTCTGCTTACACTTTGAGCATAGATGTTTTTTATGATATTTACTGTTTTGTTTACATCGTTATTTCTCAGAGCAGTTCATATAGATGGGTGTACTATGCTGTCGAACGCTTTGGAATATTCTACAAAAGCTATGTAAAGTGGTTTATTGAATTCTTTAAATTTCTTTATAATTTTTTCTATTTTATGAATGTGGTCTACTTTTGAGTAGTGCGGCCGGAGGCCCGCTAGTTCTATTGGCTGATTCTTGTCAATATCTGGTGCTATCCTTCTTAGGATGATAGGCGAGAAGAGTTTATATATTGTAGATAGTAAGCTGATAGGCCTGAAGTTGCTGATGTGGAGCGGGTTCCCTTTTTATATAGTAGTATTATATTTTTTATAGTTTATATTTTACTCCATTGCGATGGTACTTGTTCTTTTTTCAGTACTAAGTTGAATAGTTCTGCTAGATATACAACTAGGATTGGCGCTACGATTTTCAGGGCTTCGTTTGTGATGTTATCTTCGCCTGGGGTCATCTGCAGCAGTTATACTATTATCTTTTCCATCATCTTGTGGTGGTTTTTCATAAAGAGAAGTATAGAAAGCCGTTGCACATTCTATTATACCTTCTCTATCTTTGGTTTCGCCCTTTTCACTGTTTAAACTTTGTATCCAATTTTTGTGAGTGGATAGTACTTTAAAGGCTCTTTTGGAACTTTGGCAAGTAAACCTTTTTTTTTTCTATTATGGTTCTTCTATGGTTAGCATAATCTGATTTGATTGCTCTGTTGGTTTGTTTGAACAATTTCTTTAGTTCTTCTCGTGAACATAAGTTCAGTTCTTCTACAGATTAAATTCTGTGTGTGTTCGCTAATGATCTCTACTTTTTGTTTATTGTTTTCATCCATTTCAAGGCTTTTTGTGATTGCTTCTTCCAGATTGTCGCTGAAGGATTGTACAGTCTTATTTTTCTTTAGGAATTATTGCAGTATTCTCAATGCCAAAAAAGACCAGGTTATATTTTATTTTTTAATAATAGAACTACTATTATGTTTAGTTTTTGCTCCAATGTAGAAATTTTGGCTTTGAGTTTAGTATTCTCCTCCGTTATAGTTTTAAGCCTCCTATCTATTGCCTCCATAACATTTTTTGTTACTGCCGTAGTTATAATTTTAGTTTGTTGGTTCAGCTTTTCGTCCAGTTTTGACAACAGCGACTCCATGCATTTATCCATTTTGGTGTATTTTATTTAATTGTTCTGGGTCTTAATACTGGTTCTATGGTAATTAATTTATTGATGTTGGTCACCCTGCAACTGTCGATGTCAGATGACGTTGATTGGCACTTAACAAATCGTTGGTTGTTTTGGTAGCACTGACCTTGACATTGGCAAAATCATCGAATGTTCATCGATGGAGCTATAAACATAAAAAAAAAGTAATTGAATTGGTAGCACTGCTGTATGATTTGCAAATTGTTAAGTTCGATTTTAATAGCAGTTTTTCCTCTAGCTTTTTGTTTTGCACTGTGATTATTCTCTAATATTGTCTTTTACGGTCACACTTAATGGAGTATGCGTCGCGACGCCATAAATAAACACTATTTGCACTTTTTTGGTTTTTATTTGCGGAGGCCGTTGACGTACGTGTTTACTGTGAGACCACCGGAATACCCCATCTGTCCCTTACGCACACTTAAAGTAACCTTACTCTAAGAGCTTATGT
Organism: Orthosia cruda; assembly: GCA_964057195.1. Lineage (NCBI taxonomy): Eukaryota > Metazoa > Arthropoda > Insecta > Lepidoptera > Noctuidae > Orthosia > Orthosia cruda. The sequence continues at coordinate 1,458,769 of OZ059848.1, read as the reverse complement.
TTACTCCCCTGATCTTGAAGTTGTCGATTAATCAAAAATACTATCTATAATAAATGTTTTCATGTATGTTTTCATTCATTTTTGTGCTGGTATTTTGACAAACATTGATATTTGTTCGCGACGAAGCGTCACCATAAAATAGCATAACGTTACTAGGTTAAGTATAAATAAAAATAATGTCCGCGAGACCCATGTAGAAACACGGCCTTGGTCGTGCGTAGGGCGTTCTATCGACGCCTGGTGCGTCGATAGAACGTAACGTACGAACGTATCTTGAATATTTATTTTGTTAGAAAACGCAAGCTAGGTGCTTTATGTTATTTAACCTATGTCCTTGACTGAGAATCGGTACTTAATAACAGTAAATAGCGAAAGCTAATAGAATTTCACCCTAGAACGGTAAATACAAAGATGAGTAGATGACTTCACGAGATGTGACCGTGCCAATAATGGCGTTACGTTGGCATCGACTCTCAATTTTGGCCCATACATTTAGGCAAAGGCTCAGCTAGCAGCCAAAAAGCTGGGGATCCTTGCGAAGGTGAGAAGGTACTTCACGCCAGAAGAGCTTCTCATTTGTATCAAACGCAAGTTCGATCATGCATGAAGTACTGTTTTCATCTCTGGGACGGATCTGCCAAATACCAGTTTGATGCACTAGAGTCGATCGAAAAGCGGGCCAAGAGGCTCATCGGCGATGAGGCGCTGGTCAAGTCAAAGCTCCAAGGTCTTGAACATCGTCGCCGAGTTGCCAGCCTGTCGGTTTTTTATCAGTTACATTTCGGGGAGTGTGCGATGGAATTGCACGATCTAATTCCACCTAGCCCGTTTCATCATCGGTCTACCAGACGTACGGCGCCGCGCCATCGATACATGGTGGACATCCCACCTATACGCACAAAACGTTTTGGGAACACTTTTATTATGCGACAGCTACAATCTGGGGGTCTTTAAGTCAAGAGGGAATAGGTTATTTCTAGGCAAGCGTGTTTCATCCTCGACCACATCATCGCTTACCATCAGGTGAGATAGTGGTCAAGCGCGAGCCTATAGGATATTAAAAAAAATACAGACGGATTTCCTAAAATAAGTGGCCTGTAATCATGTTATTGTTGATTTAGTGCATCCAGGTAACCTAGTCCGAGACTTAGGCCCTGTATCTAAATTAAAGTCATTTAGTTCTTGTATATAAAGACCATTTAGTTGAGACAATTCGTCTATACGAACCAGTACAATGGTTTCCTTATTCGTTTTAGCTGGCTGACCGCTTTCAGGTGCACTTGGTTCCTGAAAGGTTATATATAGCTTTCTGAAGTATTACCTCTTGGTAGCCTGCTGGCACGTTCTCGGAGCCATCCATGTATGATGAAGATCGTTTGGATGGCTTAAGTAGAAATCAACTCGCAAAGAGGTGGGGTCGCGCAATTTTGTAAAAATAGCCGCTTTCAGGTGCCCTAAATGCCTGGTAAGTTATAGATGTACCTTCTGAAGTACTACCATTCGATAGCCGTTCCAAACCATGCTTCTAGAGTGAGGATCGCTTTGATGGTTTGGGAGATATTCAACTTGCAAGATTGTGCGATCACACAATTTTCCGTCAGATTTACTCTTCCAGGGTGGGTGCCCATGGGTTATAGTTGCACCTACTAAATTGCTACTCAAAGCCTGTCGGAATAGCTACCGGGTCGTCTTTAGAAATTTGGTGGAAATTGCTTAGATAGTTTAAGTACAAATTAACTTTAAAAAAATTAAAATTACATATCTTTGGCAAAATGGCGCTTTCAGGTGGTTACGCGCCTGAAAAATATAGACATACTTATTGATGTATTGTATTTCGATAGCCTAATAGAAGGGCTACAAAGGCCATCATTGTAAGATAGAGATTACTTGAAAAGTTTTAGAGAAAAATAGCTTGTTAGTGGTAGAATCAATAAAGTTTCCCTTGATCCCTCATACATCCTGGCGAATATCTTCAGGGTGAGTAAACGGATCTGGTTTTGGGTCCGCTGGATAGAAGGCTTCAAGGCGCACACGCACGCACGACATGTATAATATGTGGATTTTGTTGATTCAGAAGATATTAAACAAAGTGAAAATTTGGTGAAATAAAAGTTTAATTGGTAAGTGATTTTGCGGTCCTCAATACAGTAAAGTTTCGGGGTTTGAGAGCGCGCTAGCGCATCGACCAAATTTGTTTGTAGGAACGTCCTAGTTAGCCGACAAGTGCACACGTACACCTCGTAATCGCACAAATCTTCGCACGGATCGCCATTCGTCTACCCTCTTTGTTGCCGATAGTGTAAGTCTTGCAAACTTATACTGTCGGAGGCAACCTGGGCGGACTTCGTAGCTGCCCAACGGTTTTTGCTTTCGCGGAATCGTTGTTGCGGTCGCGGAAAAACTAGCCCGTAGATTTTCATGTTTTTTTAGCGTATGCACGCAAAAAAAAACGGAAGAAAGAAGAAGATGTCACCACCAGGTGCCCGCGGCTATTAGGGCCGCGGCACCTGGCGCGCAGTCAGACGCGCCATCTTGCGAACGAGCCCTAGGAAGGCCCCAGGTGCAGACGGGATCACCAACGCAGTGCTGCGCCACCTGCCCTACCGTACAGAAGCGGCCCTGGCGCGCCTGTTCACGGGGATCCTGCGCACGGGCTCCTTCCCGGACTCATGGAAAGAAGGGCGCGTCATCATGCTGCCCAAGGCGAACAAAAATGTCCTGAAGCCTGAGAGCTATCGGCCGATCACTCTCCTGCCCACCATCTCCAAGGTGTTCAAATCCCTCCTACTGCGACAACTCACACCTCACATCACACCTCGTGAAGAGCAATTCGGGTTTCGGGCGGAGCACTCAACGACGATCCAGCTGTCGAGGGTACTGCACCAGCTGTCAGCTACACTAAATAAAAAAGAACACGCGGTTGCAATATTCCTCGACATGGAGAAGGCCTTCGCCCGTGTATGGCATGAAGGCCTTTTTTTTTTTTTTTTTTTTTTTTGTTTACGGGGGGAAACCTTCAAAAGGCGCCTGGAATTTTGGGGAAAAAGACCAGGGAGTGTGGGATTTTTACCTCACTAAAACCACCCCGGTGATCACCTTCAGCACGTAGAAGGGACCCCGTGACCTCTCAAAAGACCACCCCGGAACCCCCTCTGTGCAACGCCTGTTAGGGCACATCCCTGGGGAGATTAATAATGCACCTCCCCTGAGCCTCGCTGTGCACGGCAGCACGTGATCACTGTGCCACCGTCTTTCCTGGAGTCACTTGTTGGGCGAACAGAGTCCCCAATCTGACCGCCCATGACCCCGGAGTCCCACCTGCTTATGGAGCAGGCGGGGTTTCGGCGTTTTAGGCATCGAAGCGATTGCTTCAACGACGCCTTCTTCTCCGGGTGGGATCGGCTCTCTCACGATCCCGCTCGGCAGCCTCCTTCTGTACCATCACGGTCTCACAGAAGGAGGCCATTTCCTTCCAGTTTTCTGTCTCTGCCAGCATGGCCCTCACAACTGCTGGCAGAGACAGGTCTCGCCCGATCCTGGCGACCAAGACCTGCCGCTCGGAGGCCCACGCAGGGCACTCCTCGAGCGTGTGCTGTGCAGAGTCAAGGTCGCCTCCGCAGTGGTGGCAATTTGCCATGGTCTCTCGCCCAATCCTATTCAGGTACTCACCGAAGCAGCCGTGCCCGGTGAGTACCTGAGTGAGCCTGTAGGAGATGCGCTCCTCTCTCTTCAGCCAGGCTTCGAAGTGCGGCAGGACGGCTTCGACAACGCGCTTGCGCGAATATTGCGGCTGCTGTAGCCGCTCGCGCCACCGCTCGAGCGCGTGTCGCCGTTCCTGCCGCCTCAGCCTTACTACAGCGATTCCTGGCACGCTATCACCATTCTGGCGGATGGCGCGTATTCGGTTATAAACCCTCGCATCCATGTCCGCCAGAATGTCCAGCGGAGGCAAGCGTGCCAGGAGAGTTGCCGCCTCAAAGGATACCGTTCGGTAACCTCGTGCGATACGAATGGCCATTTTCCGCTGCAGGCTATTAATTTTAGTCCTGCAGCGTCGGACACCTGATAATCTGCTTGACCAAACAGGCGCCCCGTAAAGGACCATCGATCGCACGACACCCGCGTAGAGGCGGCGAACTTCCTCCCGTGGTCCCCCAAGGTTAGGCAGCAGTCTATGCAAAGCACCCACTGCCTTTTCAACGCGGGGGACCAGGCGCTCGAAGTGCTCTTCGAAGCCCCACCGACCGTCCAGGGTTAGGCCAAGATACTTCAGGTATCGACCAACCTGGACTTGCGCATCTCCAACTGTCACTGACGAGCTGGGTGGCTCCCTGCTCCTCGGCAGTTTATGGAACCATAGCGCCTCAGTTTTATGAGGCGCTATCTCCAAACCCAGCTCGCGGATCGACGCCACGACTCTTGCCACCCCGAGCTCGGAAAGCTGGATGGCCTCGTCGAAATTGTCCCCGCCGGCTAACACCAAGGTGTCGTCTGCATAACAAACGATATTTACGCCGACGGGAAGGTCTACACGCAGGACCGCATCATACGCGAGATCCCACAGGGGAGGACCTAGCACTGACCCCTGCGGAACCCCACACGTAATTTCCCTCCGATGCACGCTACCATCCCGGCCCACATAGCGAATGTGCCGGTCGCGTAGGTAAGCCCCGACGATGCACTGCAGGTAAGGTGGCACTCTATGATGTACCAGTGCCGCCCTAATCGCATCCCAGGGCAGGGAGTTAAAGGCGTTGACGATATCCAAACTTACCGCCAACGCCACCCCACCCCGGGATACAACCTGTTCCGTCAGCGAGCGGACGCGTAAGATTGCGTCCACCGTTGAACGCTGCTGCCGGAAGCCATACTGGCAATCAGCAAGGTCGGGACCAACTCGCGACAGGTGCCCGACGAGTCTTTCGGCAATTATTCTTTCGAATAGCTTGGAAACCTCGTCGAGCAGGCAAATGGGACGGTATGCAGAGGGAGACTCCGAGTCCCTGCCTGCTTTCCTCAATAAGACCAATCCAGCCTCCTTCCAGTTAGAGGGAAACACGCCCGCACGAAGGCAGCTGTTAAACAGCTGTCTTAGGCGATCCCCCAGAGCAGCCATAGCCAGAACCCACGCTCGGCCAGGGATACCATCCGGACCCGGCGCGGTGTTTCGAGCCCCCATGCGTCTAACGGCTCGGTCTAATTCATCTTCAGTCACTTCCAACTCGCCAGTCCAGTCCGAAGGGGTCAAGAGCGACGAGGGAACTTCCCTGGCTACTGGAAAGAGCGTGTTTACTACTCTCTCCAGCAGCCCTGCATCCATGGTTTCTGTGATGGGGGGCACCCATGGACGCAGCTTGGCCATGACCACCTTATAAGGTCGCCCCCATGGATCCCTGTCCAGTTCCTCCAGAAGCTCCCTCCAAGACCTCGACCTGGCATCCGAAATGGCGTGCTGGAGTGACATGGTCGCCTGCCGATACGCTCTGTAGGTTCTGGCTATTTCCTCCTCCTCTGCTCTTGGCTGCCTTCGACGTCGGGTGCGTTGGTACTGGCGTCGGGACCTAAGACATAAGACGCGTAATTGCGCGATATCTTCCGACCACCAGTAAACCGCACCCGGACGCTGAGCGCATCTGACCCGGGGCATGGAAGCGTCACAAATTGACGTCATCCTGTCCCGGAACCAAGCTGCCTTTTCTTCCGGATCGGGCGAGATCCCCTGGGAATGAGCATCTTCCGGCCACGCCACGACATTGGCAGCTGCAATGAGCATATCTCGATTGAGCCGCTTGAGGGCCCAACGTCGCGCCGGTGGGTTAAAATCTGGACGGCTCGGTCTGTCGGAAGGGCGCAGTGTCACATCAAAAACGATGTGGCGATGATCAGAGAGTGTGACCATCTCTTCTGCTACCCTCCAACCCGACACCATGCGAGCGGCAGAAGGAGTCGCCCATGAAAGATCCACAATCGACTCCCCCTGCCACCGAACACAAGTGGACACAGACCCCCGATTCAAGAGTCGAAGGTCAAGCGACGCCGCCCAGTCTTGTACCACGCGTCCCCTCGGTGTGTCCCGGGAGTTTCCCCAAGCTCTAGAGTGAGCGTTGAAGTCTCCCAGGACGAGCACTGGACGGGGTGAGCATTTGTATCGAATGCAGTTCGCAACCCCGTCCAGATAACCCTGGAATTCAGTGAGGGAAATGTTGGGAGACACGTAGCAGCCCACTACGGCCAGAGATCCCCATTCCACAGCTATAAATCCATGCCCCCTATCTAGTAGGCAGCAGTGAGGCCCACCGCTTCTACCAGCCCAATAAACGGCTACAGAGTCCATAGTATCTCGGAACCAGCAAGGATGATCCCTAAGACCATATGGCTCTGCTACCACCGCCAAGGCAACCGACCACTCCGCAATAGTCTGCAGAAAAAGATTCTGCGCGTTGCGGCAGTGGTTCAGGTTGCACTGGAGGACTTTCAAGGCTGGGAAGGCGATGCGTCCATTTTCTCCAAAGCACCCAACGGTGCTAACGTCGATCTTTGCAAAGTGGCAGGAGCAAGCGAGGCTCGCTTCTTGCGAGGAGTGCATCTTTTGCCCCCCAGCCGGTGATCTGCTGGGAGACCCTGGTCCGCACACAGCGGACACCGCATGGTCGGCGATGTGCACTCTCTCGCTTTATGAGCTCCCCCACAAGCATAGCACTGGGTGCTCCGATCAACTGTACTTGTGCACTGGGAGCGGACGTGCCCTGGCTCGAGGCAACGGAAGCACATCATGCGACGCGCCCCCAAAACTTGAACCCTGACAAAAGTCCAACCCAAGCGCATGCGGTTGTCTGACGCCAGTTTTTTTAATGCCACCAGTGGGCCACGGACCCAGACGTGCCCCAGAGAGGCACGTGGACGACGGATTTCACCCACTTGAACGTCTCCGGGGGAACAGCCACCTACCTCGGCAATGGCAGCTGCCACATCCTCAGGCGTTACGGCATCGTCAAGGTCCATGACCCTTGCCTCAGCTCGCTTTGTTGGACGCGAGATTTTGACGCCAAACTCGGCGAGGACCTCACGCATACGGCTAGCGAGACTGTCCGCTTTGGTAGACGAATCGGTGCCAGCGATGGTTAACACCATTCCACCATCGATAGCCCTCTTTTGACCGACGGTGTCAATTCCGAAATCAACCAGTCGTATTCGCTGCCTCGCTGCAGTCATTACATCGCAGAGTTTGGCCGATGAACCCTCTGCTATTGAGATCGTGATGGCTTCCGTGGTTGGCACCCTCGGCAATTTCACTGGCTGCTTTTTGGTGGCAGATGCAGCAGCAGGCTTCACGCTAGATTGTGGAGTTTTAGACTTCCCAGCCTTCCTCCCCACCACAGTAATGGCATGAAGGCCTACTGTACAAAATGTCCCAAACTAACGCGCCCCGTCGCCTAATACATGTGATTCGATCCTTTCTAACCAACAGGACTTTCAGAGTGGTGGTAGAAGGCGAGCTGTCCGCCCTATACTGGCGGGAGTGCCTCAAGGCAGCTGTCTCTCGCCTGCGTCCTACTCCTGCTACACAGACGACATCCCGACAACACCAGAGGCGACGCTCGCGCTGTACGCCGACGACGCAGCGTACTTAACAACATCTCTCAACACAAAGCACGCGGCGCGTAAGATGCAACGCGCCCTCGACCTTATCCCCGAGTGGCTGTCCAAATGGCGCCTATCAGTAAACGTAGGTAAGACGCAGGCCGTCGCCACAGGACTAGGACCCCTACCACCACGCCTGAAACTACAAGGAGCCGACGTCGAGTGGTCAACCCACGCAAAGTACCTGGGAGTGACGATAGACCGCCGGCTCACGATGGGGCTGCACGTCACCAATGTAGTGAACCAGTGCAGGGTAGCCAGAAACCTGCTGAACCCAGTACTCTCATCCCGCCTCCCCGCCCGCACCATGCTGGGCGTGTACAAAACATACATAAGATCAATACTAACATATGCCTCCCCAGCTTGGTTCGCCCTCACGAGCGAGTCCAACAAGAAGAAGCTCCGAGCGCAGCAGAACCTATCGCTGCGCCGCGTCGTAAACGCGCCTCGCTACGTGAGGAACGATGTCATCCAGCGGGACACCGGGATTGAGAGCCTGGACGCCTTCGTGGCGTCCCCTGGCGACGTCTATGTTCGCGCGGGCTGGCGCTTCTGCCAGGCCGCATATCAAAGATATAGCGCCATGGCACGCGCGCCCGCCGGACAAAAAAACGACTACCACGATATCTCATCACTGCTGACTGTGCACCCCCATCCACCCCCCGGACTTGACGCACACTGCATCCACAGCGTGAAGTTTGTTCTAAGTTAAAATAGACTCACTTCGCGCTGTAAACAGACAAACATAACTAGACATACGCGAGTACACTTGCACCGAATAGCGTGCGGTCGCCTGCGCGTTATCGGTAATCATGAGCGGTGTAACTCAGGTCATTGCCGCTCCCACATACATACGGCGCTAGTAGTCGCTTTCATTACCAAACTGTAGGTTCGTCCAAGTCGGCACTACTGATGCAGGTCACCTTTGCTGAGCCTCCCAGGGTACGCCCGGGGTCTCACTCGGCAGGGGTATACCGCCAGAGTGCCGTGAAAAAGCGGTGAGTCGTTCAGTAACGCTCGCCGCCGTGGCGCGCCTACAGTCACATACAACATGCTATACATAGCGGGCGCGAGTTTTAGAAATTCGCGCTCGCAACACGCCATGCCCAGAGGGCAACCCAGCGACGGGTTCGCAGTTGCCCGCGGGCTGGGAACGCTGTTCCGGCACCGCTCGCCTCACCAGAATGCAAACACAAAACTATTTTTTTCACACATGTGCGACCCGACCATAATGTGGGTACCTACGTCTCCAAACACTGTCAGCAACAAGCAACTACAACTGCAAACAACAATTAAGAATGGGTTTTCACGATAGTCATAATTGGTTGGAATTACATTGCGGGAATAAAAAAACATATTGATGGTGCTGTTAAATCTTTAATGGTGAAGGAAGCTACAGAAGATTAGGACATCAAAGGCCAATAGATAACCCAACGTCACACAATACATAATTATCAGGTCAACTATTCTACTTATTCTCATCAAACTGCTTTGTTAAAAAGTTTCTAAAGCTAGTGTTTCTATAAAAACTGTGATTTTATTCTAAAGCAGGCGTCGAAAATCATCTGAATATAAATTTAGAACTCGCTCCTTGTTTTCTTCATTAAGTATATCCTCGGTCCTATATTTTGCGTTGTACTCCAGCCCAAACCTCATAAATAAAAATGCAAAAAGATAAAAAGTACCCTCCGATAAGTATCATAAACACATAGTAAAAATTTTAAAGTGGCAGGGGCACATGTTCAGGTCGGTAACGAGATTTACACTTCAGCCACTCACGAAAATATATATCCCCAGAATACTTTTGCATGAGGCCTGTTGCTAATAATTGCAGAGTAAACTGATCCAAATATGAGATGAAAACAGAGCCTCTTCGTAAAAATATGGTTCTGTATACACTCACATAAGGTTCTTTTAACTGGTATATTGCCATTCGGCACTGATCGTCCATCAACTGGGATTTATATAACTGAAAATGAGCATCTGAAACTACAGTATAGAGTGACTTGTGTGGACAGTTTTTCACCTGCGTTAAACAATTTAGTCTTGTTCCACAATCCCAGTGTCCAGCGAATTCATTTCGATACTGCCATTCATTGTATAAAGCAGCTTGATGATTGTATAAATCCTTCGGTTCTTTTGGTTCAAAACCACGGATCGGCTGAGTGGTCACACTGCACAAGTTTGCCTGAATTGCGTAAGGAATTATAAACGCTGTGAACAATAAACTTGAGAAAATGAGTGTTTGTGGCCATCCAGATTCTGTACGCTTAACAGAATTTTTATTCAATAGATATCCAAATACAATGAGTATATTATAGGAAACATCTTTTTGTGAGTGAAATATTGCCAAAAATTTAGTCGCCACGCAGAAAATTACAAACAGGAGACTGATTACAAAACACGTATGTAAAGATTGATACAACACTGCAACCCATTGCTCTAGATAATTAGAGTGAGGAACTACATAAAACATATGATCTATTACCATTGGATAACTATATGAAATATTTGCACGATTATTTTTTGAGTTAATCGCATATCCTCCCACTGCTCCTTCAAATTCGTTGTTCTCAACTTTTTGTATCATAACCAGGGTTACGTTATTCATGAGTTTTCCATATTTATCAACTTTACCAAATTCGTGTAAATCAATTTTCACTCCGAATTGCTTCTCAACCAATGTCATAAAATTTTGTTCGGTTCCTTGATAGTTTGTGTCAAAGTTCGTGAATGGCCATAAATTACGTGTTATGAATTTATATCGACAGTTACGAATACTTCCCTTGTATAAGACAGGTAAATTTTTCCGAGTGATTGAGTAATCAGAACACCATGACCAGAACGTTAGATGACCAGCTTTCAAACAATAACCAGGTTTTGTTAAATTATACTTGTAAATAGCGTAGTCGTCACCTTGACGAGATATCAACGAAACTTTGTAGAAAATATTATATACATGAAGTAGATCGGTTATGTCATGTAAACTGTACTTGTCAAAGCTTTTTAGGATGATGATAAATCTTGCTGACGGATTCCAAAATTTATCTGTGATGACGCTACTTAACCCATGCTCTAATTCTTGATAATCTGCACTCATCACGATATATATCACATTGCTTATATTTCCAGGCTCCCAAAAGAACCTTCTTGAAACAAATCTTGCACCTTTGACGTTATGAAGGGCTGATAATTTTAAATCATTGTTCATATTCACTACAGTAATGTCTATTAAGTGATAATGCTTCTTGTAATCTATTTCTGCTACCATATTTACGACACAACCGGTGAGGCCTGTAGCATCGTCTTCCTCAGATTTTAAAATGGCATTAGCGCTAACCAAAATGCAGAAGATGTGAAAAATGATTGTTCTCATTTTAAGCCTTGATCGAGGTATCTAACATCATTATCTGAGACCTAATATTGAATGAACGAAATTAAACAGAATGGCACTGTTTTGATTTTTATTGAGTCATTGTAAACATTAATCATATTCGTTTCTTTTATCAGTATTGTTAAAGCCCATAATACTCTTAAATCATCTAATGTAATTATTATGGAAACAACAATAGGTTCACTTATTACCATAAAATCTTTTTTCGCTGTCGCACGCAAACACCCACTTACACCCTTCCTACTTACTCGTATAATCAACTAGCTTTTTTCTCGTGGCTTCGCTCCTGTGGCCCACCCCGCAGGAATCGTTTTTACAAGTTTTTTTATTAACTTGCAATGTATGCATGTGTTTGTATGTTTGTATGTTCGGGTCAAATCTTGTAACTTAATTTTAAAGCAGTTATCCTCAACCGATTAAGATGAAATTTTGCATACACTTTTGGTTTGAATGACAATGTACGGTAAGCTAATTTATAGAGCTTGTTTTAAAACGATTTTTCGTCCCATGTATTCGAAAAGAGGCGAAGGGTTCCTCGATAAGTGCGAGCAAAATGTGTCATTCCGGTGCACTTAATAACAGTGACGAAATGACTTTTGAATTTTTAACACCATTTATTTTAAAAGTTTGAACGCAATTCGCTTCGATAAACCGGTAATAAAAAAGCGTGCCTGCCGACGCGGCATTGGTTAACCACATATAAAAAAAATACGCGCGTAGCTACTTCTTATTCATTTTTTTAATTTTTAACAAAATTTACTGACAATTTTAATTTGATTCTTTAATTCCTACAAACTATATAAAATATGAGGTCTGGCAGTGAAAGTGAAATATTAACACCCGAATTGTAAAATTAAACGCAGGAGCTGTCTTATAATTTACTGCCAAACAAAACGAGAGAAAAAGAAAATGGAATTTGGTTATGTAAATATAAACCATCAAAAATAAAGCATTAAGTTTACCCTACCTCACGTTAGGCAGATGAAAACTGAAGTGTTGATAAAGGGCGAAGAATTGAATCCTGAAAATCGCACAGTATTCTTAGGCTTAACTTTAATGCTAAGCATCAGTGGACCCACATATAGATAAATTGTCAAAGAAGCTAAGCTCCACAGCATATGCTGTTAGTAACATTCGTAACTTAACTGACAAAGAGACAGCCCGTTTAGTATACTTTAGCTATTTTTAACCGACTTACCAAAAAGGAGGAGGTTCTATTTTCGACTTGGAATATGTTTTTTTTTTTTTTTAATTTTCGTTTACCGATATCTCCGTCAATTGTGGACCGATTTTGAAAATTCTTTTTTTGTTTGAAAGAGTATGTTTTGAAATTGTTCCCATTTTAATTTGGTGAAGATCTGATGAAGGACTTCGGAGATATACAACAGAACTCTTCAATATAAATGACGGCAAATCTCTCGGGATTGCTGCAATCGGATGTCTGTTTATTGTTTATACCATTTCATAACATAACATCACGCCATTACGCTCTAAAGGGGAACGCAGATGTGTAAAGTTCACCTTGGTACACTCTTATTTCACCGGTTATGTTTAGTTTCATGATATTGGGGTAATCTATTCTGGCATTATAGGTACATTATTAGGTAGGTAAAACTAAAAAGAGAAAATAAAAAACTTTTTTACAAAAAAATACTACCGACTTCTGGTGTCTGTGTAGGTTCTGGTGTAGGTGTCTCTGGTAGGTACCATTTTTTTGCGTTATGGACACTGACTTCCAAAAATAAAGTTATTTTCACTTTGTAGTTTTCTTATTTGGAAGTCGGTAGTATTTTTTTGTAAAAATGATTTTTTCATAGTGTAATGTCATAAGGTATTCTGTTGTGGGGAAATGCCGCCGACATACAAACTATCTTTGTTTTGCAGAAACGAGCTGTTCGATCCATTTATAAATTAAGCCCGAGACCCTCTCTCAGAGAGAAATTTAAGAAGATTAATATTTATTACATTAATCTCCTTTAATTTACTGACATAGAGACAGCCCATTTAGTATAATTTAGCTATTTTCATAGTGTAATGTCATACGGTATTCTGTTGTGGGGAAATGCCGCCGACATACTAACTATCTTTGTTTTGCAGAAACGAGCTGTTCGATCCATTTATAAATTAAGCCCGAGACCCTCTCTCAGGGAGAAATTTAAGGAGATTAATGTAATAACTGTGCCTTCTCAGTATATTTATGAAAATCTTTTATGTGCCCATTAATATACAAAATTGTTTAAAAAATACAGTGATATCCATAACATAAATACTAGGAACAAACACAATTTGTAGTTTCTACAACAAGCCTCAAGAAAATAGGTGGCTCGTTTAGATATCAATGTGTACGCTTTTATAATAAACTTCCAAGCAACGTACAAGATCTAAGTCTTAATAAATTTAAATCATTTATTAAACGTAAGTTGTGCCAGAAAGCGTTTTATACCATTAAAGATTACGTTGAGGACAAAAAGGTTTGTGATTGAGCTGCTCCAATAAATTTAGATTTTTATATTTTGCATGATGAATTTTGTTATTTCTTTTATTTATTTTTTTGGTTTTCTTGCAATGACAACAATATTTACTTTTTAAAGTATATTATTATTTTATTTTAATTATTGTGAATGTGAAGACTAAGTGGATCATTCTTTTTTTTATTTTTATTTATTTTAGTTAGTTTTCAATCATGGTCTGGCAGTTTGAGTAGTTTATGCGGCCTACCCGAATATCCTTGCTTTGGTATTGTTTTTCGAATTGTTCGAGTTCCATAAATTCTCAGTTGAGCTGCACGGTTATTGACAAAAGCGTGCACTGACAGGACAGGTCCAATCAATGTGGCTGGTTCTTTCCTCAAAAGCCCATTTCAGACATAAGTCTACATGGTCTTCACATGATCTAACCAAGATTTTGTCTGGACATTAAAAGAGACTGTGACCTCTGAGTTTGTTTCGGCCTTTCTTCTCAGAGTAGTCAGATAGGAAACGCCGACCTCAACTAGTTTTTAACCGACTTATCAAAAAAAGGAGGTTCTATGTTCGACATTAAGTCTGTTTTTTTTTTGTATGTTCACGCATATCTCCGTTAATTTTGGACCAATTTTTCTTAGTTCCCAAGCCTAGCACCCACGGTAGCAACCACATTGGACCAACAGGATGATAGTTGTGACCTTCTAACTATTACCTATTTATCAGTTGATGATGACGAACCTACGTCTGCACCATCAGGTGAACTGTGATGAACGCACTTCTTCGTATATATACCTACCTAGTTATAATAAAGTAATTCACTACCTACATAAACATAATTCAGTAGCATGCCTACAGTCTATTAAACTGCAATCACTAATTACAGTTCGGATCGGTTGAGTTCAGAATAGTCGTAATTTTGCGGTTGGAATGACACTGTGAAAAAAAAATGCTGATAATAAACGTGCAGTTAAGTCTTTATTGGTGAAAGTATCTGCCAACAGATAACACAATGACACACATCATACATAATTATTAGTCAAGACACCTTATACTTATTCTCATCAAAACGTGCATAGTCAAACAATTTTAAACAGTGTTTTTGTGAGAATTATGCAATTCCAAGGAAATGACGAAAATCAAGTGAATATAAATTCACTACGCGCGCGTTTTTGTTGCATCATTAGTAAGTGTCTTCTCGTACTTGTACGTTGCGTTGCCTGCCGGCCCAAACCTCGTAAATAAAAATACCTAAAGATAAACAGTAACCGCCGATAAGTATCATAAACATATAATAAAAAATTAGACAGTGACAGAGGCACGTGTTCAGGTCGGTAATGAGATTTACACTTCAACCACTCTCTAAAATACATATCACTAAAATATTTGTCCATAAGGCCTGTTGATGCTAACTGCAGAGTAAAATGATCTAAATGTGGAATGAAAACTGAGTAAAAATATGGTTCTGTATACACTCTCATAAGGTTCTTTTAACTGGTAGATTGGCATTTGGCATTGATCGTCTGCCAAATGCCATTGATATACCTTATAATGAGCATTTGAAACAACAGTATAAAGAGACTTGTGAGGACTATTTTTAACCTGCATTAAACAATTTATTCTTGTTCCACAATCCCAGTGGCCAATGAATTCTTTGTGATGCTGCCATTCAGTATATAAAATTGCTTGATAATTCCTCAAATCCTCTGGTACTTTCGGTTCCAAACCTCGGATCGGTTGAGTGGTCACACTGCACAAGTTTGCCTGAATTGCGTAAGGAACTATAAACGCTGTAAACAATAGACTCGAGAAAGTGAGTGTCTGTGGCCATCCAGATTCTGTACGCTTAACAGAATATTTATTCAATAAATATCCAAACACAATAAGTATGTTATAGGAAATATCTTCACGTGAATGAAATATTGACAAAAAAGTAGCCGCCACGCAGAAAATTACAAACAGGAGGCTAATTACAATACACGTATGAAAAGATTGGTGCAACACTGCAACCCATGGCTCTACATAATCAGAATGAGGAACTATATAAAACATATGATCTATTATCAATGGGTAACTGTATGAAATGTTTCCACGATAGTTCTCAGAGTTAATGGCGTATCCTCCCACAGCTCCTTCAAATTCGTTGTTCTCAACTTTTTGGACCATAATCAAGGTTTCGTTATTCATGAGTTTTCCATATTTGTCAACTTTGCCAAATTCGTGTAAATCTATTTTCACTCCTAATTGTTTCGCAAATAATGCCATAAAATATTGTTCGGTGCCTTGAAATTTTGTGTCAAAGTTCATAAACGGCCAAAAATTACGTGTTATGAATTTATATCGACAATTACGAATACTTCCATTGCATAAGACAGGTTTTTTTTTCACAGAGTGGTAATCAGAGCACCAGGACCAAAATGTTAGATGACCAGATTTCAAGCAATAATTCGGTTTTGTAAAATTATACTTGTAGATAGCGTAGTTGTCATCTTGCCGAGATATCAACGTCACTCTGTATACAATATTGTATACATGAAGTATTTCGGTTATGTCATGTAAACTGTAATTCTCAAAGCTTTGCAGCACAATAATGAATCTTGCTGATGGATTCCAAAATTTATCTGAGATGACTTTGCTTAGGCCATGCTCTAACTCTTGATAATCTTCACTCATTATGATATATACAACATTGCCTATATTGCTGGGCTCCCAAAAGAACCTTCTTGAGACAAATCTTGCTCCTTGAACATTATGAAGGGCTGACAATTTTAAATCGTTGTTCATATTCATGATAGTAATGTCCATTATGTAGGAATACCTCTTGTAATCTATGTCTGCTACCATATTGACGACACAACTGGTAAGGCCTGTAGTATCGTCTAGTTCAGTTTTTAAAACGGCATTAGCACTAACCAAAATGCAGCAAATGTGAAATATTATCGTTTTCATTTTAAGCCTTGATCGAGCAGTTTATTTGTAGTTAGTACCTAACATCATTATCTGAGACCTAAATATTGAATGAACGAAATTAAATAGAATAGCACTATTTTAATTTTTATTGAATCATTGTAAACATTAATCATATCCGCTTCCTTTATCAGCATTGTTAAATCACATAATGTTCTGAAAATATCTAATGAAATATGGAAATACTAATTTACGAGTTAGGCACAATAGGCTCATTGATTGCTATCAAAACCTTATTCGTCGTCACACGCAAACATGTAGTCAGTTAGAGTCTCTTTTAATATTTTAGTAACGCCAACATTTTTATTGTAATGATGCGCCTCAATAAGACATATCTTATCTACCTACATAAGAATCAATACCAATTGCCAAAATTGTATTAATGGAAAAAGAGCTAAAGTTTATTGAGTACTTTTTCGAACGGATATGACGTAAAATCACTCATAGTCATGAGCCAGCCCCTTGGTGTCCTCCCAGCGACGCCTTGAGCTGAGTATCGTACGCCATAGGCGGTAGTCTTCAGCGTGGTCGCTTAGGTTAAGCTTTTTTGCCTGGATGGAGGCTCTAGTTTAATCTCCACAGGATCGCCCGGTTAAGTAATAACAAATCATTTAATTAATTTGCGAGACGCCCGACGATGGCGATTCAACTATTAATATCGATAAATGAGCATATTTTACATTTACCTCGCCTTGATGAACCACTGCAGTGGTCGCGAGCGCTGACGCTGAACCTGAGTTCTATTTCAAGATCGGGTTGATTTTAATGAGTTCATCAAGGCCGGAATCTGGATTTGTAACCGTTTCATGACAATAACCGAAAGACCATTAGTATGAACAACTGACTCGTCCCTTACTACTCATACACGAATACAAATTGTTGATTTGCGGCCCGCAAAAATCAAAAGAAAATATTCTCGGCTTTTGGCATCTAAATGCTTGAAAATCTTAAACTATTATTGAGTTATAATATTATTTTCAACACAGATGCTCGTATAGTGAGCCTTATTACATCGCTTTTAGGGCCATACACCGAGCTATAACACACGTGCGTAATAACATTATACACTAGTGCGTAATTGAATTATCCCTACAAAGTCAAATTAGTATCTTTCTGCAAGTTATATGCAAGTAAACAGAACATTTTCAATTTAACCAAGTAATACAGTTTTTTTTAGAAACAACACAGAGGTTTTATACGACTGAAAATTCATATACATTTTTTGAATAAATAAATGTGTACATCCTTAATTAAGTCAAACAAACATTAATTATTATCAAATTATTCATAATTCACAATAATTTGTTATAACATGTTAAAATCATAATGGACAGATTAGCACACAGACTACTTAGAGATACTACGTATCATCTACGTATGATCAGCAACTGGACAGAGTATATACGTGATAAAAATAAGTTAATAAACAAAGAAATATAGGTATTAAATTTAAAAAGAGTGTATTCAAGGAAAGTCTACATAACACAAAGACACGGCAATAGAACAAGACCTGTCTTACAATCTGTTTTTTGAAATTGGTTTTATAATATAATATTAAACAAAATCTTCAATTGATCCTAAAAAAAAACTTCTGATTACGGGAAAAACTAATATTAAGATAATTTAAATGACCGTAGGCGTTCTAAGCATCTCATGACTAGATTTTTGCGTTAACGCAATCCGATAATATATTTTGCATCTGCTTATCAATCAAAATTTGCTTCGGCCGACGTTTTGTTTCCTCACAGTGATAGTAAATTTTATTTATTTTGGTATCACTGATTTTCGATTTCTTTTTTAATAACTGTAGAAACAAAACAAAGGATCTTTTTTGTATTTTGTTATTAATTCTCCGGTGCCAACCTTCTGTAGCGTTAGTAGTCCTAAATTTTTCTCCGTAACAAGATAACCGTTCAGTCGTAGTTTTAGTCATACAACAAATAATTTGTGAAATAATTGAAAAAGGCTTTACATTCTTCATCATCTGTAGCCTTTTCATTTTTATTGACAAAAAGCCCTCAGGTATTAATGTTTGGCAAAAGTGCTAATTGCGTACACAATTGTGTCAGTTTCCGATCATTTACAGTAGACGAAAATTTCAATTGTTTAGATTTTTCCACACCGCATGCAGAAAATGATAAAAGCAGCCTTTGACAATAACATCCGGATAGATACATTTTAATGCTTGTGCAATTGCTGATTCATAATCGCACTTGAACTGTTTAATATTAACAGACAATTGCTCTTTCAAAATTATAAATATTCTTGTATACGTTTCCTGTGACTTATTTGGTAAAAGCATAAACAGTACTGGTACAAAGTTAACACAACCACTGCCCTTGGTTATGTTAACATGAAGCGAGAAAAGCTGGTAAAACGGTTTTGGTGCAATTTTGAATGTACCATCCCCATAAAATATGTCTGTATTTTTAATTAAATCTATTACTGCTTGACTGCCAAACACAATTATTTTGTCTGCACGACCGTCATCATATAAAAAAGAAGTCTTTAACTAGACATTCAGGTATTTAAATATCTTCGATCTTGTCGCTTTTGCACCTATTCACACAATGGATTTTTTTGCAATGTTTGTATAATGTATCCTTTTTGATATTAAATTATGTTAATGAGTGATCTAATGATTTTGATGCATCGGAATAATTTTTATCAAAAAAATGTTTTTCAAATATTGTTTGCATTTGCTCCATATTACTGCATACTTCCTTTTTACATTCACCTAAAAGTTTATCGTGTCTATTGTTGTTCACTTAAAAATCCAGGGTGGGGTGTGGGTTAGATGTATATTCATAAAAACACAAGACTCATGACTCCAAATAATACTTATAAAATCAGGTATATGTTATTACGCTGAATACTCAAAACGTTCTGAAGACATGATTGACATAATCAGTCATAATTTAAATATGACAAGTGCATTTGTTTGAAATAAAGACTGAACAGAAATATTCTGTTCAGCCAGGACTTAATGAGTTTGATAACCAAACCTCATTCCAACACACCCCCTCAAGCAATTGCACATGCTAAAACCCTTCCATCTACACAAACACCTTGCATATCCTAAAGTTTTTCAAAACATTTCTATTAGCACCCTGTATAAAATAAATTTCGACATATCTACTAGCAGCCTGTATATTATAATTTTCTTCTTCTTCCTATCCTGGACTATGCTGATGCCAGCTATCTTGATCTCACCCAAGACCAATTGGACAAGCTTGAGCGACTTCAAAATCTCTGTATCAGGTTCGTATTTGGCTTGCGCAAGTATGACCATGTTTCCGAATTTCGAACCAAGCTCAAACGGCTTCCTATTCGCCTTCGCCGGAATGCCCACATACTTGAACTATTTGGTAGGCTGAATAATTAAACAACGTGTTCACGGTACTGAGTTTAATACTGAACTGACACATAGAAATAATTATACAGATACCGACATTACACCTCCACCACTAAATTTAAGCTATAATTAACTGATACATGGGGATCTTAATTACTAACAATAAGTACTTAATACTAAACATACTCAGACCCATATCTAATCACGGGTTTTCTTATCCGCTTAGGACTTGACTGTGACAGTTCTGGAAGTGGTGAACAGAGTGTAGTGGTGTTACTTGCAATATCGTTTCGTACGACGGGCGGGACCACGTCTTGAGTTGGTACGTTATTTTGTGAATCTACTGTTTGTTCATATTGTTGGTCACTTATCGCACCACTACTCTCGCTCTCATTCCCCATTTCCTTCACCTGCGGAACGGCATTCTCACCCCTTATCGTCGATGGTTCGCCCGTATCAACCTTAGGACAGGCAACATCTGAAAAACGCGATCTACGACGCATTTGATCTATATGACGTTTCATTAATTGACCGCTATCACTTTCCACTATGTACCTACGGGAGCCATCTCTATTCCGTATAAACCCTTTAACCCATTTGTCTTGTTGGCCAAAGCCTCTCGCCCATACCGAATCGCCTTGCATAAAATCACGCTTAACCCCACCTGCATACTGTGCCTGGCTATCTTGTGCAGAACGTACTTTGTCCAGCAAGGTTTGATCGTTCCTTAACAGATCCAGACGTGAGCGTAATCTACGTTTCTGTAGCAACATGGCTGGGGTTTCCCCTGTAGTGCTATGTATAGTGTTTCTGTAGATTAATAAGAAGTTTTGGAGGGCTAGATCTACATCAACGTTATCCCTATACGCTTTTTTAATCGTACGCTTACATAATTTGACGGCGTTCTCCGCTGCCCCATTCGAAGAAGGATGGTAGGCTGGTGAGAAAGACTGCTTAATACCGTTGCTTTTTAAAAAATCCGAAAATTCCCTACTTGTAAACGGAGGACCCTGATCCGAAACTAGTTCCCTCGGAAGCCCGAATCGCGCAAAAGTAGCTCTAAGAATTTTTATAATGGCTGTTGCATTTGTTTGTTTTGTTTCGAAGGCCTCGATCCACTTCGATGTCGAATCTACCAATATTAAAAATGTTTTACCCTTATACGGTCCTAAAAAATCAATATGTAAGCGTGTCCACGGTTGGAGGGCATACGGCCAGTGCTGCGGTGCCGCACGAGGCGGCGCATCTGCCTCGAGCGCGCACGTCTCGCAGGCGCGGCACAGCGCCTCCACATCGTCATCGATACGCGGCCACCACACGTAACTTCTAGCCCAGCTCTTCGTTTTAACTATGCCCATGTGGCTACAATGTAACTGTTTCAATACCGTCTGCCTCAAGGACTCTGGTATAATCATTCGGTAACCCCACATAATACAACCGCCCTCAATGTATATCTCATTTCGCTTATTGAAAAATGGTTTTAGCTCCTCTTCGCTACAAAAATGCGGCCAGCCTGATTCTATGTAAACTTTAATTTTAGTAAGTAATACATCCCTAGCCGTAGCCTTACTGACATCAGAGTTAGTTATTGGCAAAAAGTTTTCAACAAAATTTGCATACGTTATCTCTTTAATACTCGTATGTCGCTCGTTAGCAACTCTGGAAGGTAATCGCGATAAAGCGTCGGCGCAATTATTTTTAGACGACACATATTCAATATCATAATTGTACCCAGATAAAAGCACAGCCCAACGTTGCAACCGAGACGCCGACATAACCGGAATACCTACCTTGTTACCAAATATATATGTCAAGGGTTTATGATCAGTTCTTATAGTAAATTTCCTTCCGTAAAAGTACTGATGGTATTTGCGTATTGCATATATTATTGCTAAAGCCTCTCTGTCTATCTGCGCGTAGTTACGTTCAGCAGGTATAAGCGAGCGTGAGGCGTATGCGACCGGCCGCTCGCCGGCTGGCGTTAGCTGTGACAGTACCGCGCCCACCCCGACGCTGCTGGCGTCCGCCGTTAGTATAAGTGGTAACTCGGCAGATTAGTGCATTAGGACTTCACTACTCGTTAGCATGGCTTTAACTTTTCCGAATGCCCCTTGACATTTAACATTCCAGTCGTATTTCGACCCCGACTTTAGCAACTCGTATAGAGGTGCTAGTATTGTACTTAAATTTTTTATGAACTTTGCGTAATACATAATCATACCTATAAACGACCGGAGTTCTGCTACGTTCACGGGTGCCGGCGTGTCGACAATTGCCTTTACCTTGTCTGGACTCGTATGTACGCCCTCTGCACTGATTACATATCCTAGATAGCTAATCGACTTTGCAAAAAGGTCACATTTCTCCTTTTTAACTCTTAAACCATACTTTTCCAAGCGTTGGAAAACTTTATGTAAGTTTTCCAAATGTTCACTTGTCGATAATCCTGTTATTATAACGTCATCTAAGAATACCCCCACTCGCGGTAAATCTGCAAACAATTCCTCCAGGCGTCGCTGAAAAATTCCAGGACTAGATGACAGTCCGTATACGAGACGGTTGTACATAAATAATCCCTTGTGGGTATTAATAACAGTATACTTCTTAGACTCATCCAAGAAAAATTGTGCATAGGCCTGTGACAGATCAATTTTACTGAATCTTTGGCCGCCGTGCAAGCGAACTAGTAAGTCTTCTACACGTGGTAAAGGATAACGATCAACGTCTAAAACTTTATTTAACGTCAATTTGTAGTCTGCGCAAATTCTTATGTTACCGTCCTTCTTCACTACTGGTACGATCGGCGTCGCCCAGTCGGAACGCTCGACAGGTGTGAGTATGCCGTCACGCACGTGCTGCTGCAGAGCTCGCTCCACCGGCTCGCGCAGCGCATACGCCAAGGGTCGAGCGCGCATGAACACTGGCCGCGCCCCCTCGCGCAAGTGAATGCTCACCGGCGGGCCGGTGAAGCCGCCGAGTCCCTCCGCGAACACATTATAGTATCTGGAACTGAATTCCTCTACGTTAAACTCCTCGCCACACAATTTATTTACTGACGTTAATTTAACAGTCGGTAACTGAATACCTAACTCTAACATCCATTGCCTACCGAGTAAGGCCATTTTGCCCTTTCTGATAATGTATAAATCGAGCTTTTCAACTTTATCATTATACATAACTGACGGTGTTATTACCCCCACAGGATAAACTAGCTCGCCCGTATAATATCTCAAGACAATGTTACATTTGCTAATAGTTAAATCACTAAATTTTTGCTGGTACATTTTATAACTAATGCACGACACCGCACTACCTGTGTCGCATTCCATGCTTAAAACTTTATTATGTACCTTTAATGACATCATAAACGGTTTGCACTGACTCAACGTTAAAAGATTTAAATTAATGTCAATTACCTCTTCGCTGTGATCACTTTCACATTCTACACGGCTATCTGTTGTTTTAGATCCCATGTAAGATTGGTTCGATACTATATTTGGACACACACGCCGAAGATGACCCATCTTGTTACACACACGACACACGTAACGGCCGAATCGACAAGTGGACGTTTCATGTGCTCCGCCACAAGCTTGACATTGATGTCGGCGCTCAGATTGTGCCCCCGCTGACGTCGACGGTGCATTCGCCCCACTACCATGACGGCGCTCGCGCGCCCCGTGCCCGCCGCGCGCCCAGGGCTCCCGCGTCGTACCTCTTGCATACCGCGTGGCTGTCTTCTCCCCTGCCCCACTCGCGGTGTCCCTCCTTTGCCATCTTGTGCCTTCTATTGCTAGACAATCGGCCGCTGTCACCTCCCCGCTTGCCCTTTTCTGACCTTGAACTACGGCCGCCGCATCTTTTTCCGCTGATTCTAAGCTAATCGCTAAGCTATAGGCTCTCGAAAAATCTAGCTTAGGTTCAGCGAATAACCGTTGGCGA
Organism: Orthosia cruda; assembly: GCA_964057195.1. NCBI lineage: Eukaryota > Metazoa > Arthropoda > Insecta > Lepidoptera > Noctuidae > Orthosia > Orthosia cruda. Next base: position 1,435,008 of record OZ059848.1, on the reverse strand, counting down.
ATCGTCTCACAGCTTATACCACATACCAACTGGTCCCGTAAACTTTCTTCGAGCCACGCCCCGAAATCGCATGTTTTGGACATTTTCTTGAGAACAGCGATGTACTCAGCTATTGATTCGCCACCTTGTTGAGTCCTCTTCCTAAACTTGTACCTCTCAGCCAGCTCACTTGGCTTGGGCTGCAGATGTTTTCCCATGATATCAACTATTTGCATAAACGTCTTTGACTTTGGTTTGTCAGGTGTGCACAAACTTACTAATAGTTCATAACTTTCCGCGCCCATTATCGTTATTAACGTCGGTACAAATATTTCACTTTTCACCTCGTTCACTATGAAATACTGTTCTAAACGTTCGATATATAACCGCCAATCGTCTTTATGCACATCGAATTCTGCTATTTTCCCGATCGTCATTACTGTGCTTGCTATTAATTTTCGCACGCCGAATACTTATATTTTTTTTATTTTTGTCCTCGTCGCCACTGAACTATTTGGTAGGCTGAATAATTAAACAACGTGTTCACGGTACTGAGTTTAATACTGAACTGACACATAGAAATAATTATACAGATACCGACATTACAACTTTCATTGCTATATAATGTGCTCTTTAATCATTCTAGTCCTTTTTATCTTAAAGAACGCTTTCAGTTCCTCTGTGACACACATTCTCGGTCCTTGAGATCATCGGAAAACCTATAATTAAGCATTCATATGCATTGCACATCCTTCTTCGACAAATCTTTCACGGTTCAAGCAGCTCGTTTGTGGAATGCATTACCTATTGAGGTAGGCGTGCGCAAATATTACTGGTAGCGCCATATCTTGTAAATGTCATAAATCAATGACCGAAATACATAGACAAACGCCTTTGAGATTTCGCGGGCGATCGATATCCTAATTATCTCGTTCCTTCCTCATTCCTTTTCCCTTTATGTACGCCTTGATGACAGGTCGCCAGAACCAACCGAATATTTAATGTAAACGGGCCTCGTGTCTCAACCGCCAGCTTTCCAAGCCACATGGCTGGAGACTGATGCATCTAATTAGTTAGATTGCAGAGAACCTTGTGAACCAAGTCTATTAACCCGCCTCGCGGATATAAAAACAATTGTGTGAAGTGTGTGGATCCTGAATGATCAGAAAGTCGTCGTCGCATTTTGGAGTTGAAGAACACCAGGTCTCTGCCATACGTGAGCTAGCATCGACCACCACAAGGTAAGGCGTACTACTTCCCGCATTCCTATACTAGATCGCCCGAATCGATCCGTAAATATTTTTCCGCTTATTTTCAACGCACTATTGCCAGAACCCTTCAATTACAGTCCACTTTTCATAATAGACACAAGGATGAAGAGGTTTATCAAACCGCTATAACATTTTTGGTCTTTCGTAGCTGGATATATTACTAAAATATATCCATTTTCTTTTATTTCTTACGTAGGAATCAATCATAAATTCCTACTAGGGTCGTGGCACCTAGCCGCCTAACCACATAATCAAGTTGTAAACCCAATACGTGGTTCCATCAACGCCGCTATAGCAGGTACATAATTACGTATCTGCTATTATTATAAATAATTCTTATTTTAAACTAACTGGTCGTATTGTAAATATCCATATTTCAAGCGTCTTTTAGTTCAACCGACCTTAAAAGAATCACCTACCTCCAATTATAAATTGTTAGGAATTAGTTACTTTCCGAATACCGTGGGGTAGACATTCATTCTATATGAGAAACAATAAAATAGGTGTACTCGTACTACTTGTAGGTAATTGTAAGACAACATTAAAATTATAAAAAAATAAAAGAGAACAGGAAATAGTAGTAACATTTGAATAATTATGAGATCATAGTTTTTATTAGATTTTCGGGAACAGTTCGATTCACGGTTACGTTTCAGTATAAATCGCTTCATTGACAGCAGGATAGCCTGATACGCTTAAATTGTGAGTGAAAGAGACATAACTTTTCTTGAAGTAAACAATTTGAACATTGAGTTGTATGGTCAGAATGCGACAATTTTTATCGGATATTCATCGATGGACTTTTCGATGTGCTGTCAAAAGCATAAAGTGTCAAATAATAATGACAGCTGCAGACAATAAGAGATTTTTACACAGTACGCATTCCACAATTTTGTTTACCCCGTCTCAGATACTTTCGTTTATTTTTTGACAGACAAGAAGTTTCGGGGGTGCTTATATTTAGAAAAAAAAAAAAAGTCGTGTGGCACTCGGGGACTGCCGCGGTAAAGCTATTGCATAGCATTTATTCTAGATCCAGTCCTGGAAAATGCGTCAAAAAAATTAAAAACGTTAAAACCTCGAAAACGTAGCGAGCCAAACCCGCATTTATTTACGATTAATAAAACTCTAAAAAACAAAACAAAAATACCCTTATTCACTTTGAAATAAGGTCGCTTTTCTTTGACAAGCAAAAGTGACCCTTATTCTCATTAGCATAAGGTCCACATTGATCACCATTGTCACAGAAACAGCTCAAAGAGACCGATAAAAGGCAAAAAAATGACGACCAACAAAAATTTTAAAACCCTCATATCACAGAAACAGTTGGAGTTAGCGCATTTCTGACAAAAAATTTGCCCCCCTGCCCCCGCTAGTTCATCCAGGAGAACAAGATAGAATTTATCCCCTCCCCCCTTAACCGTTTACCTCCCCCCGCAAAACACTAAATAAAAAAGAACACGCGGTTGCAATATTCCTCGACATGGAGAAGGCCTTCGCCCGTGTATGGCATGAAGGCCTACTGTACAAAATGTCCCAAACTAACGCGCCCCGTCGCCTAATACATGTGATTCGATCCTTTCTAACCAACAGGACTTTCAGAGTGGTGGTAGAAGGCGAGCTGTCCGCCCTATACTGGCGGGAGTGCCTCAAGGCAGCTGTCCGCCCTATACTGGCGGGAGTGCCTCAAGGCAGCTGTCTCTCGCCTGCGTCCTACTCCTGCTACACAGACGACATCCCCACAACACCAGAGGCGACGCTCGCGCTGTACGCCGACGACGCCGCGTACTTAACAACATCTCTCAACACAAAGCACGCGGCGCGTAAGATGCAACGCGCCCTCGACCTTATTCCCGAGTGGCTGTCCAAATGGCGCCTATCGGTAAACGTAGGTAAGACGCAGGCCGTCGCCACAGGACTAGGACCCCTACCACCACGCCTGAAACTACAAGGAGCCGAAGTCGAGTGGTCAACCCACGCAAAGTACCTGGGAGTGACGATAGACCGCCGGCTCACGATGGGGCTGCACGTCACCAATGTAGTAAACCAGTGCAGGGTAGCCAGAAACCTGCTGAACCCAGTACTCTCATCCCGCCTCCCCGCCCGCACCAAGCTGGGCGTGTACAAAACATACATAAGATCAATACTAACATATGCCTCCCCAGCTTGGTTCGCCCTCACGAGCGAGTCCAACAAGAAGAAGCTCCGAGCGCAGCAGAACCTATCGCTGCGCCGCGTCGTAAACGCGCCTCGCTACGTGAGGAACGATGTCATCCAGCGGGACACCGAGATTGAGAGCCTGGACGTCTTCGTGGGACGCCTGGCGACGTCTATGTTCGCGCGGGCTGACGCTTCTGCGAGGCCGCATATCAAAGATATAGCGCCATGGCACGCGCGCCCGCTGGACAAAAAAACGACTACCACGATATCTCATCACTGCAGACTGTGCACCCCCATCCACCCCCCGGACTTGACGCACACTGCATCCACAGCGTGAAGTTTGTTCTAAGTTAAAATAGACTCACTTCGCGCTGTAAACAGACAAACATAACTAGACATACGCGAGTACACTTGCACCGAATAGCGTGCGGTCGCCTGCGCGTTATCGGTAATCATGAGCGGTGTAACTCAGGTCATTGCCGCTCCCACATACATACGGCGCTAGTAGTCGCTTTCATTACCAAACTGTAGGTTCGTCCAAGTCGGCACTACTGATGCAGGTCACCTTTGCTGAGCCTCCCAGGGTACGCCCTGGGTCTCACTCGGCAGGGGTATACCGCCAGAGTGCCGTGAAAAAGCGGTGAGTCGTTCAGTAACGCTCGCCGCCGTGGCGCGCCTACAGTCACATACAACATGCCATACATAGCGGGCGCGAGTTTTAGAAATTCGCGTTTGCAACACGCCATGCCCAGAGGGCAACCCAGCGACGGGTTCGCAGTTGCCCGCGGGCTGGGAACGCTGTTCCGGCACCGCTCGCCTCACCAGAATGCAAACACAAAACTATTTTTTTCACACATGTGCGACCCGACCATAATGTAGGTACCTACGTCTCCAAACACTGTCAGCAACAAGCAACTACAACTGCAAACAACAATTAAGAATGGGTTTTCACGATAGTCATAATTGGTTGGAATTACATTGCGGGAATAAAAAAACATATTGATTGTGCTGTTAAATCTTTAATGGTGAAGGAAGCTACAGAAGATTAGGACATCAAAGGCCAATAGATAACCCAACGTCACACAATACATAATTATCAGGTCACCTATTCTACTTATTCTAATCAAACTGCTTATTTAAAAAGTTTCTAAAGCTAGTGTTTCTATAAAAACTGTGATTTTATTCTAAAGCAGGCGTCGAAAATCATCTGAATATAAATTTAGAACTCGCTCCTTGTTTTCTTCATTAAGTATATCCTCGGTCCTATATTTTGCGTTGTACTCCAGCCCAAACCTCATAAATAAAAATGCAAAAAGATAAAAAGTACCCTCCGATAAGTATCATAAACACATAGTAAAAATTTGAAAGTGGCAGGGGCACATGTTCAGGTCGGTAACGAGATTTACACTTCAACCACTCACGAAAATATATATCCCCAGAATACTTTTTCATGAGGCCTGTTGCTAATAATTGCAGAGTAAACTGATCCAAATGTGAGATGAAAACAGAGCCTCTACGTAAAAATATGGTTCTGTATACACTCTCATAAGGTTCTTTTAACTGGTATATTGCCATTTGGCATTGATCGTCCATCAACTGGGATTTATATAACTGAAAATGAGCATCTGAAACTACAGTATAGAGTGACTTGTGTGGACAGTTTTTCACCTGCGTTAAACAATTTAGTCTTGTTCCACAATCCCAGTGTCCAGCGAATTCATTTCGATACTGCCATTCATTGTATAAAGCAGCTTGATGATTGTATAAATCCTTCGGTTCTTTTGGTTCAAAACCACGGATCGGCTGAGTGGTCACACTGCACAAGTTTGCCTGAATTGCGTAAGGAATTATAAACGCTGTGAACAATAAACTTGAGAAAATGAGTGTTTGTGGCCATCCAGATTCTGTACGCTTAACAGAATTTTTATTCAATAGATATCCAAATACAATGAGTATATTATAGGAAACATCTTTTTGTGAGTGAAATATTGCCAAAAATTTAGCCGCCACGCAGAAAATTACAAACAGGAGGCTGATTACAAAACACGTATGAAAAGATTGATACAAAACTGCAACCCATTGCTCTAGATAATTAGAGTGAGGCACTACATAAAACATATGATCTATTACCATTGGATAACTATATGAAATATTTGCACGATTATTTTTAGAGTTAATTGCATATCCTCCCACTGCTCCTTCAAATTCGTTGTTCATTACTTTTCGTATCATAACCAGGGTTAAGTTATTTATGAGTTTTCCATATTTATCAACTTTACCAAATTCGTGTAAATCAATTTTCACTCCGAATTGCTTCTCAAACAATGTCATAAAATATTGTTCGGTTCCTTGATGGTTTGTGTCAAAGTTCGTGAACGGCCATAAATTACGTGTTATAAATTTATACCGACAGTTACGAATACTTCCTTTGTACAAGACAGGTAGAGTCTTCTCGGTGCGGTAATCAGAGCACCATGACCAGAACGTTAGATGACCAGCTTTCAAACAATAACCCGGTTTTGTTAAGTTATACTTGTAAATAGCGTAGTCGTCACCTTGACGAGATATCAACGAAACTTTGTAGAAAATATTATACACATGAAGTAGATCGGTAATGTCATGTAAACTGTACTTGTCAAAGCTTTTTAGGATGATGATAAATCTTGCTGACGGATTCCAAAATTTATCTGTGATGACGCTACTTAACCCATGCTCTAATTCTTGATAATCTTCACTCATCACGATATATATCACATTGCTTATATTGCCGGGCTCCCAAAAGAACTTTCTTGAAACAAATCTTGCACCTTTGACGTTATGAAGGGCTGATAATTTTAAATCATTGTTCATATTCACTACAGTAATGTCCATTAAGTGATGATGCTTCTTGTAATCTATTTCTGCTACCATATTTAAGACACAACTGGTGAGGCCTGTAGCATCGTCTTCCTCAGATTTTAAAATGGCATTAGCGCTAACCAAAATGCAGAAGATGTGAAAAATTATTGTTCTCATTTTAAGCCTTGATCGAGGTATCTAACATCATTATCTGAGAACTAATATTGAATGAACGAAATTAAACAGAATGGCACTGTTTTGATTTTTATTGAGTCATTGTAAACATTAATCATATTCGTTTCTTTTATCAGTATTGTTAAAGCCCATAATGTTCTTAAATCATCTAATGTAATTATTATGGGAACACCATTTTAGGAGTAAGTCACAATAGGTTCACTTATTGCCATACAATCTGTTTTCGCTGTCGCACGCAAACACCCACTTACACCCTTCCTACTTACCTACTCGTATAATCAACTAGCTTTTTTCTCGTGGCTTTGCTCCTGCGGCCCACCCCGCAGGACTCGTTTTTACAATTTTTTTATTAACTTACATTGTATGCATGTGTTTGTATGTTCGGGTCAAATCTTGCAACTTAATTTTAAAGCAGTTATCCTCAACCGATTAAGATGAAATTTTGCATACACTTTTGGTTTGGATGACAATGTATGGTAAGCTAATTTATAGAGCTTGTTTTAAAACAATTTTTCGTCCCATCTATTCGAAAAGAGCTGGAGGGTTTCTCGATAAGTGCAAGCGAAATGGGTCTTTCCGGCGCACATAATAACAGTGATTAAATGACTTTTGAATTTGGAACACTATTTATTTAAAAAGATTGAACGTTATTCGCTTCGATAAAGTCCAGGTAACAAAAAAACTTTTTGCAAAAAAATACTACCGACTTCCAAATACAGAACTACAAAGTGAAAAATAACTTAATTTTTTGAAGTCGGTGTCTTTCGTAGGTACCTTTTTTTGCCTTATGGACACCGACTTCAAAAAATTAAGTTATTTTTCACTTTGTAGTTCTGTATTTGGAAGTCGGTAGTATTTTTTTGCAAAAAGTTTTTTTATTTTTCACTTTTTAGTTGTACGTACCTAATAGGCAAGTTAGTAAGGGAACTATTTCGCCAGAATAGATTTCATGAAACTTGAACATAACCGGTGAAATGAGAGGTCTGCTTACTCCTTAAGAGCGAACTGGCGTGATGTTATGTTATGAAATTTTATAAACAACAAACAGACATGCGATTGCAGCAATCCCGAGACATTTGCCGTTATTTATTGAAGAGTTCTGCTGTATATCTCCGAAGTTCTTCATCAGATCTTCACCAAACTAAAATGGGACCAATTTCGGAACATACTTTTTCAAACAAAAAAAGAATTTTCAAAATCGGTCCACAATTGACGGAGTAATCGGTGAACATACACAAAAAAAAAAAAAAAAAAAAAACAAACTTGAAGTCGAACATAGAACCTCCTCCTTTTTGGGAAGTCGGTTAAAAAGAAGCACGCCTGACGACGCAGCATTGGCTAACCAAATTAAAATAATATTACGCGTGAACTTCTTATTCGTTGTAAGGTACCCGAAGGGTCCAAACGGAACCCTATTGCTGTCACTCACATGTCCGTCCTTCTGTCGGTCTGTACGTAGTCTGTCACACGGTTCTCACAGCCAAACGATTGGAGCTACAGTCTTCAAATTTTCACAGTATAAGTATATTGTTCACCCAAAGCCTTACAAATTGTCAAAAAATGTTTTTTAATGTTTTATGAGAAGAGAGTAAAGAGAGGCGTGAAAGAAAATAGCCTAATAGCCGATTGGGTATCGAGTGGGTATCGTTGTTTAGAACTCGTTGAATAGATAAATACTGTATCTTTTGTTTTAAAAAATATTGGTTAACAAAGGAATGAGAAGCCACCAAAATCCGCTTGTTTTACAAAATTTTGTTTCGAAGAATATTTTTACTTCCCATTGGCCTACGGAGTTCCGTATGGTGCCGGACGTAAAGAATTTCACCATCCCATGTCTTCCCGTGGGTGTCGTAAGAGGCGACTAAGGGACAAACCAGAGAATGGGCAGCAGCGTTCTCTGTGCTTCTATAACAACCATACTGCGATCGCCAACCCGCCTGCCAAGCGTGGCGATTATGGCAAAACCCCCCAATGAATAGCACAAATAAAAAATGGCCCCTAGTATCCGGCAGCTTGACTACCCTCGACTACGGTAGCGGTCGAGGCTACGACATGGCAAGGGGTGCTAAGAATCTCCGGACGAGATCTGGCTACCCCAACAATCACCGACGACTGGACCTGGCAACGTACACCACGCGCACACTTCGGACCGACGAGAAGGCACCGAACTCGAGGAAGAATTGAGCAGGTTGCGATGGAGTATTATAGGGTTATCTGAGGTCCGAAGAGAGGGGGAGGACTCGATAATCCTCAAATCCGGTAACCTGCTCTATTTCCGAGAGGGTGACCGGCAATCCCAGGGTGGTGTCTGGTTTATCGTCCACAAGTCCCTTGTGAATAACGTGGTGAAGATCGAGAGTGTGTCGACCAGGGTGGCGTACCTTATACTCAGAATATCCTCAAGATATTCGCTGAAGGTCATACAGGTCTACGCCCCAACCTCGGCACTCCCCGACGATGAGGTAGAGACCATGTATGAGGATATCTCCAGAGCCATGCATGGTATCAAAACTCACTTCACCGTTGTCATGGGGGACTTCAACGCGAAACTGGGCAAACGAGACTAGGATGAGCTGCAAGTGGGGCAATTTGGAGTTGGACAACGGAACCACCGGGGTCACCTACTGGCCAGTTTTATGGAGAAGGAGGGCCTCTATATGATGACTCCTTCTTCAAAAAGCGTGAACACAGGAAGTGGACCTGGCAGAGCCCCGATGGTGCAACAAAAAATGAGATCGACTTCGTCAACTAAGAAGCAAATTTTCAATGATGTCTCTGTGATCAATTCGGTAAAAACCGGGAGCGATCACCGCATGGTAAGAGGCACATTGAACATTAATATTAAGCTTGAAAGGTCTCGACTGATGAAGTCCACGCTCCGGCCAGCGCAGATCCAGGTCCAATACCCCGAGAGCTTTCAGCTCGAACTCCAGAATCGTTTCGAATGCCTAGGGAGCTCCGTGGATGAATACAGCAACGGGTTCGTGGAAGCTGTCCATACGGTCGGCTCTAAGTTTTTCAAGACCCGTCGTATAGATAGGAACAAAAAGCTCTCTGATCATACCCTCAAGCTTATGAAGGAGAGGCGTGAGATGATCCTGCAGTCTTCAGATGAGGCGTGCAAATACCGGCAGCTCAATAGACAGATCTCTAAATCCTTGAAAAGAGACCTCCGCCGATTCAATACCGAGCGTATTAAAGACGAGATCGAGCGAAATAAAGGCTCCAAGGTGTTTGCAAGGGATCTGGCTATTGGGCAGAGCCAACTTACGAAACTGAAGACCGACGATGGCAGGATCGTATCCGCCAAACCGGAGCTTCTAAGGGAGATCGAGACATTCTATGGGCAGTTGTACACATCGATCAGCAAGCCCGTTGCGAGTCTAGCAAACGACCCAAGAGCTCGGACGTCAGCCTGTACGAGATTAAGATGGCTCTGAAACAGCTCAAAAACAACAAGGCGCCGGGTGATGACGGAATTACGGCCGAACTCCTGAAGGCGGGTGGCAAACCGGTCCTTAGGGCCCTTCAGAAGCTGTTTGATTCCGTCATACTCGAGGGCAAAACGCCACAGGCATGGTGCAGGGGTGTGGTGGTACTCTTCTTCAAGAAGGGCGACAATGCCCGGCTGGTAGACATGGCTAAGAAGTGAGATGGGCCTATAGGCCCATCTCACTTCTTAGCCATGTCTACAAGTTGTTTTCAAGAGTCATCACGAATGTCTCGCGCGCAGGTTTGTCGATTTCCAGCCCCCCGAACAAGCCGGATTCCGAAAAGGCTTTAGCACCGTAGACCACATATATACGCTGCGGCAGGTTATACAGAAGACCGAAGAGTATAACCTGCCTCTATGTTTAGCTTTTGTGGACTACGAGAAAGCCTTCGATTCGATCGAGACTTGGGCTGTACTGCAGTCTCTCCAACGGTGCCAGATCGACTACCGGTACATTGAGGTGTTGAAGTGTTTGTACAAAAACGCCACCATGTCAGTCCGTCTTCAGGATCAGACCTCGAAACCAATCCTTCTCCAGCGCGGCGTGAGACAGGGAGACGTCATTTCTTCGAAACTGTTCACTGCTGCGCTGGAGGATGTCTTCAAGGTTCTGGACTGGAGGGGGCTGGGCATCAACGGTAATGGCGAGTACATTACTCACCTTCAGTTTGTTGACGACATAGTGGTCATGGCTGAGACTATGGGGAGCCTCAGTAAAATGCTCGATGACCTCAGTAGAGCTTCCGAAAGAGTGGGTCTTAAAATGAACATGGACAAAACCAAGATCATGGTGAATGCCCATGTAACACCCACTCCTATCAAGGTCGGAGACTCTACACTCGAAGTTGTAGACCATTATGTCTACCTGGGACAAACGGTCCAGTTGGGTAGGTCCAATTTTGAGAAAGAGATCAACCGTCTAATCCGACTCGGCTGGGCGGCGTTCGGGAAGTTGCGTGGTATCTTCTCGTCCAATTTACCGCAGTGTCTCAAGACAAAAGTCTATGACCAGTGTGTGTTGCCAGTGATCACCTATGGAACCGAGACGTGGTCGCACACAATGGGCCTTATCAGAAAGCTCAAAGTCACCCAAAGGGCAATGGAGAGGGCTATGCTCGGCATTTCCTTGCGTGATCACGTCTGAAATGATGATATCCGCAGGAGAACCGAAGTTACCGACATAGCCCGAAGAATTGCCAAACTTAAGTGGCAGTGGGCAGGGCACATTGCTCGCAGAACGGATGGCCGATGGGGCCGAAAAGTTCTGGAATGGCGACCGCGAACCGGAAAACGATACGCTGGAAGGCCTCCCACTAGGTGGACTGATGACCTGGTTAAGGTTGCGGGAAGGCGCTGGATGCGAGACGCACGGGATCGGTCAATGTGGCGACGCCTGGGGGAGGCCTATGTCCAGCAGTGGACGTCTTTCAGCTGAAATGATGATGATGATGATGATTGGCCTATGAACTTGAAATGTGGTGATAATGTTTATTATTACGTATATTTTACAAAAAAAATACCAATATATTGATAAATCCTCGAAAGGAAAAAACGGTACACTTATATGATCACTTTGTTGTCCGTCCGTCTGTCTGTCAAGACCCTTTTTCGAAGGAACGGGTGGAGGTATCAAGCTGAAATTTATATCAAATACTCAGGTCTACTTCTTTTTCTTCTTCTTTTAAAAAACTTCTAAGCCAACGCAATCAAAAGATACAGCCGTTTATGCCGAAAATGCTCGATGACCTCAGTAGAGCTTCCGAAAGAGTGGGTCTTAAAATGAACATGGACAAAACCAAGATCATGGTGAATGCCCATGTAACACCCACTCCTATCAAGGTCGGAGACTCTACACTCGAAGTTGTAGACCATTATGTCTATCTGGGACAAACGGTCCAGTTGGGTAGGTCCAATTTTGAGAAAGAGATCAACCGTCTAATCCGACTCGGCTGGGCGGCGTTCGGGAAGTTGCGTGGTATCTTCTCGTCCAATTTACCGCAGTGTCTCAAGACAAAAGTCTATGACCAGTGTGTGTTGCCAGTGATCACCTATGGAACCGAGACGTGGTCGCACACAATGGGCCTTATCAGAAAGCTCAAAGTCACCCAAAGGGCAATGGAGAGGGCTATGCTCGGCATTTCCTTGCGTGATCACGTCTGAAATGATGATATCCGCAGGAGAACCGAAGTTACCGACATAGCCCGAAGAATTGCCAAACTTAAGTGGCAGTGGGCAGGGCACATTGCTCGCAGAACGGATGGCCGATGGGGCCGAAAAGTTCTGGAATGGCGACCGCGAACCGGAAAACGATACGCTGGAAGGCCTCCCACTAGGTGGACTGATGACCTGGTTAAGGTTGCGGGAAGGCGCTGGATGCGAGACGCACGGGATCGGTCAATGTGGCGACGCCTGGGGGAGGCCTATGTCCAGCAGTGGACGTCTTTCAGCTGAAATGATGATGATGATGATGATTGGCCTATGAACTTGAAATGTGGTGATAATGTTTATTATTACGTATATTTTACAAAAAAAATACCAATATATTGATAAATCCTCGAAAGGAAAAAACGGTACACTTATATGATCACTTTGTTGTCCGTCCGTCTGTCTGTCAAGACCCTTTTTCGAAGGAACGGGTGGAGGTATCAAGCTGAAATTTATATCAAATACTCAGGTCTACTTCTTTTTCTTCTTCTTTTAAAAAACTTCTAAGCCAACGCAATCAAAAGATACAGCCGTTTATGCCGAAAATTTCGACATTTTCGACACTCGCAAGGGAATCAAAACCTACAGGGTACTTCCCGTGAACTCAGTATCTTGAAATTTGGTACGAAGCAACGTCTCATAGCACAGATAATGGAATAATTTCGAAAACCGTAAATTTGTAGTTACATCATATAATAAAAATATTTTTAATAATTTTAAACTTACGAGTACTACCCCTTTCCTCATGAACGCGTAGGGTTATTAAATTGAAATTCATATCAAATACTCAGGTCTATAATACCTTTAAGCTGAGGTTTGTACAGAATCCTCGGTGCGCGAGTCCGACTCGCACTTGGCCGGTTTTTATCTATTCCAACCAACTTAATGTTGCGGTTTGGTACGGAAACAAAAATGTGCAAAGTCCGACACGCGCTTTGCCAGTTTTTTTATTACATAATATTAACTACATAGTTTAAAAGACATTTATTAATCACAATTGACATTGAGCAAAACAATATTTTTGGCATCGAATTCCGCGCGAAAAGTACATCAAGTGTCTAGTGACAGATCGTAGTGACGGGCACGCGTCTTCAATTGAGTAGTGCTGTGTAGACTCGATTTTATCTAACTAACAATAAGTATCAAAATATTACCTACAATTTTAATCTAATTTACACAAATTGAATAAAAGCTTAAGTTCTAGCAGTGAAAGTGAAATATTAACACAAGAAACTGTAAAATTAAACGTAGAACTGTCATATACAACTTACTACCAAACAATCCAGAGAAATACACAAATTCACAAAATCTAAACACACGCACGGTTTTTTTTTTATAAGGGACACGGTTTTCGCTGGACTTCTGCGACACTTTTAGCAGATTTAACCACCCGGAAGTGCCATGACGGATGGAAATACAGTGGTGTCGCGAAAGTATATATCGAGGATTCAATCGAAATTAACGCAAACATTTGCATGTGCGTAGTTGAAAGTATTAAATTACGGCCTTCCTCAGTTGTTCCACCGATTCAACCTATTTTTGCCGAGCCCATCCACTTCAAAACAGCGAGAAATGCCACCATTGACTCAACATGATCATCAACCAGAGTCTGAAGTTATTACGAATACCCAAGTGATAAATATCTCAACGGCATTTTCTGTTCTATTGTGTGTTCTGTTTCTTTTCTGTGTTCTGCTTTGTGGTCTTCCAAAATTACGAAAACGTATCTAATATTAATATAAATTTGTAACTTGGATAAGTAAATATAAATATACGTCACCACTAAAAGCATCTCTTATTTATTTTTCTCATAGAGGGGTATGAAAAGCAGAGTGTGCCACACGGTACCAATGTTATTGAGTCTCCAGCGACATACTTTGAATCTACGCTTAGGATTCTACTATAGAATCCTTTGCTTTGTACAGTATTCAAACAATCGCTCTTGCCCTCAACACATTATTTGGTCCCTTGTGACACAATCTAATGTTTCATCCCATCTATCCGAAAAGAGGCGAAGGGTTTCTTGATAAGTGCGAGTAAAATGGGTCATTCCGGTGCACTTAATAACAGTGACGAAATGACTTTTGAATTTTAACACTATTTATTTTAAAAATTTGAACGCAATTCGCTTCGATAAACCGGTAATAAAAAAGCGTGTCTGCCGACGCGGTATTGGTTAACCACATATAAAAAAAATACGCGGGTAGGTACTTCTTATTAATTTTTTAAATTTTTAACAAAATTTACTGACAATTTTAATTTGATTCTTTAATTCCTACAAACTTTATAAAATATGAGGTCTGGCAGTGAAAGTGAAATATTAACACCCGAATTGTAAAATTAAACGCAGAAGCTGTCTTATAATTTACTGCCAAACAAAACGAGAGAAAAAAAAAATGGAATTTTGTTATGTAAATATAAACCGTCAAAAATAAAGCATTAAGTTTACCCTACCTCACGTTAGGCAGGTGAAAACTGATGTGTTGATAAAGGGCGAAGAATTGAATCCTGAAAATAGCACAGTATTCTTAGGCTTGACTTTGGATGCTAAGCATCAGTGGGCCCAAATATAGAGAAATTGTCAAAGAAACTACTCTCCACAGCATATGTTGTTAGAAACATTCGAAATTTAACTGACATAGAGACAGCCCGTTTAGTATACTTTAGCAATTTTTTAACCGACTTCTATGTTCGACTTGGAGTATGTTTTTTTTTTTTTTTATTTATTTTCACCGATATCTCCGTCAATTGTGGACCGATTTTGAAAATTCATTTTTTGTTTGAAAGAGTATGTTTTGAAATTGTTCCCATTTTAATTTGGTGAAGATCTGATGAAGGACTTCGGAGATATACAACAGAACTCTTCAATAAGTGAGGGCAAATCTCTCGGGATTGCTGCAATCGCATGTCTGTTTATTGTTTATACCATTTCATAACATAACATCACGCCATTACGCTCTAAAGGGGTACGCAGATGTGTACAGTTCACCTTGGTACACTCTCATTTCACCGGTTATGTTCAGTTTCATGATATTGGGGTAATCTATTCTGGCATTATAGGTACCTTATTAGGAAGGTAAAACTAAAAAGTGAAAAATAAAAAACTTTTTTACAAAAAAATAATACCGACTTCCAAATAAGAAAACTACAAAGTGAAAAATAACTTTATTTTTGGAAGTCAGTGTCCATAACGCAAAAAAATGGTACCTACCAGAGACACCGACTTAAAAAAATAAAGTTATTTTTCACTTTGTAGTTTTCTTATTTGGAAGTGGGTAGTATTTTTTTGTAAAAAAGTGTTTTTCATAGTGTAATGTCATAAGGTATTCTGTTGTGGGGAAATGCCGCCGACATACAAACTATCTTTGTTTTGCAGAAACGAGCTGATCGATCCATTTATAAATTAAGCCCGAGACCCTCTCTCAGAGAGAAATTTAAGGAGATTAATGTTATAACTGTGCCTTCTCAGTATATTTATGAAAATCTTTTATGTGCCCATTAATATACAAAATTGTTTAAAAAATACAGTGATATCCATAACATAAATACTAGGAACAAACACAAATTTGTAGTTTCTACAACAAGCCTCAAGAAAATAGGTGGCTCGTTTAGATATCAATGTGTACGCTTTTATAATAAACTTCCAAGCAACGTACAAGATCTAAGTCTTAATAAATTTAAATCATTTATTAAACGTAAGTTGTGCCAGAAAGCGTTTTATACCATTAAAGATTACGTTGAGGACAAAAAGGTTTGGGATTGAGCTGCTCCAATAAATTTTGATTTTTATATTTTGCATGATGAATTTTGTTATTTCTTTTATTTATTTTTTGGTTTTCTTGCAATGACAACAATATTTAATTTTTAAAGTATATTATTATTTTATTTTAATTATTGTGAATGTGAAGACTATGTGGATCATTCTTTTTTTATTTTTATTTATTTAAGTTAGTTTTCAATCATGGTCTGGCAGTTTGAGTAGTTTATGCGGCCTACCCGAATATCCTTGCTTTGGTATTGTTTTTCGAATCGTTGAGTTCCATAAATTCTTAGTTGAGCTGCACGGTTATTGACAAAAGCGTGCACTGACAGGACAGGTCCAATCAATGTGGCTGGTTCTTTCCTCAAAAGACCATTTCAGACATAAGTCTACATGGTCTTCACATAATCTAACCAAGATTTTGTCTGGACATTAAAAGAGACTGTGACCTCTGAGTTTGTTTCGCCTTTCTTCTCAGAGTAGTTAGATAAGAAACGCCGACCTCATCTAGATTTTAACCGACTTATCAAAAAAAGGAGGTTGTATGTTCGACATGAATTCTGTTTTTTTTTGTATGTTCACGCATATCTCCGTTAATTTTGGACCAATTTTTCCGAGTCCCCAAGCCTAGCACCCACGGTAGCACCCACGGTAGCAACCACATTGGACGAACAGGATGATAGTTGTAACCTTGTAACTATTACCTATTTATCAGTTGATGATGACGAACCTACGTCTGCACCATGAGATGAACTGTGATGAACGCACTTCTTCGTATATATACCTACCTAGTTGTAATAAATTAAGTAACTACCTACATAAATATAATTCAGTAGCATGCCTACATACAGTTCGGATCAATTGAGTTCAGAATAGTCGTAATTTTACGATTGGAATGACACTGTGAAAAAAAAAAGCTGATATTAAACGTGCAGTTAAGTCTTTATTGGTGAAAGTATCTGCCAACAGATAACACAATGACACACATCACACATAATTATTAATCAAGTCACCTATAATACTTATTCTCATCAAAACGTGCATAGTCAAACAATTTTAAACAGTGTTTTTGTGAGAATTATGCAATTCCAAGCAAATGACGAAAATCATGTGAATATAAATTCACTACGCGCGCGTTATTGTTGCATCATTAGTAAGTGTCTTCTCGTACGTGTACCTTGCGTTGCCTGCCGGCCCAAACCTCGTAAATAAAAATACCTAAAGATAAACAGTAACCGCCGATAAGTATCATAAACATATAATAAAAATTAGACAGTGACAGAGGCACGTGTTCAGGTCGGTAATGAGATTTACACTTCAACCACTCTCTAAAATACATATCACTAAAATATTTGTCCATAAGGCCTGTTGATGCTAACTGCAGAGTAAAATGATCTAAATGTGGAATGAAAACTGAGCCTCTGCGTAAAAATATGGTTCTGTATACACTCTCATAAGGTTCTTTTAACTGGTAGATTGGCATTTGGCATTGATCGTCTGCCAAATGCCATTGATATACCTTATAATGAGCATTTGAAACAACAGTATAAAGAGACTTGTGAGGACTATTTTTAACCTGCATTAAACAATTTATTCTTGTTCCACAATCCCAGTGGCCAATGAATTCTTTGCGATGCTGCCATTCAGTATATAAAACTGCTTGATAATTCCTCAAATCCTCTGGTTCTTTCGGTTCCAAACCTCGGATCGGTTGAGTGGTCACACTGCACAAGTTTGCCTGAATTGCGTAAGGAATTATAAACGCTGTAAACAATAGACTCGAGAAAGTGAGTGTCTGTGGCCATCCTGATTCTGTACGCTTAACAGAATATTTATTCAATAAATATCCAAATACAATAAGTATGTTATAGGAAATATCTTCACGTGAATGAAATATCGACAAAAAAGTAGCCGCCACGCAGAAAATTACAAACAGGAGGCTGATTACAACACACGTATGAAAAGATTGGTACAACACTGCAACCCATGGTTCTACATAATCAGAATGAGGAACTGTATAAAACATATGATCTATTATCAATGGGTAACTGTATGAAATGTTTCCACGATAGTTCTCAGAGTTAATGGCGTATCCTCCCACAGCTCCCTCAAATTCGTTGTTCTCAACTTTTTGTACCATAATCAAGGTTTCGTTATTCATGAGTTTTCCATATTTGTCAACTTTGCCAAATTCATGTAAATCTATTTTCACTCCTAATTGTTTCGCAAATAATGCCATAAAATATTGTTCGGTGCCTTGAAAGTTTGTGTCAAAGTTCATAAACGGCCAAAAATTACGTGTTATGAATTTATATCGACAATTACGAATACTTCCATTGCATAAGACAGGTTTTTTTTTCTCAGAGTGGTAATCAGAGCACCATGACCAAAATGTTAGATGACCAGATTTCAAACAATAATTCGGTTTTGTAAAATTATACTTGTAGATAGCGTAGTCATCTTGCCGAGATATCAACGTCACTCTGTATACAATATTGTATACATGAAGTAGTTCGGTTATGTCATGTAAACTGTAATTCTCAAAGCTTTGCAGCACAATAATGAATCTTGCTGATGGATTCCAAAATTTATCTGAGATGACTTTGCTTAGGCCATGCTCTAACTCTTGATAATCTTCACTCATTATGATATATACCACATTGCCTATATTGCCGGGCTCCCAAAAGAACATTCTTGAGACAAATCTTGCTCCTTGCACATTATGAAGGGCTGATAATTTTAAATCGTTGTTCATATTCATGATAGTAATGTCCAGTATGTGGGAATACCTCTTGTAATCTATCTCTGCTACCATATTGACGACACAGCTGGTAAGGCCTGTAGTATCGTCTAGTTCAGTTTTTAAAACGGCATTAGCACTAACCAAAATACAGCAAATGTGAAATATTATCGTTTTCATTTTAAGCCTTGATCGAGCAGTTTATTTGTAGTTAGTACCTAACATCATTATCTGAGACCTAAATATTGAATGAACGAAATTAAATAGAATAGCACTATTTTAATTTTTATTGAATCATTGTAAACATTAATCATATTCGCTTCCTTTATCAGCATTGTTAAATCACATAATGCTCTGAAAACATCTAATGAAATATGGAAATACTAATTTACGAGTTAGGCACAATAGACTTAGTGATTGCTATCAAAACCGTAATCATTCTCACACGCAAACATGTATTTAGTCAGATACTCTTTTAATATTTTAGGAACGTCGACATTTTTATTATAATGATGCGCCTCAATAAGACATATCTTATCTTCCTACATAAGAATACAATAGCAATTGCCAAAATTTAATTAATGGAAAAAGAGCTTAAGTTTATTGAGAACTTTTCCGAACGGATATGACGTAAAATCACTCATAGTCATGAGCCAGCCCCTTGGTGTCCCAGCGACGCCTTGAGCTGAGTATCGTACCCCATAGGCGGTTGTCTTCAGCGTGGTCACTTAGGTTAAGCTTTTTTGCCTGGCTGGCGGCTCAAGTTTAATCTCCACAGGATCGGCCGGTTAAGCAATAGCAAATCATTTGATTAATTTGCGAGACGCCTGACGATGGCGATTCAACTATTAATATCGATAAATAAGCATATTTTACATTTACCACGCCTCGTTGAACCACTGCAGTTGTCGCGAGCGCTACCGCTGAACCTGAGTTCTATTCCAAGATCGGGTTGATTTTAATGAGTTCATCAAGGCCGGAATCTGGATTTGTAACCGTTTCATGACAATAACCGAAAGACGTCCACTTCCATTAGTATGAACAACTGGCTCGTCCCTTACTACTCATACACCAATGCCATACCCAGTATGGAATACAAAATGTTGAATTGCGGCCCGCAAAAATCAAAAGAAAATATTTTCGGCTTTTGGCATCCAAATGCTTTAAGATCTTAAACTATTATCGAGTTATAATATTATTTTCAACACACATGCTCGTATAGTGAGCCTTATTACATCGCTTTTAGGGTCATACACACGTGCGTAATAACATTATACACTAGTGCGTAATTGAATTATCCCTACAAAGTTAAATTAGTATCTTTCTGCAAGTTATATTCGAGTATATTAGGACATAGTCGTGATAAAAATTAGTTAGTAAACAAAGAAATATAGGTATTAAATTTAAAAAAGAGTATATTCAAGGAAAGTCTACATAACACAAAGACACGGCAATAGAACAAGACCTGTCTTACAATCTGTTCAATTGAAATTTGTTTTATAATATAATATAAAACAAATTCATCAAAAGATCTTAAAAAAAAAAACTTCTGGTTACGGGGAAAAAACTAATATTGAAATAATTTTAATGACCGTAGGTGTTCTAAGCATGTTATGACTGATTTTTTTTCGTTAACGCAGTCCGATAATATATTTTGCTTCTGCTTATCAATCAAAATTTGCTTCGGCCGACGTTTTGTTTCCTCACAGTGATAGTAAATTTTATTTATTTTGGTATCACTGATTTTCGATTCCTTTTTTAATAACTGTAAAAACAAAACAAGGGATCTTTTTTTGTATTTTGTTATTAATTCTCCGGTGCCAACCTCCTGTAGCGTTAGTAGTCCTAAATTTTTCTCCGTAACAAGATAACCGTTCAGTCGTAATTTTAGTCATACAACAAATAATTTGTGAAATAATTGAAAAAGGCTTTACATTCTTCATCATCTGTAGCCATTTCATTTTTATTGACAAAAAGCCCTCAGGTATTAATGTTTGGCAAAAGTGCTAATTGCGTACACAATTGTGTCAGTTTCCGATCATTTACAGTAGACGAAAATTTCAATTGTTTAGATTTGCAAGCAGCCTTAGACAATAATATCCGGATAGATACATTTTAATGCTTGTGCAATTGCTGATTCATAATCGCACTTGAACTGTTTAATATTAACAGACAATTGCTCTTTCAAAATTTTAAATATTCTTGTATACGTTTCCTGTGACTTATTTGGTAAAAGAATAAACAGTACTGGTACAAAGTTAACACAATCACTGCCCTTGGTTATGTTAACATGAAGCGAGAAAAGCTGGTAAAACGGTTTTGGTGCAATTTTGAATGTACCATCCCCATAAAATATGTCTGTATTTTTTATTAAATCTATTACTGCTTGACTGCCAAACACAATAATTTTGTCTGCACGACCGTCATCATATAAAAAAGAAGTCTTTAACTAGACATTCAGGTATTTAAATATCTTCGATCTTGTCGCTTTTGCACCTATTCACACAATGTTTTTTTTTGCGATGTTTGTATAATGTATCCTTTTTGATATTAAATTATGGTAATGAGTGATCTAATGATTTTGATGCATCGGAATAATTTTTATCAAAAAAATGTTTTCAAATATTGTTTGCATTTGCTCCATATTACTGCATACTTCCTTTTTACATTCACCTAAAAGTTTATCGTGTCTATTGTTGTTCACTTAAAAATCCAGGGTGGGGTGTGGGTTAGATGTATATATTCATAAAAACATAAGACTCATGACTCCAAATAATACTTATAAAATCATTGAGGTAATAATGTACTACGCACTAGAGAAGTCACCACACATCACTGCTATGTTCTGTTCATGTGGGGTCAGCCGGCCGCACTTCACTCAGTTGCTTGCTAGATCTTGAGCGCCTATGTCATAGTTTGTTTTTAAACGAAAAAACGTTCAAACGCATTAAATACGCTATCGTGTGTTTTAACATATTGCACTTATAATTCAACTAATACGGCGAAATGCAAAGGAATAACTTTTCGTCAATGAGTAACTAGATAATAATTTTTGAATTCAAATATTTGGTGGACGCCATGTTGCCTCATTTCTCATATAGACTAAAAAATTAAGATGTGACATTTTGTGTAACAAGTGTAGGTAGAATTAGCTGACTTTGGTTTTTATAGCGGAAAATAATAATCTAAAGTATATTCAGAAAGGAACTGACTGGTTATTCAAATAAATAGTTTAACAAATTAGGGTAGGGAAGGGTATGTAGGTATCCAGTTGACGGGAGCGAAGTCACGGGGGACAGCTAGTACCAAAATAATGGGACGACGTAAATTACTTCAAAGTCAGCGTTTAGCTT
Source organism: Orthosia cruda (assembly GCA_964057195.1). Classification (NCBI taxonomy): domain Eukaryota; kingdom Metazoa; phylum Arthropoda; class Insecta; order Lepidoptera; family Noctuidae; genus Orthosia; species Orthosia cruda. The sequence continues at coordinate 1,413,014 of OZ059848.1, read as the reverse complement.
TGATATTCTTATGCGAAGCAAACAGGACGGTTAGTACTGAGACCTTACCGGTACTTGCTGGCGTACTTCCGGTCAACCTTGAAGTGCAACGATATGCTGCAACAGTCTATCCGCACGAGAAACCATGGACGCGGAGCGACCGTGAGAAAATCTCTAGGTTATTTGAACCACATATTGACGTCTGGGAGGAACTTTTATCCGAATGGCAATGTAGGTGGGATAATTCCATCAAGGGCCGAAACCTCTACCAATTCTTTCCATCTGTTCGCGTGTGACTGGCCAGGACGTGGCTGGAGGTGGGTATTGCCCAATTTCTCACAGGGCATGGTAACTTTTAAAGCAAATTATTTTCCTTCAAGCTCGTTGCCTCGCCTTTATGTCAGTGTTCTACATCTGACTGCGAATTTGTACAATCTGCCGATCATATCTTATGGGAGTGTATTTTTTGGCAGAATGAACGCAATACTATGTTGAATATTGTACAGGCTGCATCAGAAGATGTTTACTTTACGGATCTTGTGGTAACTAAAACAAATTTCAGTGCGTTCAAGCGTTTTGCCATACCTATTTATTATTGGAATCAAATATAACAGCTCACAATGTTAGGACCCATCAATATTAATGCTAATTTTTATCCGTGGTGCCAGGCAACTGGGTTTAACCCAGTTGTAAATGACCCTTTGTGCCTATTGACCTTGTTTTTTCTGTCTCCTACTTGATATGGAGGGAACTGGTCCTTTTTATTTTTTCTTATTCCTCCTCTATTCTTTTCTGATTTATTTCGTTGCGGGATCCAAGACAGTTAAATTCATTCTCCGGGACTTCGTCGAGCTTCATTGCCTCGGGCCTTTGCGGTGGTCGCCACTATTGATTCTGGCTTTCAGGAGTTGCAGTGATTTGGGAGTAGTGCTGTGGGAATGTCCCAAAAAAAAGTACATTAATATAATATTAAATTAATGTACTATTTTATTAATATAATATTAATAAAATATTACTTTACTAAGGTTATTTCATTTTTTTTTTTTTGTATAAAATTATGAATTCTAATGAAGCTTGTTAGGTATAAAGCTATGTAGGTACCGCTTCTGTAGTCAGTCAGCAGTTTAGTCTATATGAGTGACAAATTGTTTCAGAATGTTGAACGAAACGCGTAAGCGCCATGACAATCACGGCGCTTCCGTCTTTTTGATCGCGAAAAAACTATACCTTAGAAGCGCTCTAGCGCTGCGTGTTTATACTGTTTTGTTAGATGACTAATTATTATTTCAGCGCTGCGGCGAAGTTTAGTTTAAACTCTTGTCAAAATGGAGCATGTCCTTTACTTAGGATAGCTTCTCTAGTACATATTATCTCAATGTATAAAATCAGGTATATGTGATTACGCTGAATACTCAAAACGTTCTGAAGACATGATTGACATAATCAGTCATAATTTAAATATGACAAGTGCATTTGTTTGAAAATAAAGACTGAACAGAAATATTCTGTTCAGCCAGGACTTAATGATTTTGATAACCAAACCTCATTCCAACACACCCCCTCAAGCAATTGCACATGCTAAAACCCTTCCATCTACACAAACACCTTGCATATCCTAAAGTTTTTCAAAACATTTCTATTAGCACCCTGTATAAAATAAATTTCGACATATCTACTAGCAGCCTGTATATTATAATTTTCTTCTTCTTCCTATCCTGGACTATGCTGATGCCAGCTATCTTGATCTCACCCAAGACCAATTGGACAAGCTTGAGCGACTTCAAAATCTCTGTATCAGGTTCGTATTTGGCTTGCGCAAGTATGACCATGTTTCCGAATTTCGAACCAAGCTCAAACGGCTTCCTATTCGCCTTCGCCGGAATGCCCACATACTTTCATTGCTATATAATATGCTCTTTAATCATTCTAGTCCTTTTTATCTTAAAGAACGCTTTCAGTTCCTCTGTGACACACATTCTCGGCCCTTGAGATCATCGGAAAACCTATAATTAAGCATTCATATGCATTGCACATCCTTCTTCGACAAATCTTTCACGGTTCAAGCAGCTCGTTTGTGGAATGCATTACCTATTGAGGTAGGCGTGCGCAAATATTACTGGTAGCGCCATATCTTGTAAATGTCATAAATCAATGACCGAAATACATAGACAAACGCCTTTGAGATTTCGCGGGCGATCGATATCCTAATTATCTCGTTCCTTCCTCATTCCTTTTCCCTTTATGTACGCCTTGATGACAGGTCGCCAGAACCAACCGAATATTTAATGTAAACGGGCCTCGTGTCTCAACCGCCAGCTTTCCAAGCCACATGGCTGGAGACTGATGCATCTAATTAGTTAGATTGCAGAAAACCTTGTGAACCAAGTCTATTAACCCGCCTCGCGGATATAAAAACAATTGTGTGAAGTGTGTGGATCCTGAATGATCAGAAAGTCGTCGTCGCATTTTGGAGTTGAAGAACACCAGGTCTCTGCCATACGTGAGCTAGCATCGACCACCACAAGGTAAGGCGTACTACTTCCCGCATTCCTATACTAGATCGCCCGAATCGATCCGTGAATATTTTTCCGCTTATTTTCAACGCACTATTGCCAGAACCCTTCAATTACAGTCCACTTTTCATAATAGACACAAGGATGAAGAGGTTTATCAAACCGCTATAACATTTTTGGTCTTTCGTAGCTGGATATATTACTAAAATATATCCATTTTCTTTTATTTCTTACGTAGGAATCAATCATAAATTCCTAATAGGGTCGTGGCACCTAGCCGCCTACCCACATAATCAAGTTGTAAACCCAATACGTGGTTTCAACGCCGCTATAGCAGGTACATAATTACGTATCTGCTATTATTATAAATAATTCTTATTTTAAACTAACTGGTCGTATTGTAAATATCCATATTTCAAGCGTCTTTTAGTTCAACCGACCTCAAAAGAATCACCTACCTCCAATTATAAATTGTTAGGAATTAGTTACTTTCCGAATACCGTGGGGTAGACATTCATTCTATATGAGAAACAATAAAATAGGTGTACTCGTACTACTTGTAGGTAATTGTAAGACAACATTAAAATTATAAAAAAATAAAAGAGAACAGGAAATAGTAGTAACATTTGAATAATTATGAGATCATAGTTTTTATTAGATTTTCGGGAACAGTTCGATTCACGGTTACGTTTCAGTATAAATCGCTTCATTGACAGCAGGATAGCCAGATACGCTTAAATTGTGAGTGAAAGAGACATAACTTTTCTTGAAGTAAACAATTTGAACATTGAGTTGTATGGTCAGAATGCGACAATTTTTATCGGATATTTATCGATGGACTTTTCGATGTGCTGTCAAAAGCATAAAGTGTCAAATAATAATGACAGCTGCAGACAATAAGAGATTTTTACACAGTACGCATTCCACAATTTTGTTTACCCCGTCTCAGATACTTTCGTTTATTTTTTGACAGACAAGAAAATTCGGGGGTGCTTATATTTAGAAAAAAAAAAAAAGTGGTGTGGCACTCGGGGACTGACGCGGTAAAGCTATTGCATAGCATTTATTCTAGATCCAGTCCTGGAAAATGCGTCAAAAAAATTAAAATCGTTAAAAACTCGAAAACGTAGCGAGCCAAACCCGCATTTATTTACGATTAATAAAACTCTAAAAAACAAAACAAAAATACCCTTATTCACATTGAAATAAGGTCGCTTTTCTTTGACAAGCAAAAGTGACCCTTATTCTCATTAGCATAAGGTCCACATTGATCACCATTGTCACAGAAACAGCTCAGAGAGACCGATAAAAGGCAAAAAAATGACGATCAACAAAAATTTTAAAACCCTCATATCACAGAAACAGTTGGAGTTAGCGCATTTCTGACAAAAAATTTGCCCCCCTGCCGCCGCTAGTTCATCCAGGAGAACAAGATAGGATTTATCCCCCCCCCTCCTTAACCGATTACCTCCCCCCGCAAAACACTAAATAAAAAAGAACACGCGGTTGCAATATTCCTCGACATGGAGAAGGCCTTCGCCCGTGTATGGCATGAAGGCCTACTGTACAAAATGTCCCAAACTAACGCGCCCCGTCGCCTAATACATGTGATTCGATCCTTTCTAACCAACAGGACTTTCAGAGTGGTGGTAGAAGGCGAGCTGTCCGCCCTATACTGGCGGGAGTGCCTCAAGGCAGCTGTCTCTCGCCTGCGTCCTACTCCTGCTACACAGACGACATCCCCACAACACCAGAGGCGACGCTCGCGCTGTACGCCGACGACGCCGCGTACTTAACAACATCTCTCAACACAAAGCACGCGGCGCGTAAGATGCAACGCGCCCTCGACCTTATCCCTGAGTGGCTGTCCAAATGGCGCCTATCGGTAAACGTAGGTAAGACGCAGGCCGTCGCCACAGGACTAGGACCCCTACCACCACGCCTGAAACTACAAGGAGCCGACGTCGAGTGGTCAACCCACGCAAAGTACCTGGGAGTGACGATAGACCGCCGGCTCACGATGGGGCTGCACGTCACCAATGTAGTAAACCAGTGCAGGGTAGCCAGAAACCTGCTGAACCCAGTACTCTCATCCCGCCTCCCCGCCCGCACCAAGCTAGGCGTGTACAAAACATACATAAGATCAATACTAACATTTATTTATTTATTTATTATCACCAATTATAACATCTTTACAGTTTGATCCAATATGATGCTACAAGTCACAATTTAAACACAAAATAACATTATACTAAAATAACATAGCAACAAAATTACATACAATATACATCAATAAATTAAATTATTAAACATGCCAAAGTCTATAGCTCCAGGCCACTCTCAATAATTATTTGAGCCCTTTGAATAAACCTCGACAGGTTTTGCCCAAATATGTCTTCCGACAATGTAACCACATTAACAATACGCAAGGCTCGTGAGATAGGGGCAAACTTGAGGAGGTTAGTCCTAGCCGCTGGCACGTCTAACAGAGCGGGGCGGCGGCGCGCGCCCACGCACCCATCTGGCGCGCGCAGTCGCAGCGCTTCCAGCACCTCCGGGTGGTGCAGCAACCCTAGTAGGATGCTGGCTACATATTTAACCAGCGCGACGTCCCTTCTTACTGCTAGCCTGGTGTACCCAACCATGCCAAGGACGAACAGACTCGGGTACATCAGAGGATAAAAGGGATAAACTCCGTATAGTTTGCAATAAAGAAATCTAGAAAATTTATTTTGAATTTTTTCTAACATTAGACTGTATTTCTCTTCATGTGGATTCCAAATGAATGCACTTGTTTCGAGATGACTCCTTACAATTGCATTATAAAGAACTTTTACAACAGCAGTATCGGTAAAATCCTTACACTGTCTTAAGATGAATCCGAGATTTCTGAAAGCCCTGCCGCACACCTCAACTATGTGTTTCCGGAACGTCAGCTCTGACACCATCTGAACGCCCAGGTCTCGTACATGTGAGACACGCGGAATAACTACACCGTCCATGTCATACTGATGCTGTAATGGGGCACGCGCGCGACTGTAGCTCATAACACAACATTTAGACACATTGAAATGTAGATTGTTGGACTTACTCCATTCGACTATCTTATCAATATCAGACTGGAGTCTGTTACAGTCAGCAGTATCTTTAACATTCAAATACAATTTTAAGTCATCTGCAAACAGCAGACACTTCGCCTCCTTTACGACTGTAGGCAGATCATTGACCATTAAAATAAATTCCAAAGGTCCAATATTGCAGCCTTGACTCACCCCAGAGAACGTGTAATAAGGACGCGATTCACGTCCCGCATACTCGACGTACTGTCGGCGCTCACCAAGATAGCTGGCAAAGAGTTTGAGTAAGTGCGGTGTAAATCCCATAGCCGAGAGTTTGTACAAAAGAACATCATTATCCACGGTATCGAAAGCTTTCCGGAAGTCAAAATAGGCCACATCTACCTGCCCTCCAGCGTCAATGACTGGCGATAGGTAGTTCACAAATGACAGTAGGTTACCAGCCGTACTGCGACCCGGCCGAAAGCCGTGTTGAGAGTCAGATAGTTGTGAGCTCACTTGTGTAAAAATATTTGCATGTAACACAGATTCAAATACCTTAGCAAACGCCGACAGTACCGCCACCGGTCGGTATCCACTTACGTCAGTGTCTGCACCCCCTTTAGGAACTGGGATAACTCTGGTGATCTTCCATTCGTCCGGGTAGCGACCTTCCCGCAAACACAAGCTAAAAATGTGCAACAAGGGCTCTTCCAAAACTGTACGACAATCCCTGACAATGTAAGGTGGTATGCCGTCCGGACCCACTGAGCGTTTGGGCTTGAGACGCAGGAGCGCCGCGCTCAGGTCTCGCGCGCTGAGGCGGTCGACATGGACGCGCGCCGACCCTGCCGCCCCGCCACCCGCGCGCTCTGCGGCTACCGGGTCTAGCGCCGGCCGCTTCTCGCTGTACACCGAGTGGAAGTACGAGGCAAAACAGTCCGCACATTCCTCCTCTTTTAACAATAAGCCGTTATTTGTGACCTTAGGTTTATTGCGTCGAGATTGTTTAGACCTAACAAAGTTCCAGAACGATTTCGGATCTATTTGCAGGTTCTTCTGAAGCCTGTTTTGATAGATTTCATAGGTTGAAGCTATCTTTAATTTAACACGAGTTCGTAAACTAGAAAACATTTCATAGTCACTCTGGGAGCCAGTCGTTTTATACAATTTATGATAACGCCACTTATCTTTAATGACTTTAATCAACTCAGAAGTGTACCATTCTGGATAACTAAACCTAAACATATGCCTCCCCAGCTTGGTTCGCCCTCACGAGCGAGTCCAACAAGAAGAAGCTCCGAGCGCAGCAGAACCTATCGCTGCGCCGCGTCGTAAACGCGCCTCGCTACGTGGGGAACGATGTCATCCAGCGGGACACCGGGATTGAGAGCCTGGACGCCTTCGTGGGACGCCTGGCAACGTCTATGTTCGCGCGGGCTGACGCTTCTGCCAGGCCGCATATCAAAGATATAGCGCCATGGCACGCGCGCCCGCCGGACAAAAAAACGACTACCACGATATCTCATCACTGCAGACTGTGCACCCCCATACACCCCCCGGACTTGACGCACACTGCATCCACAGCGTGAAGTTTGTTCTAGTTAAAATAGACTCACTTCGCGCTGTAAACAGACAAACATAACTAGACATACGCGAGTACACTTGCACCGAATAGCGTGCGGTCGCCTGCGCGTTATCGGTAATCATGAGCGGTGTAACTCAGGTCATTGCCGCTCCCACATACATACGGCGCTAGTAGTCGCTTTCATTACCAAACTGTAGGTTCGTCCAAGTCGGCACTACTGATGCAGGTCACCTTTGCTGAGCCTCCCAGGGTACGCCCTGGGTCTCACTCGGCAGGGGTATACCGCCAGAGTGCCGTGAAAAAGCGGTGAGTCGTTCAGTAACGTTCGCCGCCGTGGCGCGCCTACAGTCACATACAACATGCCATACATAGCGGGCGCGAGTTTTAGAAATTCGCGCTCGCAACACGCCATGCCCAGAGGGCAACCCAGCGACGGGTTCGCAGTTGCCCGCGGGCTGGGAACGCTGTTCCGGCACCGCTCGCCTCACCAGAATGCAAACACAAAACTATTTTTTTCACACATGTGCGACCCGACCATAATGTGGGTACCTACGTCTCCAAACACTGTCAGCAACAAGCAACTACAACTGCAAACAACAATTAAGAATGGGTTTTCACGATAGTCATAATTGGTTGGAATTACATTGCGGGAATAAAAAAACATATTGATTGTGCTGTTAAATCTTTAATGGTGAAGGAAGCTACAGAAGATTAGGACATCAAAGGCCAATAGATAACCCAACGTCACACAATACATAATTATCAGGTCAACTATTCTTCTTATTCTCATCAAACTGCTTTGTTAATAAGTTTCTAAAGCTAGTGTTTCTATAAAAACTGTAATTTTATTCTAAAGCAGGCGTCGAAAATCATCTGAATATAAATTTAGAACTCGCTCCTTGTTTTCTTCATTAAGTATTTACTTGGTCTGAAAATGCATAAATTCCAAGCCGATGACGAAAATCATGTGAATATAAATACAATACGCGCGCGCTGTTATTATATTGCATCACTACGCAATAGTGTCTTCTCGTACTTTTTTTATCTTGCCTTGCCTGCCAGCCCAAACCTCATAAATAAAAATGCAAAAAGATAAAAAGTACCCTCCGATAAGTATCATAAACACATAGTAAAAATTTGAAAGTGGCAGGGGCACATGTTCAGGTCGGTAACGAGATTTACACTTCAACCACTCACGAAAATATATATCCCCAGAATACTTTTTCATGAGACCTGTTGCTAATAATTGCAGAGTAAACTGATCCAAATGTGAGATGAAAACAGAGCCTTTACGTAAAAATATGGTTCTGTATACACTCACATAAGGTTCTTTTAACTGGTATATTGCCATTTGGCATTGATCGTCCATCAACTGCGATTTATATAACTGAAAATGAGCATCTGAAACTACAGTATAGAGAGACTTGTGTGGACAGTTTTTCACCTGCGTTAAACAATTTAGTCTAGTTCCACAATCCCAGTGTCCAGCGAATTCATTTCGATACTGCCATTCATTGTATAAAGCAGCTTGATGATTGTCTAAATCCTTTGGTTCCTTCGGTTCAAAACCGCGGATCGGCTGAGTAGTCACACTGCACAAGTTTGCCTGAATTGCGTAAGGAATTATAAACGCTGTAAACAATAAACTTGAGAAAATGAGTGTCTGTGGCCATCCAGATTCTGTACGCTTAACATAATTTTTATTCAATAGATATCCAAATACAATGAGTATATTATAGGAAACATCTTTTTGTGAGTGAAATATTGCCAAAAATTTAGCCGCCACGCAGAAAATTACAAACAGGAGACTGATTACAAAACACGTATGAAAAGATTGATACAACACTGCAACCCATTGCTCTAGATAATTAGAGTGAGGAACTACATAAAACATATGATCTATTACCATTGGATAACTATATGAAATATTTGCACGATTATTTTTAGAGTTAATTGCATATCCTCCCACTGCTCCTTCAAATTCGTTGTTCATTACTTTTTGTATCATAACCAGGGTTACGTTATTCATGAGTTTTCCATATTTATCAACTTTACCAAATTCGTGTAAATCAATTTTAACTCCGAATTGCTTCTCAACCAATGTCATAAAGTATTGTTCGGTTCCTTGATAGTTTGTGTCAAAGTTCGTGAATGGCCATAAATTACGTGTTATGAATTTATATCGACAGTTACGAATACTTCCCTTGTATAAGACAGGTAAATTTTTCTGAGTGATTGAGTAATCAGAACACCATGACCAGAACGTTAGATGACCAGCTTTCAAACAATAACCCGGTTTTGTTAAGTTATACTTGTAAATAGCGTAGTCGTCACCTTGACGAGATATCAACGAAACTTTGTAGAAAATATTATACACATGAAGTAGATCGGTAATGTCATGTAAACTGTACTTGTCAAAGCTTTTTAGGATGATGATAAATCTTGCTGACGGATTCCAAAATTTATCTGTGATGACGCTACTTAACCCATGCTCTAATTCTTGATAATCTTCACTCATCACGATATATATCACATTGCTTATATTGCCGGGCTCCCAAAAGAACTTTCTTGAAACAAATCTTGCACCTTTGACGTTATGAAGGGCTGATAATTTTAAATCATTGTTCATATTCACTACAGTAATGTCCATTAAGTGATGATGCTTCTTGTAATCTATTTCTGCTACCATATTTACGACACAACTGGTGAGGCCTGTAGCATCGTCTTCCTCAGATTTTAAAATGGCATTAGCGCTAACCAAAATGCAGAAGATGTGAAAAATTATTGTTCTCATTTTAAGCCTTGATCGAGGTATCTAACATCATTATCTGAGAACTAATATTGAATGAACGAAATTAAACAGAATGGCACTGTTTTGATTTTTATTGAGTCATTGTAAACATTAATCATATTCGTTTCTTTTATCAGTATTGTTAAAGCCCATAATGTTCTTAAATCATCTAATGTAATTATTATGGGAACACCATTTTACGAGTAAGTCACAATAGGTTCACTTATTGCCATACAATCTGTTTTCGCTGTCGCACGCAAACACCCACTTACACCCTTCCTACTTACTCGTATAATCAACTAGCTTTTTTCTCGTGGCTTTGCTCCTGCGACCCACCCCGCAGGACTCGTTTTTACATTTTTTTTATTAACTTATATTGTATGCATGTGTTGCATGTGTTGTATGCAATGTTCGGGTCAAATCTTGCAACTTAATTTTAAAGCAGTTATCCTCAACCGATTAAGATGAAATTTTGCATACACTTTTGGTTTGGATGACAATGTACGGTAAGCTAATTTATAGAGCTTGAATTAAAACTATTTTTCGTCCCATCTATTCGAAAAGAGCCGGAGGGTTCCTCGATAAATGCAAGCGAAATGGGTCTTTCCGGCGCACATAATAACAGTGACTAAATGACTTTTGAATTTAGAACACTATTTATTTAAAAAGATTGAACGTTATTCGCTTCGATAAAGTCCAGGTAACAAAAGAAGCACGCCTGACGACGCGGCATTGGTTAACCAAATTAAAACAATATTACGCGTGAACTTTTTATTCGTTGTAAGTTACCCGAAGGGTCCAAACGGAACCCTATTGCTGTCACTCACATGTCCGTCCTTCTGTCGGTCTGTACGTAGTCTGTTACACGGTTCTCACAGCCAAACGATTGGAGCTACAGTCTTCAAATTTTCACAGTATAAGCATCTTGTTCACCCAAAGCCATACAAATTGTCAAAAAATGTTTTTTAATGTTTTATGAGAAGAGAGTAAAGAGAGGCGGGAAAAAAATAGCCTACCCAATCGAGTGGGTATCGTTGTTTAGAACTCGTTTATTAGATAAATACTGTAACTTTTGTTTTAAAAATATTGGTAAACAAGGGAATGAGAAGCCAAAGTCAGCTTTTTTTACAAAATTTTGTTCCGAATAGCTTTTTAACTTACCATTGGCCTATGAACTTGAAATGTGGTGATAATGTTTATTATTACGTATATTTTACTAAAAAATACCAATATATTGATAAATCCGATTTTTCTTTGAAATATCTTCATTTTTCTATTCCAACCAACTTAATTTTGCGGTTTGATACGGAAACCTAAATGTGCAAAGTCCGACACGCGCTTTGCCGGTTAAGCTTAAGTTCTAGCAGTGAAAGTGAAATATTAACACCAGAAAGTGTAAAATTAAACGCAGTACTGTCATAAACAATTTAGTACCAAACAATCCAGAGAAATACATACACAAAATCTGAACACACGCACGGATTTTTTTTATAAGGGCACGGTTTTCGCCGGACTTCTGCGACTCTTTTAGCAGATTTAACCACCCGGAAGCGCCATGACCGATGGACATCCAGTGGTGTCGCGAAAGGATATATCGAGGATTCAATCGAAATTAAGACAAAAATTTGCATGCGCGTAGTTGAAAGTATTAAATTACGGCCTTCCTCAGTTGATCCACCGATTTAACCTTTTTTTCGCCGTACCCAAACACTTCAAAACAGCGTCAAAAGTCAGCATTGACTCGACATGATCATCAATCAGAGTCTGGGGGGTGACCATAAGCTCTTAGAGTAAGGTTTTTTTAAGACAAGACAAAGATATTTTATTGCAACGAGGGCACCAAGCGGCACTTTTGAACGTAAGATACATTAAAATTTACAAGGAATAAAAATTGATTCTACCGTGCATTCGGAAAGTAGCTTGTTATGGAGAAGAACTCACAAGAAACTCCGCCGAGGGTTCCGTACCTACCCATTATACAGGCAAAGATACAGGTAAAGAAGGACATAATTGCCTTTAAGCATTCAAAGCGTGATTTCTCGAAGAGCGCTAATAAATTGAGCATTCGGCCAGGCCTGCCTATTAGTGTGAATGGTGTGAGTGATGCAAAGGATATTGCGAACCTTTTTAGAAATCAGTTTGTTTTAAAGTCACCGCTAGGGAGCTCTTATGAGATGCTGGATGCTTAGCCCCGTTGTGGCAAGGTGGGCACCCGTTTCAGTGCCAAAGATGTGGCCAGGGTCATCAGGCCTACGTTTAGAGGTAAGTCCCTGGACATGACGGTCTCACTAGCTCATTGTTTGCGATACGGAGGTCCTCACTTACCGAGGGTTTTGGCACTGTTGTACAATTGATGTATTGGTCATTCAGAGATACTCGTATGGGCGAATCTAGATTATCGCGAAAACTTGAAAGTATCATAATTTATCTTAAATTTCAACACTTTTATTTTTTTTAATTTTTCCTTTGTTTACGCTGTAAGACCTTACTTTTTGCCAAATTTCGTTATTCTAGGTTAACGGGAACTACCATATAGGTTTTCGATCCAAAACCTATATGGTACTTCCGGTTGACATAGAATTTTCAATTTTGGATAAAAGCAAGGTCTTACAGCACAAGTAAAGGAAAAATGCCGAAAAATAAAAAAGTGGAAAATTAAGGTAAATTTTGGTACTTACAATTTGCTTCTATATTTTTATTGCCTTGACTGAGGATCTTGATTTTTACACAACTAATAGGGACTATAGACCTAAGTATCTGGTATAAATTTCAAGTTGGTAGGTCTACCCGTTCCTGAAGAAAATCGGTGGTGACACACGGACAGACAGACAGACGGACAGACGGACAAGAAAGTGATCTTATAAGGGTTCCCTTTTTACCTTTTTAGGTATGGAACCCTAAAAAAGAAAGTTTTTTTACAATATTTAGGTACATAAGTACATACATTAATAAATAATTCATATATGTGGGGACAATGCACCCAGAATCAGTACACACTATACTACGTACAGGTACAAAGTATTAAAAGTACTCACACATGTACTGTGCAGTTACATAATAGGTACTAGAAAAACATTAGTATCCGAAGCAGTTAAATTAAGCCCAATCCCAACTGACAGCGCCCGTTCACGAACGTGACGCATGAATCGGCACCACCCAGCTCAACCATCATGAAGGGAACCGAATGATCCAACACTCGCGCCACCAGACATTTGAGAAAGCATGACACACTCAACTGCCAGGGCACACACAAGTCAACGAACGACACAAAAGTACAGCAAATGGTAGATTTAAAGTTGAGTACATAGTACTCACACACGTAATGCGCAGTTATAGAATACTAAAAGAAATTGAGTCTATATAATACAAATATATTCATACAGTCTTCAGCAGGTCCAACAATACTACAAAACAATAATGTTCAGCATTTCACTTGTTTTTGCGCCCTAGTGACAAAGTTCTTTCAAAGGAAGAGGCAATGAAGCTCGACGAAGTCCCGGAGAATGAATTTAACTGTCTTGGATCCCGCAGCGAAATTAATCAGAAAAGAAAATGGAGGAGTAAGAAAATAACACATTTCCACTTCCCTCCATATCAAGCAGGAGACAGAACAAACAAGACCAATAGGCACAAAGGGTCGTTTACAACTGGGACAAGCCCAGTTGCCTAGCACCACGGATAAAAAATTGCATTAATATTAATGGGTCCTAACATTGTGAGCTGTTATATTTGATTCCAATAATAGGTATGGCAAAAGCGCTTGAACGCACGGAAATTTGTTCTAGTTTCCACAAGGTCCGTATAGTAAACAGGTCCTGATACAGCCTGTACATTATTCAACATGGTATTGCGTTCATTCTGCCAAAGAATACACTCTCATAAGATAGGATGTGCAGATTGTACATATTCACAGTCAGATGTAGAACACTGACATAATGGCGAGGCAACAAGCTTGAAGGAATAGTACATTACTGCAGAATCCAGTAAGTAAGCTTTCCTGGCCAAGTATGAGTTAACCGGACCGAACCGCAGGTGAGGTCCGGTTATATACGAGGCCAGGATGGCTTTCTTACTGGTTGAGGCTTGTATAATGCTTTTCTCAAAAATGTAAGAAAGTGTAACAACAAATTCGTTTAATTAATATTGAAGGTTACATTCATATTAGGGCAATTACTGATAGATATTGTGATCGATTTACCGGGGGCATTTATATTTGTTTTGCTAATTCGGTCTCAGCTTTTACATCAGGAGGAGTGCCATCTATTGCCGAATCAGATTCGCTTGAACAATTTTTTTGGGATTATCTATGTTCACGCGGTAAATTAAAACGCAATTGAAATCCCGCCAGACGATAAAATTGTTTTTTTTTTTACTAAAAAGTTTGCGTTTAGTTTTGAACATTGTTCTATTTTTACATGACATGAATGTACTAGTGAGAAAACAAAAAAGGGTTTTTGAATCTCCATGTTAATATTAGAATGGAAAGTTTCAATCCAACATTATTTATAAACTTAAATTACTAAATACAAACATAAAATCCCACACTATACTTCTACAACATTACTAAGTAAGTCGCGGTAAGTGTCACAGAGTATAAAATGGATGGCTCCAAAAATATATCTATCTCATAAAATGTCAAACCAAAAAGAGAGATAAATATATATTTGGAGCCTCCCCCTATAACCATGTTATAATGGCTAAACTCTAATCTGTGTCTGGTAACATGTTTTTTTTTTCCAAGGAGATCTAAAGAGGATGACCAACTGTCCAGTAAGTAAATTACATACTTACTTACTGGACAGTTGTGAATAAGTCTCCAGTAAAGTTCACTTTCTGGATACTTTTTAGAGATGTTACGGCAACATTACATACCATTTTTGAGAAATAGTACATTACTGCAGAATCCAGTAAGTAAGACTTCCTGGCCAAGTATGAGTTAACCGGACCGAACCGCAGGTGAGGTCCGGTTATATACGAGGCCAGGATGTCTTTCTTACTGGTTGAGGCTTGTATAATGCTTTTCTCAAAAATGAAAGAAAGTTTAACAACAAATTCGTTTAATTAATATGTTAGGTTACATTCATATTAGGGCAATTACTCATAGATATTGTGATCGATTTACCGGGGGCATTTATTTATATTTTCTCAAACATGCTTGGAAATTTTAGAATTATTTTGACAACCTTCTTCGAGAAAAATCGGAATTGCAGTACAGACCAAATACATGAGAGCAGCGGCCGGCAAAAGTTGTATTAAAATCCATATCTGCCGTGTGTAGCGGCCAAATAAAGTACATTAAACTCATATCTGTCGTGTAATTTAAAAATGGAACGATCTTTTTCACCGAAACATGGCAACCAAGGAGGTAACTTGTCAAAGGTTTTATTTAAATTTCGAACTGGCTTGCTAATAGAAAGCTGTTTATTGAAAAAAAAAACAAATGAACACTTTAAGGCTTGGCAGGCACTGCGATTTTATTTGCGCGGATTTATGTAGTTTTTTACCGCAATGCGTGCAGCTTCATACAATTCCATAGGCCGCAGAATGGGCGAAAATTCGCGCGAATAAAAAGTGCTAACGCGGGCATAATTATTTTTGTTCGTTGTTCGTCATTGATTTTGAAAAGTAAATGGTTTGGTTCGGTTTTCAATTCGTTCGGTGATATCGGTATTAGTAGTACAGTTATCTATACCAATATTATAAAGAGGAAATATTTTTTTGTTTGTTTGTACCGAATAGGCTCCAAAACTACTGGACCGATTTAAAAAATTCTTTCACCGTTGGGAAGCTACTCTATCCCCGGGTGACATAGGCCACTTTTTATCCCTGTATTCCCACGGGAACGGGAACTACGCGGGTGAAACCGCGAGGCGTCCTCTAGTATTAGATATAGTTTTTGTAATATCGGTTATTTTGATATTGATATCGATATGATATGATATCTAACACATATCCGATATAAGTTACGTTTTGATATATCGGACCTATCCCTACTACTGTCCAGTAAGTAAATTACATACTTACTTACTGGACAGTAGGAGATTCCAAATTTAAAATCTCGCTTCTTACTGGATAGTTGTGAATAAGTTCTCCGGTAGAATTCACTTTCTGGAGACTTTTTGGAGATGTTATGGCAATATTACATACCATTTTTGAGAAAAATAATTTACTTTTAAAGTTACCATGCCCTGTGAGAAATTGGGCAACACAGTGATCCACCTCCAGCCACGTTCTGGCCAGCCGCACGCGAACGGATGGAAATAATTGGTGGAGGTGTCGGCCCTTGATGGAATTATCCCACCTACATTGCCATTCGGATAAAAGTTCCTCCCAGACGTCAATATGTGGTTCCCTTAGAGAATCGCGCCGGCGAAGATTGTATATCGCTCTGTTGGCTCGTTTTTGCAGAATAAAAATTAAATCAATGTGTGCAGCCCTTCCCCATTGTAAAATACCGTAAGACATTATTGGCAGGAACCAATCCTGAACCTGCCGTAGCGCGTTATTTACGTGGTCAACCCGACAATTACGTCTACAACCTGACAATTACGTAATAACACCATGTAAAGATTGTTTTCAAATAAACGGGGTAAATCGTTTATGTATATAAAAATAAGAAAGGACATAAAATTGAGCCCTGGGGTACCCCCCATTTTCACGTTTAACCCCGACGAATTCACACCGTTTATTTGAACTAATTGCTGTCATTCAAATAAGATTTAACCAAACTTAACGCTGATTGACCTAGCCCGTAATGCTCAAGTTTCACAAGTAATGTTTCATGATTCAATCAAACGCCTTCGACAGGTTGCAGAAGATACTTATTGCATCCTGCGACTCTTCCCACGCATTAAAGATGTGTTTTAATAGGGTGACACCAGCGTCAGTTGTACAAGGTCCTTTGGTAAAACCGTACTGTTTATCGTGCAAGATGTTATGTTATTTTATTAAAATGATTGAGCATTTGATTCAGCATTATCTTCTCAAAAATCTTGCTGAAAACCGGCAACACGGATACTGGTCTATAATTATTTGTGTCTTTACTGACCCCGGATTTAAAAAGTGGTATAACCTTACTATATTTCATTAGATCCGGAAAGACTCCTTGATCCACACACAAATTGAAAATTACAGCTAAGTACGGTGCTATAGAATAACTGAATAATGGAGGTACAAGCTTTGATGAACATTCCCCACAGATCTTCAGTCGGTTTGATCTTGATTTGCTTAAAAGCTTTTATTACTGTTATGGGGTTTATATGTGAAAAGTTAAATACATTCGGGCAGGCTGAAACGTTCGCGTTTAATAATTCAAAAGCAAGCGCGGGCGAAGAATTTAGGTTTCAGTAGTTTTAATTGGGATGCTGGTAAATAAATTTACAAATTCTTTCGCAACTTTTTTGTTATCTCTATTAAGTCCGTGTGTGGTCTCAAGCGTGTAATCAGTATTATTTCTTTTATTCCTGTTCGTTTCATTGTTTATAATTTTCCAAACCGTCTTGATTTTATTTTCTGCTAATTTAACCTTATTTCTAATGTACAAGGCCTTAGCTACCTTACATGTATTTTAAAAAATTCTTGAGTAAGTAGCAACATACTTATTAAACGTTTCAGTGTTAATACAAGGCTTAAGGCCATATAGCTCGTAAAGTCTTTCCCTACTTTTTCTAAGTCCTGTAGTCGCCCAGTCACTGAATAAAAACTTAGGGCATATAGTTTTAGTTATCTTCTTTAAACTGTTATTGAACTCTTTTTGAACTACTGAAAAACACGCTCACTCGGGATACGTAAACGATCTCTTATGTCAAAATGTATACAAAAAAAGTCGTTTCTCCTTACCGTCACCAGACGGCGCTTATCCAGTTTCAATACAAAATGATGTTTACGTGATCACGAGTGAGCGTGAGTAAAAACTCGCACTAAGGCCTCTGGTCGTTGGTCCACCTGGTGGGAGGCCTTCCAACGCAACGTCTTCCGGTTCGCGGTCGCCACTCCAGAACCTTTCTGCCCCATCGGCCATCCGTTCTGCGAGCAATGTGCCCTGCCCACTGCCACTTAATTTTGGCAATTCTTCGGGCTATGTCGGTAATCCTGGTTCTCTTGCGGATCTCTACATTTCTAATTCGATCACGCAAGGAAACTCCGAGCATAGCCATCTCCATTGCCCTTTGAGTGACTGTAAGCTTTATGATGAGGCCCATTGTAAGCGACCACGTCTCAGAGCCATATGTCATCACTGGCAACACACACTGGTCATAGACTTTCGTCTTGAGACACTGTGGTAAGTTGGACGAGAAGATACCGCGCAACTTCCCGAACGCTGCCCAGCCGAGTCGGATTCGACGGTTGACCTCTTTCTCGAAGTTGGCCCTACCCAACTGGATCGTTTGTCCCAGGTAGACATATTCGCCTACAACCTTGATAGGAGTGAGTGTAACATGGGCTTTCAGCATCACCTTGGTTTTGTCCATGTTCATCCTAAGACCCACTCTTTCGGAAGCTCTACTGAGGTCATCGAGCATTTTACTGAGGTCCACCATGGTCTCAGCCATAACCACTATATCGTCGACAAACCGAAGGTGAGTGATGTACTCGCCATTAACGTTGATGCGTTGATTTTGGATGGTGAATTTTGTTATTTCTTTTATTTATTTTTTGGTTTTCTTGCAATGACAACAATTTTTACTTTTAAAGTATTATATTATTTTATTTTAATTATTGTGAATGTGAAGACTATGTGGATCATTCTTTTTTTTATTTTAATTTATATTAGTTAGTTTTCAATCATGGTCTGGCAGTTTGAGTAGTTTATGCGGCCTACCCGAATGTCCTTTCTTTGGTATTGTTCGTCGAATCGTTGAGCTCCTTAAATGCTGAGTTGCGCGGTTATTGACAAATGCGTGCACTGACAGGACAGGTCCATTCAATGTGGCTGGTTCTTTCTTAAAAAGACCATTTCAGATATCAGTCTACATATGGTCTTCACAAGATCTAACTAAGATTTTGTCTGGACTTTAAAAGAGACTGTGGCCTCTGATTTTGTTTCGGCCTTTCTTCTCAGAGTAGTCAGATACGAAACGCCGACCTCATCTAGTTTTTAACCGACTTATTAAAAAGGAGGAGATTCTATGTTCGAAATTATGTATGTTTTTTTTTGTGTTTGTTTACGCATATCTCCGTCAATTTTGGACCTATTTTTCCAAGTCGCCACGCCTTACACCCATGGTAGCAACCACATTGGACCAACAGGATGATAGTTGTAACCTTGTAACTATTACCTATTTATCAGTTAATGATGACGAACCTACGTCTGCACCATCCCCAAGTAACAAAAACTAGTTGTATAATATGCCATAGCACGTTTTAGGCAACACTGTTTTTGGTCCTATAAAACCCCAAAGAAGGTGTATTTTATTCGAAAGTGGCGTATTTATTTCTCTATTAAGTGTTAAAACGAACCAATAACAATGTTACACATGACAAATCAGCCATATATACACTATATAGCAGTGCACGGGTCACAAAATAGTGATGCACTGGTTAATAAACACCTTTATGAATCTTTTATAATACTTTTTCATACCATACGAGAGTTTAAGTTTCCTTTACCTCACATTATTCACTCACCATGTATTCTTCTATCATGAGAGTGTAATGACTTGACATGACTTAACAAAATATATTTATTTAATATTAATAAAGGGACTGAAGCAATTTGTATTGTATAACTTATTTATTTTATTATTATATTTGTTTATAGTGTGAAATGAAGTGCAACCGCATTTTTTTGCGGATAAACTATGGTTAGGTTTACCATAAAATTTACGTGCCCGCCTGGAATTGTTGAGTTTTCACAAAAAAATAAATTCAAATAAAGGGGCTTCGAGTTTTAAGCGCCATTATAGCATCATATAAAAATGTCTGAAAATAGTTTTAAAAGTGAGATAAAAAAAACTTTTTCAGGACATTATTGTTATTTAATAGCAACATTTATCCACTTTTACGTGTCGTTTTTGTGTTATTAAAGGAATGTATACTCTGTTATGATACTAACAAGCATATAATATAAACTTAAAGTCATTACACAACAATTTTGCTCTAAAAAGTGTTTGTGTGATATGCTTATTAGTAAAACTATAATAGTCATCTCTAAACCAATAAAGTACAGTTACATTACATAGTAATACTCTGGAACTAAGCTACATCACAATAAGCTACAACACATAGAGCGATCTATTGCAGAGTTTTTTGTAACTACTAACGTACTCAGTACTATAGCAACGATCTGAATATACTCAATACGACAAGGTCGCCTTATACTTGAGTGTTCATCACTGCTAAAACGAAAGTTCGTTTGTAACTTTTATTACGTAAATCAGATGAATAAAGGCATTTTTTAA
This sequence comes from Orthosia cruda, assembly GCA_964057195.1. Taxonomy (NCBI): domain Eukaryota; kingdom Metazoa; phylum Arthropoda; class Insecta; order Lepidoptera; family Noctuidae; genus Orthosia; species Orthosia cruda. The sequence goes on along the minus strand of OZ059848.1, from coordinate 1,392,687 downwards.
CAATTTTATAGAGCAGTATTATTCTGTACTAGTGATATTAGCGCTTGCTATAGCACATACTATAAAGGTTGTATAAAGTGATGCAGTAAACGTTTACATCCTTTATTTATGAGTCATTTTGTCCTATAAGCTTATAGAGTAAAAATTGTGTTATCGAACGCTTTTATACAACACGCTGTCACCGCTAAAACCTTTATAACTCATTTATATGTCTTTTTCGAGATATAGGCTTAGATTATAGGACTGCTTTGCCGGTTGGGGGTGAACTGTGATGAACGCACTTCTTCGTATATTAACGAGTACGTACCTAGTTATAATAAAGTAAATAACTACCTACATAAACATAATTCAGTAGCATGCCTACAGTCTATTGAACTGCAATAACTAATTACAGTTCGGATCGGTTGAGTTCAGAATAGTCGTAATTTTACGGTTGGAATGACACTGTGAAAAAAAAATGCTGATATTAAACGTGCAGTTAAGTCTTTATTGGTGAAAGTATCTGCCAACAGATAACACAATGACACACATCATCCATAATTATTAGTCAAGACACCTTATACTTATTCTCATCAAAACGTGCATAGTCAAACAATTTTAAACAGTGTTTTTGTGAGAATTATGCAATTCCAAGCAAATGACGAAAATCATGTGAATATAAATTCACTACGCGCGCGTTTTTGTTGCATCATTAGTAAGTGTCTTCTCGTACTTGTACGTTGCGTTGCCTGCCGGCCCAAACCTCGTAAATAAAAATACCTAAAGATAAACAGTAACCGCCGATAAGTATCATAAACATATAATAAAAATTAGACAGTGACAGAGGCACGTGCTCAGGTCGGTAATGAGATTTACACTTCAACCACTCTCTAAAATACATATCACTAAAATATTTGTTCATAAGGCCTGTTGATGCTAACTGCAGAGTAAAATGATCTAAATGTGGAATGAAAACTGAGCCTCTGCGTAAAAATATGGTTCTGTATACACTCTCATAAGGCTCTTTTAACTGGTAGATTGGCATTTGGCATTGATCGTCCGTCAACTGCCATTGATATACCTGATAATGAGCATTTGAAACTACAGTATAAAGAGACTTGTGAGGACTATTTTTAACCTGCATTAAACAATTTATTCTTGTTCCACAATCCCAGTGGCCAATGAATCCTTTGCGATGCTGCCATTCAGTATATAAAACTGCCTGATAATTCCTCAAATCCTCTGGTTCTTTCGGTTCCAAACCTCGGATCGGTTGAGTGGTCACACTGCACAAGTTTGCCTGAATTGCGTAAGGAACTATAAACGCTGTAAACAATAGACTCGAGAAAGTGAGTGTCTGTGGCCACCCTGATTCTGTACGCTTAACAGAATATTTATTCAATAAATATCCAAATACAATAAGTATGTTATAGGAAATATCTTCACGTGAATGAAATATCGACAAAAAAGTAGCCGCCACGCAGAAAATTACAAACAGGAGGCTGATTACAACACACGTATGAAAAGATTGGTACAACACTGCAACCCATGGTTCTACATAATCAGAATGAGGAACTATATAAAACATATGATCTATTATCAATGGGTAACTGTATGAAATGTTTCCACGATAGTTCTCAGAGTTAATGGCGTATCCTCCCACAGCTCCCTCAAATTCGTTGTTCTCAACTTTTTGTACCATAATCAAGGTTTCGTTATTCATGAGTTTTCCATATTTGTCAACTTTACCAAATTCGTGTAAATCTATTTTCACTCCTAATTGTTTCGCAAATAATGTCATAAAATATTGTTCGGTGCCTTGAAAGTTTGTGTCAAAGTTCATAAACGGCCAAAAATTACGTGTGATGAATTTGTATCGACAATTACGAATACTTCCATTGCATAAGACAGGTTTTTTTTTCTCAGAGTGGTAATCAGAGCACCATGACCAAAATTTTAGATGACCAGATTTCAAGCAATAATTCGGTTTTGTAAAATTATACTTGTAGATAGCGTAGTTGTCATCTTGCCGAGATATCAACGTCACTCTGTATACAATATTGTATACATGAAGTAGTTCGGTTATGTCATGTAAACTGTAATTCTCAAAGCTTTGCAGCACAATAATGAATCTTGCTGATGGATTCCAAAATTTATCTGAGATGACTTTGCTTAGGCCATGCTCTAACTCTTGATAATCTTCACTCATTATGATATATACAACATTGCCTATATTGCTGGGCTCCCAAAAGAACCTTCTTGAGACAAATCTTGCTCCTTGAACATTATGAAGGGCTGACAATTTTAAATCGTTGTTCATATTCATGATAGTAATGTCCATTATGTAGGAATACCTCTTGTAATCTATGTCTGCTACCATATTGACGACACAACTGGTAAGGCCTGTAGTATCGTCTAGTTCAGTTTTTAAAACGGCATTAGCACTAACCAAAATGCAGCAAATGTGAAATATTATCGTTTTCATTTTAAGCCTTGATCGAGCAGTTTATTTGTAGTTAGTACCTAACATCATTATCTGAGACCTAAATATTGAATGAACGAAATTAAATAGAATAGCACTATTTTAATTTTTATTGAATCATTGTAAACATTAATCATATTCGCTTCCTTTATCAGCATTGTTAAATCACATAATGTTCTGAAAATATCTAATGAAATATGGAAATACTAATTTACGAGTTAGGCACAATATGCTCATTGATTGCTATCAAAACCTTATTCGTCGTCACACGCAAACATGTACTTAGTTAGAGACTCTTTTAATATTTTAGTAACGCCAACATTTTTATTGTAATGATGCGCCTCAATAAGACATATCTTATCTACCTACATAAGAATCAATACCAATTGCCAAAATTGTATTAATGGAAAAAGAGCTAAAGTTTATTGAGTACTTTTTCGAACGGATATGACGTAAAATCACTCATAGTCATGAGCCAGCCCCTTGGTGTCCTCCCAGCGACGCCTTGAGCTGAGTATCGTACCCCATAGGCGGTAGTCTTCAGCGTGGTCGCTTAGGTTAAGCTTTTTTGCCTGGATGGAGGCTCTAGTTTAATCTCCACAGGATCGCCCGGTTAAGTAATAACAAATCATTTAATTAATTTGCGAGACGCCCGACGATGGCGATTCAACTATTAATATCGATAAATGAGCATATTTTATATTTACCTCGCCTTGATGAACCACTGCAGTGGTCGCGAGCGCTGACGCTGAACCTGAGTTCTATTTCAAGATCGGGTTGATTTTAATGAGTTCATCAAGGCCGGAATCTGGATTTGTAACCGTTTCATGACAATAACCGAAAGACCATTAGTATGAACAACTGACTCGTCCCTTACTACTCATACACGAATACAAATTGTTGATTTGCGGCCCGCAAAAATCAAAAGAAAATATTCTCGGCTTTTGGCATCTAAATGCTTGAAAATCTTAAACTATTATTGAGTTATAATATTATTTTCAACACAGATGCTCGTATAGTGAGCCTTATTACATCGCTTTTAGGGCCATACACCGAGCTATAACACACGTGCGTAATAACATTATACACTAGTGCGTAATTGAATTATCCCTACAAAGTCAAATTAGTATCTTTCTGCAAGTTATATGCAAGTAAACAGAACATTTTCAATTTAACCAAGTAATACAGTTTTTTTTAGAAACAACACAGAGGTTTTATACCACTGAAAATTCATATACATTTTTTGAATAAATAAATGTGTACATCCTTAATTAAGTCAAACAAACATTAATTATTATCAAATTATTCATAATTCACAATAATTTGTTATAACATGTTAAAATCATAATGGACAGATTAGCACACAGACTACTTAGAGATACTACGTATCATCTACGTATGATCAGCAACTGGACAGAGTATATACGTGATAAAAATAAGTTAATAAACAAAGAAATATAGGTATTAAATTTAAAAAGAGTGTATTCAAGGAAAGTCTACATAACACAAAGACACGGCAATAGAACAAGACCTGTCTTACAATCTGTTTTTTGAAATTGGTTTTATAATATAATATTAAACAAAATCTTCAATTGATCCTAAAAAAAAACTTCTGATTACGGGAAAAACTAATATTAAGATAATTTAAATGACCGTAGGCGTTCTAAGCATCTCATGACTAGATTTTTGCGTTAACGCAATCCGATAATATATTTTGCTTCTGCTTATCAATCAAAATTTGCATCGGCCGACGTTTTGTTTCCTCACAGTGATAGTAAATTTTATTTATTTTGGTATCACTGATTTTCGATTCCTTTTTTAATAACTGTAGAAACAAAACAAGGGATCTTTTTTTGTATTTTGTTATTAATTCTCCGGTGCCAACCTTCTGTACCGTTAGTAGTCCTAAATTTTTCTCCGTAACAAGATAACCGTTCAGTCGTAGTTTTAGTCATACAACAAATAATTTGTGAAATAATTGAAAAGGCTTTACATTCTTCATCATCTGTAGCCTTTTCATTTTTATTGACAAAAAGCCCTCAGGTATTACTGTTTGGCAAAAGTGCTAATTGCGTACACAATTGTGTCAGTTTCCGATCATTTACAGTAGACGAAAATTTCAATTGTTTAGATTTTTCCACACCGCATGCAGAAAATGATAAAAGCAGCCTTAGACAATAATATCCGGATAGATACATTTTAATGCTTGTGCAATTGCTGATTCATAATCGCACTTGAACTGTTTAATATTAACAGACAATTGCTCTTTCAAAATTTTAAATATTCTTGTATACGTTTCCTGTGACTTATTTGGTAAAAGAATAAATAGTACTGGTACAAACTTAACACAATCACTGCCCTTGGTAATGTTAACATGAAGCGAGAAAAGCTGGTAAAACGGTTTTGGTGCAATTTTGAGAGTGCTGACTCGTAGTCACACCAGGTTATCACACCAGTGTGACAAACAGGAATTTTTTTCTCCTTTGTCACACCACTGATTTTTCCACACCTTTTATTCCTAACTAGTGCTGTCCTAGTTATACTAAAGGATTTTTCAACCTTGCCGACTCGTAGTCACACCAGAGTATCACACAGTATGACAAACAGAATATTTTTCTCTCGATTTTTTTTCAATAAGGGCGGGTAGATGTTGAAATGAAATAAAAGAAGCTGTGGTATTAACAAAATTCTTTGTTTATTTGAAAGGCACACTTGTGCCATTAAGTGTGGATTATGATATGACATCATTCAAATGCCCGCCTCGGCTGTTTACAGTGGCACAGATCAGAGTGGTCCAATTTTCACTGACTCTTCTGTATAGATCCAGCTGAATTTGAGCAATGGCCTGTGTGTGTTCACCTTTAGGGCATCGGTCGATTGTGGTTTGTTTGCATAGACCTGCGACTTCAAAAAACCCTAAAAGAAAAGGTCTAGCGGTGTCAAATCACATGACCTTTGTGGCCAATTCACATCACCACTACGAGAGAAAACCATACGCTCAAATCGCTCATGCAGATTTTTTATCATTTGAACGTGCTGTTCAATCGTGTAACTTGCCATAGTGATTCGGCATAAGTAATTAAATAATACATTTTTAACAGTATTATTCAAATGGAATGAAGAATGGAAAGGCAGTTGGTCCGGACGGAATACCAGTTGAAGTATGGAAGGTATTGCGCTATGGATGGACGTGGTTAGCTTTATTCTTCAACAAGTTGCTGCGGGAAGAAGCCATACCTGATGAATGGTGCAATAGTTCACTAGTGCCCATCTTTAAAAACAAAGGTGATGTCCTGGAGTGCAACAAGTATAGAGGAATAAAGCTAATGTCACATAGTATGAAAGCTTGGGAGACAGTTATTGAAAGGCGGCTGAGAGAAGAGAGTGAAATATCCCAGAACCAATTTGGCTTTATTTTTTTTTATTGGTCGGGGTACAGCGGATGCCATTTTCGCAATCCGCCAGTTGTGCGAGAAATACAGAAGTGCACATAAAAACTTGCACATGGTGTTCGTTGACCTCGAAAAGGCATACGACCGGGTTCCTCGTGAGGTTTTGTGGTGGGCCCTTAAAAAGAAAGGTGTGCCTGGCAAGTACGTAGAGTTGATCGTAGTCGATGCAGTACCGAAGTTGGGTCTACAGTGGGCAATACTGGCACATTCAGTGTGGCAGTCTTGCACCAAGGGTTGGCCCTCAGTCCCTACCTGTTCCTGTTGATAATGGACGCTCTGACGTCGGACATACAGGAAGAGGCACCCTGGTGTGTGCTGTTTTCCGATGACATTGTGCTGGTTGCCGAGAGTGGCCTAGAGGTCCAGAGCAGATTGGAGGTATGGTGGCGCAGACTGGAGAGTGTTGGCCTGAAATTGAGCAGAAGCAAAACTGAATACTTGTTTTGCGATTTTGGCGGTCTCTCCAGTTCCGTGCCCATAACTCTCGCTGGAGCGCCCATACCAATCTGCTCCGTCTTCCGGTACCTAGGATCGCTTGACCAAGGTGATGGCGAAATAGACCGAGACGTAACGCACCGGATCAACTCAGGATGGATGAAATGGCGACAGGTCACTGGAACAACTTGCGATCCACGGATGCCCCTCAAGTTAAAGGGTATAATATACAAGTCCGTGATTAGACCTGTCATACTGTATGGATCAGAATGTTGGGAAGATGATGAAAGATGGATGAAAGGAGATTGCATGTAGCAGAGATGAGAATGTTGAGATGGATGTGCGGCGTGACGAGATTGGATAAAGTGAGAAATGAGTATACCTATTAGAGGCAGTTTGAAAGTGGCGCCAGTGACAGAAAAGTTGAAGGGAAACCGTTTGTCCTGGTATGGTCATGTGATGAGGAGGGATGAAACGCATGTTACTAAAAGAGTTATGAATATAAATGTGGATGGATGGAGAGGAAGAGGAAGGCCAAAGAAAATATGGATGGAGAGGAAGAGGAAGGCCAAAGAAAAGATGGATGGACTGTCTGAGGAGTGATATGAATGAAAAGGGAGTCAGTAATAGCGTGACAGGGGACAGAACGTTATGGAAGAAGAAAACGTGTTGCGCCGACCACAGGTAACATGGGATAAGGGCAGGAAGATGATGATGATTATTCAATCAAAATAAAATTGATATCGAAAAAAAAGAAGGGTCGACCATTTCCTTGAAACATTGCGTTAAAAACGGAATAAAAAACTAAAATAATCATCATCAGCAGATCGATTTTATTAGAATATATAGGTACTGCACTAGCAATTATCGTATACATGGTGTGGAAAAATCAGTGGTGTGACAAACGAGAAAAAAATTCCTGTTTGTCACACTGGTGTGATAACCTGGTGTGACTACGAGTCAGCAACGAATTTTGAATGTACCATCCCCATAAAATATATCTGTATTTTTTATTAAATCTCTTGGTGTTTGACTGCCAAACACAATTATTTTGTCTGCACGACCATCATCATATAAAAAGAAGTCTTTAACTAGACATTCAGGTATTTAAATATCTTCGATCTTGTCGCTTTTGTACCTATCCACACAAAGAATTTTTTTGCGATGTTTGTATAATGTATCCTTTTTGATATTAAATTATGGTAATGAGTGATCTAATGATTTTGATGCATCGGAATAATTTTTATCAAAAAAATGTTTTTCAAATATTGTTTGCATTTACTCCATATTACTGCATACTTCCTTTTTACATTCACCTAAAAGTTTCTCGTGTCTATTGTTGTTCAATTAAAAATCCAGGGTGGGGTGTGGGTAAGATGTATATTCATAAAAACACAAGACTCATGACTCCAAATAATACTTATAAAATCAGGTATATGTTATTACGCTGAATACTCAAAACGTTCTGAAGACATGATTGACATAATCAGTCATAATTTAAATATGACAAGTGCATTTTATTGAAAATAAAGACTGAACAGAAATATTCTGTTCAGCCAGGACTTAATGAGTTTGATAACCAAACCTCATTCCAACACACCCCCTCAAGCAATTGCACATGCTAAAACTTCACAAACTTAATCTACACAAACACCTTGCATATCCTAAAGTTTAAAAAAAAATTCTATTAGCGCCCTGTATAAAATATATTTCGACATATCTACTAGCAGCCTGTATATTATAATTTTCTTCTTCTTCCTATCCTGGACTATGCTGATGCCAGCTATCTCGATCTCACCCAAGACCAATTGGACAAGCTTGAGCGACTTCAAAATCTCTGTATCAGGTTCATATTTGGCTTGCGCAAGTATGACCATGTTTCTGAATTTCGAACCAAGCTCAAATGGCTTCCTATTCGCCTTCGCCGGAATGGCCACATACTTAAATTCCTATATAATGTGTTCTTTAATCATTCTAGTCCTTTTTATCTTAAAGAACGCTTTAATTTCCTCTGTGATACACATTCTCGGTCCTTGAGATCATCGGAAAACCTCAAATTAAGCATTCATATGCATTCCACATCCTTCTTCGGCAAATCTTTCACGGTTCAAGCAGCTCGATTGTGGAATGCATTACCTATTGAGGTAGGCGTGCGCAAACATTACTGGTAGCGCCATCTCTTGTAAATGTCATAAATCAATGACCGAAATACATACACAAACGCATTTAAGATTTCGCGGGCGATCGATATCCTAATTATCTCGTTCCTTCCTCATTCCTTTTTCCTTTATGTACGCCTTGATGACAGGTCGCCAGAACGAACCGAAACTTCAATGTGAACGGGCCTCGTGTCTCAACCGCCAGCTTTCCAAGCCACATGGCTGGAGAATGATGCATCTAATTAGTTAGATTGCAGAGAACCTTGTGAACCGTGTCTATTAACCCGCCTCGCGGATATAAAAACAATTGTGTGAAGTGTGTGGATCCTGAATGATCAGAAAGTCGTCGTCGCCATTTTGGAGTTGAAGAACACCAGGTCTCTGCCATACGTGAGCTAGCATCGACCACCACAAGGTAAGGCGTACTACTTCCCTCATTCCCATACTAGTTCGCCCGAATTGATCCGTGAATAATCCCGCTTATTTTCAACGCACTATTGCCAGAACCCTTCAATTACAGTCCATTTTTCATAGTAGACACAAGGATGAAGAGGTTTCTCAAACCGCTATAACATTTTTGGTCTTTCGTAGCCGGATATATTACTAAAATATATTCATTTTCTTTTATTTCTTACTTAGAAATCAATAAAAAAATCCTACCAGGGTCGTGGCACCTAGCCGCCTACCCACATAATCAAGTTGTAAACCCAATACGTGGTTCCATCAACGCCGCTATAGCAGGTTCATAATTACGGATCTGCTATTATTAAAAATAATTCTTATTTAAAACTAACTGGTCGTATTATAAATTTACATTCCACTCCAATTATAAATTGTTAGGAATAAGTTACTTGCCGAATACCGCGGGGTAGACATTCATTCTATATGAGAAACAATAAAATAGGTGTACTCGTGTACTACTTGTAGGTACTTGTAGGACAACATTAAAATTATAAAAAAATAAAAGAGAATAGGAAATAGTATACATTTAAATAATTATGAGATCATCGTTTTTATTAGATTTTCGGGAACAGTTCGATTCACGGTTACGTTTCAGTATAAATCGCTTCATTGACAGCAGGATAGCCAGATACGCTTAAATTGTGAGTGAAAGAGACATAACTTTTCTTGAAGTGAACAATTTGAACATTGAGTTGTATGGTCAGAATGCGACAATTTTTTATCGGATATTTATCGATGGACTTTTCGATGTGCTGTCAAAAGCATAAAGTGTCAAATAATAATGACAGCTGCAGACAAAGAGATTTTTACACAGTACGCATTGCACAATTTTGTTTACCCCGTCTCAGATACTTTCGTTTATTTTTTGACAGACAAGAAGTTCCGGGGGTGCTTATATTTAGAAAAAAAAATAAACAAAAAATCAAACCGACTTCCAAAACAAAACATCACATAAGAGAAATACATTTATTTTCCGAAGTCGGTGTCGAAAAACGAAAAACAATAGGTACCAAAGGCACCAACTTTAGACACTAGAAAGTTATTTTTCGCTTTATAGTGTTTTGTTTTGTACCTACTGCATCGACTTTACATTACTCGGATCATTTCTAACTAGCTCCAGGCACTCCTTTATTCTTAACGGGTGGGCACACGTGCACTTTAGCGATCAATGTACCGATAGTCATGTCAGCTAATGGCTTGATAACCACCGAGCCACGAGCCCCGACCAATATTTAAGGAGGCTCGTTAGGCCACTGGATCAAAGGTTTGATTCAGAAAGAGGTACTTCTAGACACGGCTCGTATTGGTAACACTGAAATGAAATTGCTCTCCCTGAAGCCCTGACCTGTAGCTTGGATATTGGATAGCCTGTTCCCGAAACCGGTGTTTTAATTATAATTAAAAAAAAACGAATTATCGGCGGGCCACGCCTTTGAACCGTTTTTTATTTTCAAGGTGAGGAACCCGAGGAGAGGCCGCTAGTCAGGCAAACCGACGACGTAGCGGCCAACAGGTGTCACTTGGGCGACATCACAACTGAGGCGGGCCACGATATCGTGAATCGGAGGCATCGTGACTGGGGGTTGGAGGCCGCGGCGGGAGAGGATTTCCGGTATTGCGGTGCGATGCTCACCCTATCCTCCGTGCCCTGCACGGGGTCGCCACCGTCTGATGGCGGACGTGGTGGGGCCGCAGGGGAGGAGGAGTGTCTATATAGGGTTGGCCGCTCTCCCTATCCCCTGCGCCGAAAAGTGGTAGGCTGCGGGGCCACTGTCCTGACTCGTCACATGGGGACCAAGGGTGCCATACACGGGGTTGACTGGCGCCCATATGCTGGTTTGGTCCCTGGAGTGGTCACGGCGTACAGTGTGTTCTGGTGCGCCGGTGGTGGAGGGTACTCCTCAGAGGAGGGTCCGGAGACGGAAATCCGCGGCGGTTTCGCGGTGAGTGCTAACGCGTGCCCGTGTTCCCGCCATAAGCGGCACAGGAGGACACCGTGGAGTTTTAGTGGGTTATAGTCCCACATAACTGCGCTACCTCACCGTGGTAGCGCAGCTGCACACAAACTTCTACACAAGCTACAAAGGACTTGAACAACTTTTCATTACATTATTTCAGAAGCAATACGGAGTGAAAATCGATTTACAAGAATTTGCCAAAGTCGACAAATATGGTAGATTCGTGAGTAATTCAACAGTGATTATGTTGCAAAAAGTCGTGAACAACGAAGTTGAAGGTGTTTTAGGAGGATATGAGATTACTTCGACGTATTCTAGCAACATATCATACAGTTACCCAATAACAATAGATAACATGTTTTTTATTCTTTCTCACGCCAATCACATAGGGCAATGGTACTCGTATGCAGTTTTACGTCAGTCTTTTACGACTTTTGTTATAATCGGATTCATATTCGTAATATTTTGTATGGCGGCTACATTTTTATCAATATTTTCTCCACGAAAAGATTTTTCTCGCGATTGTCTTACTATATTTGGATATTTATTAAATAAAACTGCTGTTACGCGTACAGAATCAGGATGGCCACAAACACTCATTTTCTCCAGTCTATTGTTCACAGCGTTTATAATTCCTTACGCAATTCAGGCAAACTTGTGCAGTGTGACTACTCAACCGCTCCGTGGTTATGAACCGAAAGAGCCAGAAGATTTAAAACAATATCAAGCTGTTTTACATACTGATTGGCAGCATCGGTTTGAATTTGACGGGCATAAGGATTGTGGAACTAGAATAAACTGTTTGACGACTGTTAAAGTTGAACCAAAGAAGTCTTTATATACTGTAGTTTCAATGACTGACTATATGGTTTATCGATGGCAGCTGGCTGACGATAACTGCGATATGGCAATGTATCGGATAAAGAAACCTTATGTGAGCATCTACAGAACAGTATATTTACGCCGTGGCTCTGGTTTACTTCATGAATTGGATCGTTTTATATTTCAGTTATCAACAACAGGTGTCTTGAGGAAGCATGCCTCGGATATATTTCATCGAGAGTGGTTGAAGTGTAAATCTCGTTACCAACCTGAATACGGGCCCCTGCCGCTTTCAAATTTTTATTATGTAATTATGATACTTACTGGATGTTACTGTATGTCTATAGTCGTTTTTTTTGCGAGGTATGGGCTGGGTCACATCACACGGAATAGACTATGTGACCTAATTATGTAAGATTGTGATACTTGTTTGTAGGTACCTATCTACCAATTATAGGTAAATGATTGCTGTCTTATCCTTCTGTTGCTTCTATCACAAATATAGATTTAGCGCACGATTTGTTGCATTTATTTCTTATTATGTATACTAACTATCTTAAACGAAAAACTACGATCATCCCGAAAACCACAGGGCTACTTAAATACTGAGTGATTTCAGCCATTTGCTCATTTCGAAATTGCTCCGCTTGCAGGTTATGGGAATTCCTTGCTGGCAGAACTAAAAATGTCTTAATTTTGTTTGGCAGTATTACAGATTAGGTATTGATAACAAAGGCCAAAACATAAATAAAAAAAAAAAAAAGTCGTGTGGCACTCGGGGACTGCCGCGGTAAAGCTATTGCATAGCATTTATTCTAGATCCAGAAAATGCGTCAAAAAAATTAAAAACGTTAATAACTCGAAAACGTAGCGAGCCAAACCCGCATTTATTTACGATTAATAAAACTCTAAAAAACAAAACAAAAATACCCTTATTCACATTTAAATAAGGTCGCTTTTCTTTGACAAGCAAAAGTGACCCTTATTCTCATTAGCATAAGGTCCACATTGGTCACCATTGTCACAGAAACAGCTCGGAGAGACCGATAAAAGGCAAAAAAATTACGACCAACAAAAATTTTAAAACACTCAAATCTCAGAAACGGTTGGAGTTAGCGCATTTCTGACAAAAAATTTGCCCCCCTGCCCTCCGCTACTTCATCCAGGAGAACAATATAGGATTTACCCCCCCCCCCTTAACCGTTTACGTCCACCCACAAAAAAATTTTTCATTCTAAAAATACCAACACGGAAATCGAAAACACGTGCAACAAACCCCCCCCCCCCCCCCCCCCCGCCCCCCTGCCCCTCACCACTCAGATTCCACAGAATTCAAAAACCTTATTAAAAGTCAAAGTATCACCGCCGTGCCCGTCGGAGTGGGGAGCGTGAGGTTTTTTCGTTACGGAATTTCTGGATTCGGTCCCCGCGCTCAAGGCCCGCGATAGAAGCTATGAGCTTAAAAATAAACCTTCTTCCAAAACAAAACACTACAAACCGAAAAATAACTTAATTTTCGAAAGTCGGCGTCTTTGGTACTTTTTTTTTTACACCAATTTTCAATAGAACCATTTATTTAAATTCTTCATCACAGTCATTTAACTATTCGAGACATCATATACCCAAAACATACTTCACATTGAAAAGTTCCAGTGGCCATCTGTGGTCCTCCTCATCAGTTCCAATTCACCAAATAATACTTACTGAATGCAAATGCTTACCATGTTGACGAAAATACCAAAATCGTTACATTTATGTCTATAAAATTTGCGGAGTTCCCTCGATTTCCATGTGATCTCCTCATCAGATCCTGACTTTGTGACAATGAGACCACCTCGAGAGTATATCCTTTTATACAAAAAAACAATTTTCAAAATCAGTCCATAATTGACGGAGTAATCGGTGAACATCATCATCAACAGCCTTTTAATGTTCCCACTGCTGGTATACAGGCCTCCTCACTGTGAGAGAGAGAATGGCCCTTAATCCACCACGCGGGCCCAGTGCGGGCTGGTGAATGTCACATGTCTTCGAATTTTTGGTTCTAGAACACACATTTTGGGTGGTTTCACGATGTTTTCCTTAACCGTTTTTAGAGCAGTGGCGATGAAGAAATAATTTACCCAAGTCAAGCACATAGCCGGGGTTCGAACCCACGATCTACGACACGTAAGTCGGGGCCGTTATCACTGGGCCACCACTGCTCTCGGTAAACACACATTAATAAAAAAAGACGTGTGGCACTGGGGGCTGCCGCGGTAACGCTATTGCATAGCATTTAATTTTTGAGAATTTAAGTCATTTTCTTTCACCTATTGTTCTTAAAATCTACTTTCTTTTCCCAAATAGTAAATGCAGATCACGGTCCACCCACAATAATAAACCCTTAACCCCACCCTCTAACAACCCCCTTATTATCATATTTTTTACCATTTCCCCAAATAATAAATTTAAATAGTGACGCCTACTTATACCACAATAAGGTCGCTTTTTCAAAGTGACTCTTATTACCACATACATAAAGTCTACATTAAACGCGGTGAAATTTAAAATAGGTGTTGGAACCTTTTGATCGTGGTGGAGAGGAGTTTAGGTAAATGAAAGTCTGACGTTCAAGGTGACTGTCTATTATTGATTACCAGGAAATATTGTATACTGTGCACTCCTTATACTAAGTTATACAGACGCGAGTTAATGCCACGGCGTGGGGAGGACGACTGACTGGCCGCTAAACTATATGCGCGGGGAACATTCTGTTTTGCCTTGTTAGCATTTCTGTTACCTGTAGTTCCTACATACCTCCCCCCTTTACAAAATAAAAAAAATATATTATTTTTTTTATTTTATAACATAATCGCTGCCATTACAATGAAATGAAATGTAATCATCTACTCATAGTTGGCTGGCGTTCGTCTTGCCCACGTGTGCATACATACATTGTTATAGTTATATTTTATTACGTTACCGAGAATTGTTATCGGTAGTCTTACATGTAATACAATATATTGTTTATACATACCATGGTTTTTTATTTTAACTTTCGATACATTGTTAGCGTTAATATTATTTTATTTTCTAAGCACACTACAATTTTTATAGACAGATTTTTACCACTAAGGTATTGGGTATTGACAATAATACCTTACTTACTTTTAATATTCTATGTTACTGTTACACTAAGTCACTAATTATTCACTGATGGATTCACTGTGCCTTTTTTTCATTATTAATACTAAAGTTACACTGTAATCACGCATATGAAGCTTGCGGTATGGTGGACTGCGGGGCTGTTGCGCCTGCAGGCAACACAGTTGTCAATTCCTTCCTTATCCATTTCTTTGCACGGGAACAACATTGTTTGCCACATAGACAAATACACAATATCAGTAGGGCGATACCGATCACCATTATGACTATGCCGAACATTTCTAGCTGCCTCTCCATGTCTCCGACATGTTTTGCATTATTTGCTCCTTGTTGAGCAATTATGACTTGATCATTTTTAGTGTTATAATTTCCCATTGTGAAGACTATTGAAATATGCTTTTTCCACAACTGGATGTTAGTTATTTATTGACTTATCAACACACAAAAATTGGCACAATGATTTCTACATCAATTAGCCTATGGCAACAAAAATCGCACCGGTAGCTTTACACGTCGACCACTGCGCGTGGTATGTCCCATAAGCGGAAGCGATTTATCTTCTGACACGTTCGTATTGTCGTTTTCTATACATTTTTGCAAACAGTCATCCTCAATATTTTGATCGTTATCTTGTAACATGTATGCTGGTTTTAGTCTGTCTATTGATAAATCGCTTTCTCTATTAGGTAACTTAACTCTAAAAACCTTATCATTTCTACTTAAAACTTTATATGGGCCATCATAGGTAGGACAAAGTGATTTTTTTATCATCTCGTTTCTTACAAAAACGTGTGTACATGTCTTTAAGTCTTTACTAACAAATATATTTCGTGAATCGCTTTTCGCTCTTGACGGAGGCCGCAACTTGTTTATTGCTTGCCGAAGCTGTCCTACATAAGTGCTCGGTTCGTTAACCTGTTGGTCGTGCACGTGGAAAAAATCCCCTGGCAACCTGACGGTTTCACCATATACCATCTCTGCCGCACTACAACCCGAGTCACTTCGGCAGGCCGCGCGAAGTCCCAACATAACCGTTTGCAGTTCGTCTACCCAATCTAAACTACCTGTCAAACGTGCGGTTAATGCGTTTTTCAACGAGCGATGCCACCTTTCTACTAACCCGTTACTCTGAGGGTGGTATGGGGTTGTCCTAACTCGTTGTATGCCTAATAATCTCATAAGACTGTTAAAAAGGTCGCTTTCAAATTGCCTACCCTGGTCTGTCGTTATTCTATGTGGGCAACCAAATCTGCATATCCAATGCTCGTAAATAACCCTAGAGACCGTATCAGCCGAAATGTCTGAAACTGGTATTGCTTCAGGCCAACGCGTGAAACGATCTATCATGGTTATACAATAACGATGTCCATGCTGTGACGTGGGCAAAGGGCCTACGATATCTGCGTGAAGATGTTCAAACCTGCTACATGGCGGAAAACTACCTAAATCCGAAATTGTGTGCCTCGTTACTTTCGCTTTTTGACACCGAATACATGCTCTCGTCCATTCGTTAATATCTTTATTCATTCCTGGCCAAAAGTACCTCTGTGCAATCATCTTCCGCGTTGTGCGAACGCCAGGATGACTAATGTTATGAATGTTTTCATACGCCACTTTCCTAAATTTCCCTGTAAGGTAAGGTCTGGCATTACCTGTTGATACTTCGCAATATATCTGTTGATTACTTTCCGGCATAACTATGTGTCTAAATGCCAATCTACTGCTGACGTCTCGTTCTACTGTAACGCGATCGCGCACCTGCGCATGAGCTAATTCGCTGTAATCGAGCACCGTTGGACAAACAATAGACTCGACGCGTGATAAGGCGTCCGCAACGGTATTTTCTGGGCCTTTTACATACTGTATGTCGCTTGTAAACTCGCTAATATACAATAATTGTCTGGCTCTCCTTGGAATTTCCTTATCGTTCCCTACCTTAGTAAACGCGTACATTAGGGGTTTATGATCTGTGTAAATGGTAACTTGTCGCCCCTCTATCAAGTTACGGAAATGAACCATGGCCATGTAAATTGCAGATAACTCTTTGTCATAGGTACTATACTTCTTTTGTGCCTCTGACAGTTGCTTCGAGAAGTAGCCTACTGGTCTCCATTGCCCGCTTATCTTTTGTTGTAGTACTGCACCTACGCATGTGTCTGACGCGTCCGTCATGATTGACAAAGGCGCGTCCACGCTTGGGTGAAACAATGTTGTTGCTTTTTGTAAGGCTATTTTACATTGTTCGAAAGCTTCTATACTTTGGTTATTCCATGCTATTTTTGTCTTATCCTTTTTCTTTGCATTGTGTAAATACTTATTAAGTTCTGCTTGATACTCTACAGCGTGTGGTAAATGAGACCTATAAAAATTGACCATACCTAAGAAACGACGGAGTTGTTCTACTGTATCCGGCCTTGGGTAGTCTGTAATCGCCTTAACTTTATCTGGCAATGGTTTAATTCCGTCCTGTGTTACCTCGAATCCCAGAAATTCTACTCTAGATTGTCCAAAATTGCTTTTGCTTAGATTTATAGTTATACCAACCTCGCTGAAGCGTTTAAACAGTTTATGAAGATGCTCCTTATGAATATCTTCGTTGTCCGACGCCACGATGACATCATCTATGTAACAAAAAAGTGCTGACTTACCATTTTCGTTCTTTATGCGTTCTATACCTCTGAGTACATGTTGATCCATGAACCTCTGAAAGGTTTGCGCTGCATTCCTCAAACCGAACGTCATGCGCGGAAACTCCCAGAGTCCGAAAGGTGTTGCTATGGCAGTTTTTTCTATATCTTCTGGTGCAACGGCTATATTATGATAGGCTCTATTTAAATCTAGTCGCGAGAACCAAGTCTTACCTGATAATATATACGTGAAGTCACTAACTCTAGGTATAGGATAACGGTCCGGCTTTGTTATGGCATTTAACGCTCTATAATCTCCGCACGGGCGCAGTTGCCCATCTTTTTTAGGGACAACGTGTAGCGGACTAGCCCACTCTCCCTGTGAAGGCCTACATATGCCTAATTCGTTCATTAATTGGAATTCTTCTTTTACTTTATTATAACGGTCCGGCGGTAGCGGCCTTGGACGCGCGTGTACCGGGGGACCATTTGTTATGATGTGATGCACTACCGCGTGTGCTGGTGGTTCTTTAAACGACATTGGTTTGGTAATGTCTGCGTATTGTTCCAGCAATTCACGGTAGGGATTATCATCTTGTATACTTTTGACTGACGCTTCATCATACCGTATGATTGACCCATTTGACCTTAAATTCGTTACACTATCTATTAGCCTTTTATTATGTAAATCTACAATTAATTTGTGCGACTCAATAAAGTCTGCACCTAAGATTGCTTGCTTGACGTCACTAACAATAAATGTCCATCTAAAAACTCTGCGCAAGCCTAAATTTAGCTCTAGGGATTTTACACCGTATGTTTTAATTTCTGTATTATTTGCAGCGTACAGCTTATAACCGCTTTCAGAACGCACACAATTTTTAACACTACTCACCGGTAAAACGGAGACATTTGCACCTGTGTCCACAAGGAAATTGATTCTTGACTGCCGGTCTTTTACGCACAAACGATGGTTCCCTGTTGGGGTAACGCAATCTCCCACCGAACAAGATTGCACCGCCTTCAGTTTCCCGAAGTCGAGTTCTCCTTCCAGTTGCATGGTTTCGTACATTTCTTTGCCGCTCTTCCGTACGCATAATGGTAGCTACATAGCCAGTCTGGACTCTCTGGAGTGCGGCGTGGTCCTCTTGACCTTGACTGTGATCTGCGCCAGTTTCCACGCTGTACGCGTCCCCTACTACGCCCGCGTATCTCATCCACTTCTCTCCGTAGTTCCTTTAATTCCGTAGTCAATCCGCTCATTAGAGTCGCTATGTCGGGCGTTGCTGACGACGATGTCGAAGAAATGGTGGCTACTTCTCCGCTTTTCAGATTCTCCATGACCTTGTCTGCCATTTCCGCTAGTTTGTCTATTTTTTGGTCCTGACATACCGACAAAACTGCCTTTAAGGATCCAGGCAATCGTGAAATCCACAAACGCTGTAAGGTCTCTGCTGATATCTCTGTATTTTGCGCCAGCTCGGACATACGTCGTAGCAGATGGGAAGGGCGTTGAGACCCTAAGTCCATTTCGCTAACCAACTTTTGAAATTGTCTTTCAGCACTCTCCTCATAGGCCGCCAACAGCCTGTTCTTCAACGTACCATACTTGTTATCGGTCGGGGGTTTAAAAATCAAATCGCTAACCTGTTGTAAAGCGTCTCTGGTCAGTTTTGATATCACCAAATGAAATTTTGCTGCATCCCCTTGCTTCTGTGGTTCCATGGCGGACTCGAACTGTGCGAACCACATCCGTGGCATGTCGGTCCAAAACGTCGGCATCCTGTCCGCGACATTTATGCTATCCAGTCGGCCTGACGGTGATGGTGCTGGCTGGCTCATCTTGTGGAACCCTTAAAATGCCCGCCGATAGGTCCCGAGTCGACGGGGAGTCGTCTTCCGCGCGTGCGCACTTTATCACTTTACTGCGTACCGTTCGTTCACTTTTACACCCTGTCCGTTTTTATTTTCTCACAACCACGTCTCTTAAATCACGTCGGGGTCACCAATGTTGGAACCTTTTGATCGTGGTGGAGAGGAGTTTAGGTAAATGAAAGTCTGACGTTCAAGGTGACTGTCTATTATTGATTACCAGGAAATATTGTATACTGTGCACTCCTTATACTAAGTTATACAGACGCGAGTTAATGCCACGGCGTGGGGAGGACGACTGACTGGCCGCTAAACTATATGCGCGGGGAACATTCTGTTTTGCCTTGTTAGCATTTCTGTTACCTGTAGTTCCTACAATAGGATACAAATAAAGAACCTCAACTTCAATAGAACATAAAAATATTTCCTACATCCGTCATAATAAAAATTCTTATTTTAACTTGTCATTGCCAAGCGAATTTGAGCCTTTAAATGAATAAAAACGTTAAAAACTCGAAAACGTAGCGAGCCAACCCCCATTTATTTCCGATTAATAAAACTCTAAAAAACGAAACAAAAATATAAAGTGACCCTTATTCACATTGAAATAAGGCCGCTTTTTTTGACAAGCAAAAGTGACCCTTATTCTCATTAGCATAAGGTCCACATTTATCACCATTGTCACGTTTCGTTACGGTAGTTTTCAGGCCCGCGATAGAAGCTATGCAATAGCTTAAAAACATACATACAGCCGAACACCCACACGCAC
Organism: Orthosia cruda; assembly: GCA_964057195.1. Classification (NCBI taxonomy): domain Eukaryota; kingdom Metazoa; phylum Arthropoda; class Insecta; order Lepidoptera; family Noctuidae; genus Orthosia; species Orthosia cruda. The sequence goes on along the minus strand of OZ059848.1, from coordinate 1,372,523 downwards.
AAAACGTTTTAGGAACACTTTTATTATGCTTACAGCTAAGGAGTGGAATTCCCTGCCAGAGCCTTTATTTTCCGAAAGCTACAATATGGGGGTCTGTAAGTCAAGAGTGAATAGGTTATTTCTAGACAAGCGAGTTTCACCGTCGACCACATCATCGCTTAACATCAGGTGAGATAGTGGTCAAGCGAGAGCATATACAAAAAAAAATAGAACAGAAGTTCCATGTTTCCTTTTTGGAAATTCGGTTAAAATATATTGATTGTACTGTTTGTATCATCCAAGCTTAAATACACTCATGAAACGACATTTTTCAACTCACTTATAAAGAAATAATACTTAAAATTGCACAGAAACAGAAACCGAACTATACACTATTACCGAACTATATACTATTATCTGTGCTAAATATAAGTAGTGAGTTGGTATTTGCGTGCGACAAAAAAAAAGCGTTCACTTAATTTATGTATGATAATTTCAATACCATTAAGTGTGCCTATTGTACCTTACTCGTAAATGGAGTTTCCATATTTCAGTAGATTATTCACTATTTAATAATATTCCATAATGTTCTTACTTTAACAATGGAAATTCATTGACTGCTGATAAAAGGAATCCATGTGATTAATGTTTTCAGTGATATAATGAAAACCAAATAGTGCCAGTAATACCCTCCTTTTATTTAACATTTGGTCTCAGAAAACGATGTTGTATACAAAAAAACAGCTCGATTAATAATTCGCGACTTAAAATGAAAACAATATTAAATATTCAATATTTTTATTTTTTTTCTGCATTTTGATTAATACTAGTGCCTGTTTGAAAACTGAGCGAGATGATACTAAAATTCTTACCAGTTGTATTGTAAAACTGGTTGAAGACATTGATTACAAGAAATACAGCACTTACATGGATATCACAGTAATGAATATAAATAATGACTTAAAATTATCAGCCCTCCATAACGTGGAAGGTGCAAGATTTGTTTCAAGAAGGTTCTTTTGGGAGCCCGGAAATATAGGAAATGTGATATATATCGTGATGAGTGACAATTATCATGAATTAGAGCATGGTTTAAGCAAAGTTATCTCAGATAAATTTTGGAATCCAAGAGCGGTATTCATCATTCTGCTGCAAAGCTTTGAGAAACACAGTTTACATGACTTAACCGATCTATTTCATTTATACAATATTTTCTATAAAGTTTCGTTGATATCTCGTCAAGGTGACGACTACGCTATCTACAAGTATAATTTTACAAAACCTGGTTATTGTTTGAAATCTGGTCATCTAAAGTTTTGGTCCAGTTGCTCTGATTACCACACTGAGAGGAAATTACCTGTCTTATACAAAGGAAGTATTCGTAACTGTCGGTATAAATTCATAACACGTAATTTATGGCCGTTCACGAACTTCGACACAAGCACTAAAGGAGCCGAACAACATTTCTTGTCATTGTTTGAGAAGCAATACGGAGTGAAAATTGATTTACACGAATTTGGTAAAGTTGACAAATATGGAAAACTCATGCAAAATTCATCACTGATTATGTTACAAAAAGTCGTGAACAACGAATTTGAAGGAGCAGTCGGAGGATACGCGATTAATTCTGAAAATAATCATGGAAACATTTCATACAGTTATCCAATAATGATCGATCACATGCTTTATATAGTTGCTCACTCTAATTATGTTGAACAATGGCTTGCAGTATTATATCAATCTCCGACGACATTTATTGTAATCGGCGTGCTCTTTGTAATTTTCTGTGTGACAGTCAATTTTTTTTCAATATTTTATACACGAGAAGATATTTCGTTGAATACACTTACTGTATTTGGATATTTATTGAATAAAAACTCTATTAAGCGTCCAGAATCTGGATGGCCACAGACGCTCATTTTCTCGAGTCTGTTGTTTACCGCGTTTATAATTCCCTACGCAATCCAGGCAAACTTGTTCAGTGTGGTCACTCAGCCGGTCCGGGGTTATGAACCGAAAGAACCAGAAGATTTGGGGAATTATCACGCAGTTTTAAATTCTGAATGGCAGCACCGAAAAGAATTCGTTGGCCACTTGGATTGTGGAACTAGACTTAATTGTTTAATAGAAGTTAAAAAGTTTCCAGATAGGTATCTTTATACAATCATTTCAGATTCCCATTATTACGTTTATCAGTGGCAACTGACAGATGAACAATGTCAAATGAGAACATATCCTTTGAAGGAACCTTATAATAGCATATACAGAACCATATTATTACGTCGTGGCTCTGTTTTAATTCCATATTTGGATCACTTCATACTTCAAGTATCGACTACTGGTGTCCTGAAAAAGTTCGCTAAGGAATTATATTTGCGGGAGGCGTTGAAGTGTAAATCTCGTTACCGACCTGAACACGTGCCTCTGCCACTGTCAAAATTTTATTATGTATTTATGATACTTATCGGCGGTTACTGTTTATCCTTGGGCATTTTTATTTACGAGGTCTGGACTGGAGCACAAAGTAAAGTAAACGTACGAGGAAATAATGGTGAAACAACATCGTAAAGATGGTGAATATCTATTCCGATGATTTTCGACACTTGAATACGAGTATAAGCACAGTTTTTGTAGAAACATTAGTTAAAAAGCTTCTAAACTACGCACCCTTTGATGAGAATAAGTAAACTAAGTGACCTGATAATTATGTATTGTGTTATTTGTTGGCATTTTGATGTCCTATCCTTCTGTAGCTTCTTTCCCCAATAAAAAATTAATAGCATGAACAATATCAAAGTCTTTTCTCTATCATTCAAACAGCAAAACTACGATTATTCTGAAAACCCATCTAAAATCCTGCAAATAGCTGACCAGCCAGTTGACTAGCTGTCAACTGGCTATCTACCTACCTCGCACCTAACTATCTACCCTACCTACCTACCTACCTTACGTTCATTATTGCACTTTTTATAAGGATTTCTATTTTTTTTTGAACATAATGTATAGTCTATGTTACTCCGGCATAATGTAGCTTACCATAGGTGAAAGAATTTTTAAAATTCCTACAGTAGTTTCGGAGCCTATTCGGTACAAACAAACAAACAAAACATATTTCTTTATAATATTGGTATAGATTTCGGAGCCTATTCGGTACAAACAAACACAGAAACAAACAAAACAATCTTTCCGGCATCCCAATAAAACTTTCGTGTAACAAATCTTGCACCTTTCACGTTGTGGAGGGCTGATAATTTTAAATCATTGTTCATATTCATTACAGTTATGTTCATTATGTGGTGATACTTCTTATAATCTATGTCTGCTACCATTTTAACGACACAAATAGTAAGACTTTTATAATTATCTTGCTCAATTTTGAATACAGCACAACTTGTAAACGAAATGCAAAACATTGTGAAAATAATCGTATCCATTTTTGAATTTATCTAGTCTAGCAGTATGTGGCTTTGCGTACGTAGGTTGTACCTACAGATATTTCTTTATAATATTGGTATAGATTTCGGAGCCTATGCGGTACAAACAAACACTTAAACAAACAAAACAATCTTTCCTCTTTATAGTATTGGTATAGATAAAGGGCTACCACTAGTATTTAGAGAGTTAGAACTACGGGTGACCGGGGTTGGAACTCACAGATATTTGTTTTAAACAATGCATTCTATCAACTTGACATCCAGTTTTGGTAAAGTAAATTATTATAATCTTCTATATATATAAAAGAAGAAACTGACTGACTGACTGATCGATCAACGCACAGCCTAAACCGCTAGGCCTAGAAGAATGAAATTTGGCAAAAAGGTTCTTCATATGGCGTAAGTGAGCACTAAGAAAGGATTTTTGGAAATTCCACCCCAAAGGGGGTAAAACGGGGGTTGAAAGTTTGTATGTAATTTCTACAGTTTGTAAGATGGACACTTGAAATTTTGGATTTACGCTCTTGGTTGATAAAAATAATTAATTCATCAGTCCCCTAAGGGGGTAAAAAGGGGGTTGAAAGTTTGTATGTAATTTCTACAGTTTGAAAGTAGGACACGTGCAATTTTAGATTTAATCGCTAGGTAGATAAAAAAAACCATGTATTTATTCGTTTCTGGAAATTTTACCCCTATGGGGATAAAATAGGAGTTGTAACGTTATATGAAATTTCTTCGGTTTGGAAGGTAAAACATCTAAAATTGTAGGTTTTCGCTCCTGATTATTAAAAACACAATGAGTTTAATTATTTCCGGAAATGCCACCCCTAACGAGGCTAAAAAGGGGTTGAAAGTATGTATGTAATTTCTATAGTTTATAAGTTAGAGTTGGAGTTATATACATATAAACAAACTTTATACATTACATAATTATACATACAAACTTTCAACCCCCTTTTTACCCCCTTTGGGGTGGAATTTCCAAAAATCCTTTCTTAGTGCTCACTTACGCCACATGAAGAACCTTTTTGCCAAATTTCATTCTTCTAGGCCTAGCGGTTTAGGCTGTGCGTTGATCGATCAGTCAGTCAGTCAGTTTCTTCTTTTATATATATAGAAGATTATAATAATTTACTTTACCAAAACTGGATGTCAAGTTGATAGAATGCATTGTTTAAAACAAATATCTGTGAGTTCCAACCCCGGTCACCCGTAGTTCTAACTCTCTAAATACTAGTGGTAGCCCTTTATCTATACCAATACTATAAAGAGGAAAGTTTGTTTTGTTTGTTTCTGTGTTTGTTTGTACCGAATAGGCTCCGAAATCTATACCAATATTATAAAGAAATATCTGTAGGTACAACCTACGCACGCAAAGGCACATACTGCTAGACTGGAAAAATTCAAAAATGGACACGATTATTTTCACAATGTTTTGCATTTCGTTTACAAGTTGTGCTGTATTCAAAATTGAGCAAGATATTTATAAAAGTCTTACTATTTGTGTCGTTAAAATGGTAGCAGACATAGACTATAAGAAGTATCACCACATAATGGACATAACTGTAATGAATATGAACAATGATTTAAAATTATCAGCCCTCCACAACGTGAAAGGTGCAAGATTTGTTACAAGAAAGTTTTATTGGGATGCCGGAAATATAAGCAATGTTATTTATATTGTGATGAGTAAAGATTATCTAGAGTTAAAGGACGGGCTAACTAAAGTCACCTCTGATGCATTTTGGAATCCATCAGCAAGATTCATCTTTGTCTTGCAAAATTATGAGAATCGACGTGACATAACCGATCTGCTTCATGCATATAATATTTTTCATAAAGTTTCATTAATATCTCGGCATGCTGACGACTACGCTATATACAAGTATAATTTCACAGAACCTGGCTTATGTTTGAAATCAGGCCGTCTAACGTTTTGGTCAAGGTGCTCTGATTACCACACTCAGAAAAATATATCTGGTTTATACAAGAGAAGTATTCGTAACTGCCGATATAAATTCTTATTTCGTAATATATGGCCGCACACAAACTTCGACACAAACTACAAAGGACTTGAACAACTTTTCATTACATTATTTCAGAAGCAATACGGAGTGAAAATAGATTTACAAGAATTTGCCAAAGTTGACAAATATGGAAGATTCGTAAGTAATTCAACAGTGATTATGTTGCAGAAAGTCGTGAACAACGAAGTTGAAGGTGTTTTAGGAGGATATGAGATTACTTCGATGTATTCTAGTAACATTTCACACAGTTACCCAATAACAATAGATAACATGTTTTTATTCTTTCTCACGCCAATCACATAGGGCTTTTGTTATAATCTGATTCATATTCGTAATATTTTGTATGGCGGCTACATTTTTATCAATATTTTCTCCACGAAAAGATTTTTCTCGCAATTGTCTTACTATATTTGGATATTTATTAAGCAAAACTGCTATTAAACGTACACAATCTGGATGGCCACGAACACTCATTTTCTCCAGTGTATTGTTCACAGCGCTTATAATTCCTTCGCAATTCAGGCAAACTTGTGCAGTGTGACTACTCGATAGCTCCGTGGTTACGATCCGAAAGAGCCAGAAGATTTAAAACAATATCAAGCTGTTTTACATACTGATTGGCAGCATCGCTTTGAATTTGACGGGCATAAGGATTGTGGAACTAGAATAAACTGTTTGGTGACTGTTAAAGTTGAACCAAAGAAGTCTTTATATACTGTAGTTTCTATGTCTGACTATATGGTTTTTCGATGGCAGCTGGCTGACGATGACTGCCATATGGCAATGTATCGTTTAAAGCAACCTTATGTGAGCATCTACAGAACAGTATATTTACGCCGTGGCTCTGGTTTACTTCATGAATTGGATCGTTTTATATTTCAGTTATCAACAACAGGTGTCTTGAGGAAGCACGCCTCGGATATATTTCATCGAGAGTGGTTGAAGTGTAAATCTCGTTACCGACCTGAATACGGGCCCCTGCCGCTGTCAAATTTTTATTATGTTTATGATACTTACCGGATGTTACTGTTTGTCTATAGTCGTTTTTTTTGCGAGGTTTGGGCTGGTTCACATCACACGGAGTAGACTATGTGACCTAATTATGTAAGATTGTGAGAATCTACCAATTATATGTGAATGATTGCTGTCTTATCCTTCTGTTGCTTCTTTCACAAATAAAGATTTCTCGCACGATTTGTTGTATTTATTTATTTATTATATACTTTATTATACACCACAAAAAAAACATACAGGACAAACGTTCAAATATACAAGTGTACAATGGGCGGTCTTATCGCACTAGGCAATCTCTTACAGACAACCTTTGGATGGACTGAATGATAGGAAAAGAATTGAGGGTTGTCAGTTTACAAAATACCAAAAATAATATTACTTAGACTTAATAACATACAATACATACATCTTATCTTATCTTATATTATCTTGTGGAGGGGCCGAGAAACAACTCGGACACTTCGACCCATAGGGATCTATTGTGGACCCCTAGATAACTTACTCCTCCCCAATCTCGTTGAAAACACCTTTTCATGAGTTTTACAACCAGACTGGGAGATATGAGCCTATAGACTTCTGGTCTTGGATATCCAATCCCTAAGAGACTCATTCGCTTACCAGCCAGTGCATCGCATGTGCAAAGAAGGTGCTCCATGCGTTCCGTATGTTCCCCACACAACCTGCACATGGGTGTCGCGGTTAGACCCATCTTCATGAGCATGTCGTTGGTTCCAAAGTGCCTAGTAAAGGCCCCAAGCAGGTAGCGGATTTGCCCCCTGCTCATGTTCCAAATGCATTCCCGGGCTTTGAACGTAGAGCCGAGGAATTTCTTGGAGTGTTGTAGACCGGTGCTAGATAGCCAATGATTTCGCTGTCTGTGATCTGCAAACTCCCTAAATGCGGCTTTTACGAGGCATGTCGAGATGCCTACACATGGTTCTGGAACCACAAAATCATTTGCTGAGCCCTATCTTGCCAGTTCATCTGCCATTTCGTTACCATGGATTCCTTTGTGCCCAGGGACCCACATCAGTCTTACCCTGTTGTGCATCCCAAGCCTGTTTAGGGTTTGGACAGCATCCAGAATAAGTCCGGAGTCCACTTTGAAGGATGCCATGGCTTTGATTGCAGCCTGACTGTCACTAAGAATATATATGGATTTACCTCTGGTTCCTCTATCTATATTCTATTGAGCACAGGTTATTATGGCATAAGTTTCTGCTTGGAATACAGTTGCCATCTTCCCTAGGCTTTTGCTACATTTGTAACCTTTTGCGTATATTCCCGCCCCTGTACCTGATTCCATTTTGGATCTATCAGTGTACCACACCAGACTGTCTTGTTCTGGTGGATCGATTCGCTTCGTCCAGTCCTCTATTGTAGGGATTTGGACCTTGAAAGACCTTTCAAACACAAACATAGTTTGCATTTTATCGGATAACATGCTTGTTACCCGAACCAGGCCTTCATTTCCGTCGAAATTTGTATGGTTGGTCCTTGGCTTAGAGGCATCCCATAGCAAGTCATAGTCCAGCCACAGCAAGTCGATGTTATGTCTTCCTTGCCTCAAATTCAACCATCATATGCAGAGGAGGGATATTGAGGTATCTCTCAATCGCTGCCGTAGGTTTTGTCCTGAAAGCACCCGTGATGGCTAGACACACTGTTCTTTGTAATCTGGTGAGTGGCGCTTTGCACGAGGCAAGCTTTGTTCTGTGATAATAGGTATTATCATTGTCCGGTACAGCCATCGTATCACTTTGGGCTTTAACCCCCAAGTTTTACCGTAGGTGGAACGACACATACCGAACACTCGTAGGGCTTTCATCGTAATATTTTCCACATGAATTTTCCACCTGAGTTCTCTGTCAAGCGTTACACCCAGATATTTAACTTCGGTGGACCAGGGCAGCTTTATTCCATTGAGGGAGAGCTCTCCTAGTTTTCCTAGTTGTCTCTTCCTCGTGAATGGAACAATGACTGCTTTGCTTGGGTTGATAGAGAGGTGGTTCTTTGTACACCATTCCTCTGTCATCCTCAATGCCTGTTGTAATAATCCAGAGACTATGTTCAGGAATTTACCATTAACCATTATAGCTATGTCATCTGCATAGCCTACTGTGTAGAATCGTCCAGTATTGAGCTTGGTAAGTAGCGAGTCTACTACCAAGCACTACAATAATGGTGACAGCACTCCACCCTGCGGACAACCTCTTCTTGTTTTTGCACTAAGTCTGTCTCCCATCAGTTCCGATCTGACTATTCTGCTTCTCACCATATAGTCAATCCAGTTGCACGTGGTATCATTGATGCCATGTTCTTTTGCAGCGATGCGTATGGACTCAAATTTTGTCTTGTCGAAGGCTCCCTCTATGTCGAGGAAAGTCCCGACACAGATCTCTTGTCCCTCTAGCGCAGCCTCGGCTCGACTCGCAACATAGTGCAATGCCGTTTCTGTAGATTTGCCAGGGCTGTAGGCGCACTGTAGTTTATGTAGAGGGAATACTTTAAGTGGTCCCTCTCTTAGGTACCTGTCTACCAGTTTCTCCAGAGCTTTTAAGAGAAAGGATGATAGACTAATTGGCCTGTAAGCTTTAGCCTCTTCATAAGTCGGTCTACCCACCTTCGGTATAAAGGTGACTTTGACCTCCCTCCATGCCTTGGGTACATACCCAAAGGCTATGCAAGCTCTGTAGAGCTTACTCAAATGAGGTATCAAAACAGATGCCCCTTCTTGCAATAGTATTGGGTAGATGCCATCCGGACCAGGGGATTTGAAAGGCTGGAAGCCTGCTATGGCAAGCTTCAGTTTATTTTCATATACCACTTTCTTTGCCGTGAGCCAGATATTTTTGGACGTGTGCCTTGTGAGCTTGTCCCTTGTGACTGGTTCCTCTTCATCGCTGTCGCGCAGTATACATTCCGGGAAGTGAGTTCTAAACATCACGCCCAGAGTGTCCTGTCCAGTTTTACCTAAATATAATTACAACATATTTTACGAGAGACTAGACTATATTTTACGAAAATTTTGCTCATTCGGAAATAAAAATATTATCTTAGACGGAGACTTTAATATAGAGGTGTTAAAAAGAAATAAAATTACATTCGAATTCGAACTCTTCCTTTTGCAATATAACCTACAATTTGAACTTTATAAACCGACTAGATTGAGTAGTAATTCCTGCATAAATAATTTTGCACACATCTACCGAAAAAAAATGTAAAGCTGAAATAATAGACTTGGTACTTTCAAATCATACGTCTCAATTACTCCAGGTTCCTATTAAAAAAACTTGTACACTAAAATATTGGTAATCTAAAAAACAGGATATCTCAGTAGGCAATATGTTCAAAATTATAGACCTATTGCAAAAATACCAATATTCTCAAAAAAAATTGAGAAAGTCATATATTATTCTATATATACTTATTTCGAAAAATTCAAGCTTTTTTGCAATGTACAAAAAGGCTTCAGAAATAATACAAATATTAATATGGCTCTATTTGACCTGCTATCTAGTGTAATGACATCTGTAGATAAAGGTAAGCCTGAATACGCTATACTAACTGATATGACAAAAGCGTTTGATTTCGTGGATCATAAGATTTTGTTGCAAAAATTACATGGATATGGCATAAGAGGAAACATTTTGAAACTTCTAGAATCATAATTTAGGTGACCGAACTCAATGTACAGAAATCACTAGAATTTATCCTATTACTAAATTGGAGATAAAATATCTATCTAAACCAAGGCATATAAAATATGGTGTACCTCAAGGTAGCATACTGGGGCCATCCCTTTTCTTAATATACATTAATGATCTTAGAAATAACTATAGATCATAAAATGGTACAGTTTGCAGGTGACAGCACGACTATTGTAGAATATACTAATCCTAATAATTACCAAAATGACATAAATAATTATCTGAGTGAAATTATAAATTGGCTTGACTAAAAATAAAACAACAGTTATGCATTTCCTATAATAACTATAGAATAGAAGTAGTTACAAATGCAATATTCTTGGGTATAACAATGGATAATAAACTAACCTGGAAACCTCACTTAGAGGAAATCTGCAAGCGTGTGAGTAAATATGCATATCTATTATTCCAATTATCTAAGAAAGTAAATACTGACACACTTTTAAAAGCCTATCATGGATTGGTCGCTTCTATTTTGAGATATGGTGTTTTTTTTTGGGGACAGTCAACTAATAGAGAAATTGTATTCAGGATACAAAAAAGATGTTTACGATCAATGTGTGGTCTAAGAACAACGGATAATTGGGTTCCTTACTTTAAAAAATTAAAAATACTGACCTTTCCGTCTTAATATGTATTGGAAACTGCATTATTTGTAAAAACGAATCAACAATTATTTCAAAAATTTGCAGCAATCAAGAGAACTCCAATTCGTGCCCAATATGAGAATTTGTTATGTCAATACAAGTGTAAACTGCTTTATTGAAAAAGAGTTTCTTTGGTATTGCTCCAGATATTTATAACAAAATACCTGATAATAATAAATGTAAGCCTCTAAACAAATTTAAAAAGTCCTTTCAGGAGATATTACTAGAGAAGTGCTATTACAGTGTAGATTAATTTTTAAACGATATTTCGCTTGTAAATAATTCTAAATGTGTTTTTTTTTTGTTTGTCTTACTCAAATGAAATAAAGAATTTGACATAGTGATTTTTTATTGAATTTAAATTGTGACATAGTGATTTGTAATTGAATTTAAATTGTGACGTAGTGATTTTTATTGAATTTAGGTTTCAACATTGTAATTTCAATTTAATTTAAATTTTGACATGGTGATTGTTCACGCACACACATCCATACCAAAAAAAAAACTACGGCGTTGTCAACGAGCGACGCTTCACAGCGGCGGCGCGGGACCGGGAGCACAGGAGTGTCTCGGCTCGGCATTGCATCGTACGACACGACCGCGCTTAGATATATACTTACACCTACATACCTTTTGATTAAATTATTTATAAAATAATTTCTATAATATTTGTAAAAACCACCTTATAAACCGATATACAGTCCACTTGCTTTACTTTAATCTGGGCCTATTCATGGTCCTTCAGATCCGTCATAGTAACAGTCAAAAAGGTTTAAAAGTCGAGCCGCGATCGCAAGAAAAAAAGCCACGCTATCACAAAGCGTCCGGAATTCAGTTGGAGGTCAAACAGCGGTCATAGCAACAGTGAGCGCAGCCTATTTAGCATCTGGCAGCAGCACAATCAAGCAGCGTCGGCAGCATCAGTCGAAAAAGGGTTTGGTAGCAGCAGTTTCGTGAGTTTGACGAATTCATTTCTTTCAAACTTTTTTTTCATCCAGTCTCATTCAATATTCAAGTTGAACTTACTTAATTCCTGTCCATTCCCATTTTCAAGCAAAAATCAATCCATTCAAATTCATTCATTTCATTGATTTCATTAAGATAAATTACAATTAAATAAATAATTAAATATAAATTTTTTTTCCACTCACAACCTACCCACATTTTTTTTTAATTCTTCGTAAATATTTTAGTAATTCAAAGAATTCCAATTATCAACAATTTTATTTAAAAACATCCATACATATAAACTTTCATTTTCCTTTGTTCTCCAGCATACATCGCCTTGCTGTGAGTGCACCGCACCGAGCGAGTCTCAAACCGAGGGTAGTTTGGTAAAGTTGCGTGATCATCGCACAGTGCCAGACACATATCCTAATTAATTTAAGTAACTATGGAAACCAAAAAACCTCACACATCTAATATACCTGACGATGACGATTCAAAGGTCAGCACTTACAAAAAAAGACGAGCTAGTCACAAACCCAAGGTCACAATTTTCAAAAATTATCTCGAATCGTTAAAATAAAATAAAATGTTGATATTTTACAATTAAATAATCGCTTAGATACTATAAGTCCCTTGCAAAAGATTTTGATGAAAACCAGACCTTAATTGAGGAAATTATTGGGGTTTCAGATGAACAGCTGCGGGAGAGGGAGCAGTTTGAAATAGAATACCAGAATCAACTTGCACTCGGCATCCAGCTGGTACGATCCAATGGAACTACTTGCGTCAGCCGGTCTGTACAAACTCCAAATGCAGGTGAACTAGGAACCAAGGCGTTCATTAAATTACCTACCATTGACCTTCCACACTTCTCAGGTGAATTTCATATTTGGTTAGAATACAGAGACACTTTCGAATCACTCATAAACAAAAATAAATCAATAGACAACATACAAAAATATCATTATTTGCGTGCATCTTTGCAAGGTGAAGCTTCACAAGTTATTCAATCATTAGAATTGTCATCAGACAATTATCAGATAGTTTGGGAACTCATCACGGAAATGTACAATAACACGCGACAGCTGCTAAACAACCATGTTCACGCATTGTTTAGTATAAATACCATAAACAATGAATACGCAACATCACTCAGACAACTAATGGATACAGTAAATAAAAACCTCAGAGCACTTGAAAACATAGGTGAACCCACGCCCCCCCCGGTGGGTTCCCGCATTATCGAGGCGGGGGGGCTTAGTAACCGTGGCTTGGTCACCCACGGTGAAGCGAAGAGGAACCCGAGGAGGGGCCGCTCGTCAGGGCTTTTGGCCGACGACGTAGCGGCCAACATGTAGTTTGCGGTGCTGCCGCTGAGGCGGGCCGCGATGTCGTAAGGGGCCTCCCAACCCCATACGATGTCGCGGCTGAGGGTTGGAGGCCGCCGCGGGAGAGGAGTGCCGGTATTTTTTTTTTTTTTTTTTGGCTGGTGTGGAAAATCCTCCTGGGACGCCCCAAACTGCCTCGCCCAGAACGAGCCAGCCTGGGCAGTGTCGGACTCACTTAGGGTGCCTACCGACTAAAAACCACACCTGCCTCCAAATTTATTGCCGATGTCAATTCAGCATTTAAGTCTTTACGTTATGAATCTAAGGTTGGGCCCATTTTGCATGGAAGACCTAACTCGGTTGGTTTTACATGAAAACTTTCCGAGCCAGGTCTCTCATGCGTATGGGCCGAAGAATGAGTCTGGGTTTGGTTAATAGTGTTAGTACAGGTTAGATTTTCTTTTTTTTTCTTTTTTTTTTTTTTTTTTTTTTTTTTTTTTTTTTATTATTATTTGACTATTCCAGGACTAAAACTTATTATTTATACTAGAACTAAAAGTTAATAACAACTCGACAATATAAAATACAGGAAATATTTCCCATCCGCTGCACGCATCTTAAACTAATTGAAACAGAACTAGTGCTAAAGATAAGGCTTAACATATACTATGAAATAAATCTTAATTAACTTTTGATCACTTATATTTATTATGAAATTGCAGCCTTTTATGCTGCCTACTTATAAACTACGGCCAGCAACTTAAAATATTTTGAAAACTATATTATATGAGTCTATTAGTTACAAAAACCGCAATGTCCATAAAAAAGTAAAAATGAATTAGCTATTGTACAAAAATCCATAGACAAAATAAATCATTTTTATATTAGTCGTATGAACCTAAACCCACTTAGTCCAATAGAAAACGGCTGTGAAACTTTTTAGTTTGCTACAAAAACAGCATTGTCCATTCCTGTTTGTATCAAATTACGCATAGTCCCTATCCACCAATCACGTCACGCTTTTCAATATGGCGGTTTATTGTGTGCAGTCGTGAGTTTGCGCTCGGTTTATTTTAGTTTTCTCGTGCTAAAAGTTATTAATTCGGAATAAGTTTATTAAAATATGAGACATGGAGTGTTACCCTGAAGTTGTTGACAATAAACAGGCGCGAAAACGACGAGTAAATGCTGCAAATTGGACAAAGAATCGTGCTAAAGAACAACGGTGAGTATACTATGATGAATATGTCTTGATACTTTTTACCTGTTCACTTTTTTAGGAAGAATGTAAGCGTTTGGGGCCACCTCATATTATTATATTTTTGGATTTTTGGAACATTATAGTAATCTTATTTGTATATTTATTTCGGAAACGGTTCTAACGATTGTGATGAAATTTTGTATATTGTATCCTTAATGCCCAAAAAAGTTATGTATGTACGAGATTGTGGTGCATCGACACATTACATGTCGCATGCACAGCAAATATTATAATGGTCAAATAAATAATTATATATAGCAGTTGTGTACTAGTGCTCACCGAAACCAGTTGTTTTATTTACATGACTCATAACACCCAACAACACGTACACAGAAGACACACTTACATCTGGTGACCCCGATTTGAATTAACACGCGCCGCGATTTAAAGTGATTTCCTCGTGTCGTGGTAACTGCACTGCACAACCTTACCAGCCTTCCACAAGCGGATCTCACTGGTTTTGGTTTTCAAGAGGCATATAGTTACCGAAGACATGAGCACAAGTGGAAATTGTGGTGTGTTACCAGCATGCGGAGCGACGGACAGCAGTCAGGCCGAAGTCGCAGCATTAGGAATATCCTCGAAGATCCCGGATTTTTGGATAGAGATGCCCAGGGTGTGGTTCGCGCAGTTTGAGACAATGATGGCTCCCCAAAAACAGGGTGACGAAGTAAAATACGGAGTCGTACTGTCCAAGCTCCACAAAGACGCAGTAAGTCAAGTGGCCGACATAATAATGTCACCCCCCGCCACTAATAAATATGGTGCTATTAAAGAAAGACTCCTAGCCGTGTACGAAGAATCGGAGGAGCGGCAATTTCAAAAGCTGGTCAGTGAAGTGGAATTAGGCGACCAAAAACCGTCGCAACTGTTGAGACGAATGAGGGAATTGGCACGTAAGAGTCAGGTGGCCGAAAAAACCCTCCATGGTTTGTGGATATCAAGACTCCCCGATCACGTTCGAGCAGTGTTAACGGTCAGTCAAGATCAGAAACTTGACAACCTCGCCGCCATAGCAGACAAGATATTGGAAGGACGATCAGGCGAAGTGTCGGAAATATCAAGCGGACAAACACAGCTTATGGTTGAGATGGTCAACCAAATGAAGAAGCTAACCATAGAAATAGCAGCCTTGAAATCCAATGCAAATAATGGTAGACACCGTAGTTACAGGCGCAACCGAAGCCAGTCGCGCACAAGATCACACTCCAGGACGAGGATTACACCCGACAGTCCCAACTGGTTATGTAGGTATCATCATCGGTACAGGAATCGAGCTCGGAACTGTGAAAATCCATGCAATTGGAAGAAACCGTCGGAAAACTAAATTCAGCGTTGACAGAGGCGGTCGTCAGCGCTATCATACCGTCAAACCGCCTATGCGTTACCGACCGAAAAAGTGGGTATCGTTTTTTGGTAGATACAGGCGCTAACATTTCAGCCATACCTAGAAGAGGGAATCGTTTAAAAGCTGACGACACATATAAAATATACGCTGCAAACGGTACACAAATAAAAACATACGGCGACAAAACGCTGACGTTGAATCTGAATATGAGACGCCCGTACCGTTGGACTTTCATCGTAGCTGACATTACGCAACCAATACTTGGAGCCGATTTTCTAGAAAGAAACAACATTTTGGTGGATGTTCGGAATAAACGTTTGATTGATGGTACAACTGGACTTCAGAGTAACGCAAAGTTAATGAAGTCAAGCACGCCTACACTTCGGACCGTAAAATTAACCGAAGACTACGCAGACATTTTAGCAGATTTCCCGAACATTTTGAAACCTCTCGATACAGAGTCACGACCGAAGCACGACGTTGTTCACCAAATCATCACCAATGGACATCCGGTTTACTCCAAGTCAAGACCTTTGCCAGCGGACAAATACCTAAGAGTGAAGAAGGAGATAGAACACATGCTAGAGACAGGGTTATGCAGGCCTTCCAAGAGTCCGTGGGCAAGTCCTTTGCACGTGACATCGAAGAAAAACGGCGAGTTGCGACTATGTGGTGACTACAGGAGATTGAACGCGATCACGGTACCGGACAGATACCCAATTCCGAGACTACTAGATTTCACATACCTACTACCAGGAACCAGTATTTATTCAACGATCGATTTAAAAAGGGCTTACAATCAGATTCCAGTACAAGACGTAGAAAAGACTGCAGTAATAACCCCGTTCGGTCTATTCGAATTTCCAAGAATGCCGTTTGGACTACGAAACGCAGGGCAAACCTTTGTCAGATTCCTAAACACAGTCTTAGCAGGACTTGACTTCATATTCGTATATATAGACGATATACTAGTGGCGTCATCTTCAACCAGCGAACACCGTCGACATTTACAAGAAACGTTCAAACGGTTAGACGAACATGGCATCGCAATAAATCAAGCCAAATGCAAACTGGGCAAACAGCAAGTAGAGTTCCTCGGATATCAGATCACAAAAGATGGTATCAAACCATTACCAGACAAGGTCGAAGCAATAACCAAATACCCTATACCAAAAACCGTACAAGATTTGCGAAGATTTTTAGGCATGATCAACTTCTACCGGAACAATATACCACAAGCAGCCAAACACCAAGCTCGGTTAAACAAATACCTCATTGGATCGAAGAAAAATGACAAAACCGAAATACAATGGACTCCAGAGGCATTAGAAGCATTCGATCAATGTAAAGCAAGTCTAAGCGACGCCGTTACATTGTCTTCACCAACAACGCATTGCCCGTTATCACTAATGACAGACGCATCTCAAACGTGCGTGGGCGCCGTTTTACAACAGTATGAAAACGGAAACTGGAAGCCACTCTCCTTTTTCTCAAAGGGACTGAGTGAAACGCAGTCAAAGTACAGCACGTATGATCGGGAATTGCTAGCCATTTACATGGCAGTAACGCATTTTCAACCTTATGTCGAGGGAAGTGAGTTGATAGTTTACACCGATCATAAGCCGTTATGTCATGCTTTCACTACAAAACAAACCTGCACAAGTAAAACGATAGCCCCAAGACGGCTACGTCACCTCGAGTTCATCGCACAGTTCACGACAGACATACGTCACCTATCCGGTAACATGAACCCGGTGGCCGACGCGTTATCGCGACTCGAGCAAATAGATTGCCCCACACCTGTGGATTGGACTGAGTTAGCAGATATGCAACGCAATGACACTGAACTCACTCAGCTGTTAAAAAATTGCAACCTTAACTGGAAAACAACGACATTATCAGGAACAAGACAACTACACTGCGAAAATACAAAACCAAGTTTACGACCGTATGTGCCGAAATCACTTCGAAAACAAGTATTCGACACCATGCACAACATAACACATCCCGGAATAAGATTATCGAAGAAAATGATCTCCGAGCACTATTTCTGGCCCCGCATGAATACTGACGTCGGCATTTGGGCGAAAACATGCCAGGCATGCCAGAAAAGCAAGACACATAGGCACAACTCGGCCCCAATCGGAATTTTTCCACCCACAGCACGATTAGAACACGTGCACGTAGACATTGTCGGACCACTACCAGAATCCAACGGAAACAGATACATCGTGACAATGATCGACAGAGAAACGAGATGGCCGGAAGCTGTACCAGTAGCAGAGATAACAGCAAAAGTTGTAGCGGAAGTTCTCATAAGCACCTGGATAGCGAGATTCGGATGCCCAAACACCATAACAACGGACCAGGGACGACAGTTCGAGTCAGACTTATTTATCACTCTGACCAAGTCACTCGGTATTAAGAAGACCAGAACCACCAGTTATCATCCACAGTCAAATGGTTTGGTTGAACGCTGGCATAGATCAATGAAAACCGCGCTAGTCGCGCGCGGAAATACAACGAACTGGTCAAGCGAACTACCCATAGTGCTACTAGGATTACGAGCAGCACTACGACTGAAAGAGAATACAAGCCCAGCACAGATGTTATACGGAACTAACATACGTCTGCCAGGAATGTTTATCGAGCCGAAAACGCAAGTAACATCACCAGAGACTTTTGCACAGACACTCCAGAGGACAATGGCAAAGCTAAGCCCGTTTAGCAACAACCAACAGGCCAGCAGTCACAAATCGTACATACATCCAGACATGAAAAGCTGCGAATACGTATACGTCAGAACGGATGCTGTGAAGAAACCACTGACCCCAGCCTACGAAGGCCCATATAAAGTGTTAGAGAAGCAAGAGAAACATTTCAAAATTCAATTGCCGAAGAAAACATCAATAGTAACGGTGGACAGATTAAAACCAGCATACATTTTAATGGACGGAAAGGTAAATGAACCTTTAGAACACCAGAAAAGTAGCAGTAGCGAAGTGAACGACGACAAAAATGTTGAGCCAGCAGAAATTAATAAGACCGCACCAAACACAACACGCTCAGGCCGCGTCATACATCCGGTGGTACGATTTACAATACCGCCAGATCAACGAAAGAAAAACACGGAATAAAGAAAAGAATAATTTCGTCCACACAAACTACCAAACTACCGCAGCAGCAACACGCTGGTAAAGCAAGATCAAGACAATTGCAATATTCGGAAACATGGGCAGCTGGGGCTCCAAGGAAGAGATCGTGGTGGCACAAACTGCCGCTGGGTCAGGGGGATCCAGCATCTCAATGACGGAAATCTCTATGGGGGGCATTTTCATCATCGCCGTTGCAGTGCTACTGTACTGCATGTACAGAAAGTGTAGGAAGCGGTTATACAAGAACGTGACACGGCACGTCGACGCCAGGCAAACGCAACCAGCTCAGATTCCAACAGTCTCCATGCGTTGTTGTCAGCACCCAAACGGAGGACAGGGACCACAAAACGTTTAAGACAGCAGCAATCGGGAAAAAGGAAAACAGAAGAAAAGTGTAACCGCGTAGTATTAAGTTCGTTTTTATTTTTGTTTATTTGTTTTTTAAAGGGGGAAATAATGTGGTGCATCGACACATTACATGTCGCATGCACAGCAAATATTATAATGGTCAAATAAATAATTATATATAGCAGTTGTGTACTAGTGCTCACCGAAACCAGTTGTTTTATTTACATGACTCATAACACCCAACAACACGTACACAGAAGACACACTTACATGATGATTGAAATCTTTTTATTCAACTTTTTATTAAAAATTAAACAAATTCATAAAAGCCTTTTATGAATTTGTTTAATTTTTAATAAAAAGTTAAGTTAAGGAATATTATGATTTAAGTGAGATTGAGTAATCTCAATCTCACTTAAATCATAATATTCCTTAACATATCACTTTATTTCTGTTTTCATCCTACATAATAAACTTCTCATAAAACAATCATAGTTTTATTTCAAGTACAAAGTATCAATATGGTTCAATCATTCTAGGCCAGGATAGGTATGTTTCAAAGCCAACAAAGTCCATGTTGTTTTTGCAACAAAAACCGCAAAGTCCATCCGAGTGTTACAAAGTCAGCAAAGTCCATAATGTTTTTCTGGTTATTGTTCTAGTTCATAAAGATATTACATGATTAAGTTTAGTATTTGATTAACTATATTATTTTAAATCAAACTACTATAGTTGCACTAAAGCCCACAGGGCCAATAATGCGAAATACGAAAATCATAAATTACGCGCGATGTCATACAACGGACATTGCGGTTTTTGTAACTAAGAGACTCATATCTTACTGGACTTACGGACTATATGTTAACTAGCTCTGGAAAAAGAACTTAAACTATCTAAAATAAACGATCAACTAGAATTAACTAAAACTATTTTTATTAACTAAAAACTGTGACAAATGCAGTGGCATGGGTTACAACTTATAACTTACTTTATACTTACTGGACTTACGAACTACAACACTAAAATACATTATAACTATGAAATACTAGCTTTCCCCATCAACTCATATATATATATTTTTTTTTTATACAAACTGCGCCTAAAACAGCGAAAGCGAGCTAAAATCAAGCAAGGGTCGACCCATTTGCTTTCGCAGCCTTGGTCATGACTATTTCCGCGAAAGCTAGAAAACAGGATCGGCCATTGTCGTCATTCATCAACTCCTGAATACTGCCCAACGGGCGACCCAGCCTCTGCTCACAGTCATACTTGGCCCGCATAAATCTGGGGCAGTCTAATAATATATGACTTACTGACTCGATCGCCTCGTCATCACAAACACAGGCTGGGGCACCCGCCAGCTTAAACCTGTAGAGGTACTCACGTATACCACCATGTCCCGTAAACAGTTGGGCCTTAAGGTTATTGGGAGTACCTATCTTCCCCAGAATCCTGTATGCACTCACTACGTCAGCAAAGAACAGACGTATGCCTCTGCCTTGATGGGTGCCCGCCACGAATCGTTCTTGCCATTTGACCAGCGTTGCCTCCCTGATCGAGCGCTTTGCGAAGGACAAGGGGAAGTCGTCATAGACGGGGCTTGTCTTACGATGTAGTGCCGCATTTTTGGCAAGTTCGTCCGCCCTCTCATTGCCGGGTATGCCTGCGTGGGCCTTTACCCAGTAAAGTTGTATGTCCCTGCCCTGTCTTACAGCCTCCGCGATCCTAAGCTGAATCCTGATAGCAATGCTGTTGGATGTCTTGGGATCCGCAATTGATTCTAGTGCCGACCTTGAGTCAGATATAACATTGGCTGAAATGGGTGATCTTCTGTCTTCAGCATACTTAAGGGCTCGACTTATTGCGACCAATTCAGCCTGAAACACTGAGCAGTGGTCGCCAAGTTTAAGGCTCAGTTTTGCTACCTCCCCGTCCCGCCCCCAGCACGAGACCGCAGCTCCGACCTTGCCTTCTATCTTACTCCCGTCCGTGTAAAGCCGCGGGAAGTTGTTCCCAATTCTGGAAAGATCTACGGGCGAATCGATATGCCGGAACCCCAGCCTCACCCTGAGAGCGGGATGCGGCAGCTCAGATGGATGTGCGCGTCTTTCAAGGGTTCTACCCGGGAGCTCTTCCAGAGGTTTACCCCTTTTGACTTCGTAAATCCTCAAGTGTTCGATTGCTCGCATGTCGAGGGGTATTATCCTAGCAAGGACAGCTGCTGCTATAAGCGACGTAGTCCTATGGGCTTTTGATATTTTGATCGCAAACATCCTGGTGACCGAGTCAAGCTTTTTTCTGGCGTACGCCTTACCGGAAATCTGTGCCCAAGAGCTCGATGCGTAGGTTACCACTGGCTCTATAACGCCAATATATATGGTCCTCAGGATGCTTGCGTTCAATCCCCATTGTGCACGTGCTGCCCTCGCCACCATCTTGAATATGTTAGCTGTCTTCCTGGAGATCTCCTCTAGGTGCGGGCGGAAGCTCAAGCCTGCGTCCAAAGTCAAGTGTGCCGGTATTGCGGTGCGCCGCTCTCCCTACCTTCCGCGGCCTGGACGGGGTCGCCACCGTCTGATGGCGGACGTGGTGGGGCCGCAGGGGTAGAGGAGTGTCGGTATAGCGATGGCCGCTCTCCCTATGGTATGAAAAATGGTAGGTGGCGGGGCCATTGACCTCGACCCGTCACAAGGGGACCAAGGGTGCCATACACGGGGTCGTCTGGCACCCATGTGCTGGTTTGGTCCCTGGGGTGGTCACGGCGCACAGCGTGTTCTGGTGCGCCGGGTGATGGGGGTACTCCCCCGAGGCCCTCCTCGGGTGAGGACCCGCCATAAGCGGCACAGGAGGACACCGTGGAGTTTTAGTGGGTTAGAGTCCCACATAACTGCGCTATCTCCCCGTGGTAGCGCAGTATGCATGAGCATTTCTCCAAACTACAAAAAACGGGAGGGCGACGCCGGCGAGCGGGGAGCGCGGGATGAGACACCGACCGCCGCGCGCCGCTGACCTGCACCGCCACTTACTCAAAAATACGGGCCAGATAGCGCGCGTTCTTACGTCCAATATACGGAACCATTCCTTTGATTACAGTCCGCTTTTTTATTTCTACCACCTCGAAGAATCATCAACACTATGTCCAGCAGATCTTTCGGCTGAAATGATGAATGACATTACGGTTTTGCATAAGTATCTGTCATATTTTGTAAAACGGCATTATCAATACCATTATAAAATAACACCCGAATAGGAAACGTTTTATACTTTACGTGGAACAAGATATGCATTTCTTTTAAAATGGCAATCATCGCTTAACGAAAAAGTTAAAGATTGCATAATCCGTAAAAACTTGTTATGATGATATTGTTTGTGCAAAAAGTGTGTTGAGATTTTAAGTCAATGATATTGTTCATATACCTTGACCTGAAATTACCAAATGTTAAGCAGAAGATCATAACAGTATGACCGTATCACGAACGTATAAACTATACAATGACAGTATAAACTACCAGAAACGACATGAAAATCAATAAATTAAACTCGCCCTTGGACTGTCGGGAGACAAAAGTTTATGTTATAGGAGATTGAAGAGACATAGTGTTTCAAACTTATTGGAAATATTCATCAGAATGGAATGAGACACCTTACTGAGAAGTGTCTCACCAAGCTTAAGAACTTAAACAGATACAAGATATCAAATAGAGAAGTGAAGAAGATTGCCACGAGGCAGAAAGAGACAAAAAGAAATACTTTTTGTGATATTGTATACCCAAGTTATCAGCTGAAAGAATTAGTTAATTATCTTTGTTTTTATTAAGATTTCTGCGTAAAGTTAGTTACATTGTGCTACATAGTTATCGATTTGTTGGATTTCAAAAAATGGTAATTTTTCATGGTATTTATTTATTTCAAAAATATTTCAAAGATGTTTTGTAAAATATTTATTTATAATGAAGTTGAATTTTCACCTACATTTTTGCCTTTCGAAGCGAAGACATTTTAAGAAACATGTTAGTACATAAAAATTTTAGTGATAACCGCTGGCGTATTTTTTTTTCTATTAGATTGTTTTGGTTTTTCGCCGCGTACTACCGCTCCCTGAACATTTTATTTTTATTTTCAGGGAACGGCACTAATTTGACAAATCATTGTTGAATGTTGCGACTGATATACTATGACAAATACAGAGCACAAGGTCTTAATGCATGGCAAAGATATAATTGAGATTTATTTATTGCCTATTGATCAGTTAGGAGAAGATGCACAGGAGTATTGTGATAAAGACGTAAGATATAATAGAGAACACAACAAAGAACACAAACGAAGACCTGTTTAAAAAAAATCTTGTGTCATCAAATTAACAAATTTGTAATTATAAACACTAAATATAATTAACTTAGACCTAATATTTGCATAAATATATTAAAGTCCCCCAAAATTTGTAAAATGATCCACTGTGCGGCGTATAGCTCACAGGAATTTTAAGCGTTTATGAGACGTCCGCATCACATTTCCCACAGTCAAACGCTCAAAGTGAAGCGGGGGTCGTTTTAGACGTACATAAAGCCCATTGGTTGTACGTATGACTCGATCTTCAGCGAGTGCAGGGAAGTCTGCGAGGCGCCCAATTACTTGTACCGATAGTAGCAAGTCACAAAGCGTGTTCACGATAACAGGTGCTCGTAGGCGTAAACAAAGGACTACGACGACTTTGGGGCAAATAAGACCTGTTGCAGACTATGATTTGCTGTGAATTCTTATTTGGATAGCTGCTATTTTTCTGTGTAATAGTACCTACTTAATTCGTTTCGAGTCAGCATTTAGGTAGGCAAACATTTTAATTTTATTTTTTCGGTGGGAAATCATCCGATGACTTCAACCGCTCTGGGTGAAGCGGGAGGGCGTGTCAGACTTTTACTGACTAATACCAACCCGTGTTCCTTCAGTTGCTTAGCCTATAATTAACTAACTCTTTTTCAAATTTGTCCACGACCTAGGTAAGCACACCTACCTCCCTAAATACTATTGGCAGCTCTTTATTTTAGAACTAGTAACCCGCCTCGGCTCTGCCCAAACCCCGCGCCCGTGACAAATTATACAAAAAAAGCCTTACTCGTTTCTCACTCTTTCTATTGTTGAGAACCGTATGAAAATCTGTTCAGTAGTTTTTGAGTTTATCGCGAACAGACGCTATTAATAGTGATTACTTGCAGAACTTAGGGTAGGTTTTAAGGTTTTGATTAGCCGTAATTTCGCGGCTGGAATGACACTGAAAAAAAAAACAAATATTAAAAGTGCAATTAATTCTTTATTGGTGAAAAAAGCTACAGAAGAGTAAGACATCAAAATGTCAACAGATAACACAATGTCTTTTATGAGAATGTATAAATTCCAAGCCGATGACGAAAATAATGTGAATATAAATACAATACGCGCGCGCTGTTATTATATTGCATCACTACTCAATAGTGTCTGCGCGTACTTTTTTTACCTTGCGTTGCCTGCCAGCCCAAATCTCGTAAATAAAAATTCCTAAAGATAAACAGTAACCGCCGATAAGTATCGTAAAAACATAATAAAAATTTGACAGTGGCAGAGGCACGTGTTCAGGTTGGTAACGAGATTTACACTTCAACCACTCTCTAAAATATATATCCCTAGAATATTTGGTCATAAGGCCTGTTGTTAATAACTGCAGAGTAAACTGATCCAAATGTTGAATGAAAACTGAGCCTCGGCGTAAAAATACGGTTCTGTATACACTCTCATATGGTTCTTTTAATTGATAGATTGCCATTTGGCATTGATCGTCCGTCATCTGCCATTGATATACCTGATAATGAGCATCTGAAACTACAGTATAAATAGACTTGTGAGGACTATTTTTAACCTGCATTAAACAATTAATTCTTGTTCCACAATCCCAGTGGCCAATGAATTCCTTGCGATTTTGCCATTCAGTATATAAAACTGCCTGATAATTCTCCAAATCCTCTGGTTCTTTTGGTTCCAAACCTCGCATCGGTTGCGTGGTCACACTACACAAGTTTGCCTGAATTGCGTAAGGAATTATAAACGCTGTAAACAATAGACTCGAGAAAGTGAGTGTCTGTGGCCATCCTGATTCTGTATGCTTAACAGAATATTTATTTAATAAATATCCAAACACAATCAGTATATTATAGGAAACATCTTTACGGGAATTAAATATGGATAAAAATGTAGTCGCCACGCAAAAAATTACAAACAGGAGGATGATTACAACACACGTATGAAAAGATTGATACAACACTGCAACCCATTGTTCTACATAATTAGAGTGAGGAACTATATAAAACATATGATCTATTGCCAATGGATAACTGTATGAAATGTTGCCACGATAGTTCTCAGAGTTAATGGCGTATCCTCCCACTGCTCCTTCATATTCGTTGTTCTCAACTTTTTGGACCATAATCAAGGTTTCGTTATTCATGAGTTTTCCATATTTGTCAACTTTACCAAATTCATGTAAATCTATTTTCACTCCTAATTGCTTCGCAAATAATGACATAAAGTATTGTTCGGTTCCTTGATAGTTTGTGTCAAAGTTCATAAACGGCCAAAAATTACGTGTTATGAATTTATATCGACAATTTCGAATACTTCCATTGTACAAGAGAGGTAATTTTTTCTCAGAGTGGTAATCAGAACACCATGACCAAAATGTTAGATGACCAGATTTCAAACAATAATCCGGTTTTGTAAAATTATACTTGTAGATAGCGTATTTGTCATCTTGACGAGATATCAACATCACTCTGTATAAAATATTATATAAATGAAGTAGCTCGGTTATGTCATGTAACCTATAATTCTCAAAGCTTTGCAGCACAATAATGAATCTTGCTGATGGATTCCAAAATTTATCTAAGATGACTTTGCTTAGGCCATGCTCTAGTTCTTGATAATCTTCACTCATTATGATATATATCACATTGCCTATATTGCCGGGCTCCCAAAAGAAACTTCTTGAAACATATCTTGCTCCTACCACATTATGAAGGGCTGATAATTTTAAATCATTGTTGATATTCATGACAGTAATGTCCATTAAGTGGAAATTCCTCTTGTAATCTATGTCTGCTACCATATTGACAACACAACTGGTGAGGCCTGTAGCATCGTCTAGTTCAGTTTTTAATAAGGCATGAGCTTTAACCAAAATGCAGAGAAATTTGAAAATTATTGTCTTCATTTTAAGCCCTGAGTATTCATCGAGCAGTTTATTTGGTTAGTAACATCGTTTTCTGAGACCTAATATCGAATAAACTAAATTAGTCGGCAAGGCACTATTTTATTTTTTATTGAATTGTTGAAAACATTAATCATATTTGCTTCCTTTATCAGCATTGTTAAATCACTTAATGCTCTAAAAACATCTAATGAATACGGAAATAATATTTTACGGGTTAGGCACAATAGGCTCATTTATTACTATCAAAACGTTTTTCATTGTCACATGCAAACATGTACTTAGTTAAGTACTCTTTTAATATTTTGGTAACGCCACATATTTTTAATAATGATGCGCCTCAATAAAAAATATTTCCTTAAATAAGAATCAATACCAATAATAATATTCATCATATGGGCCGAAAGACGTCCACTGTTGGAAATAAGCCTCCCCCAAACTCTCCAGTCTCTTATTTGCTCTGTCCCATTCTTTAGTAAAGAATTAAAATCACGCGTGCGCTCTCTCAAGACAAAAGTATATGACCAGTGTGTGTTGCCATTGATTACCTATGGGACCGAGACGCTCACAATGGGCCTTATCGTCTTATATAAAGCTTAAAGTCACCCAAAGGGTGTAGCGTTACATTTAGCTAAGGCGAACTTAACGTAAGCCACGTTAATATTAAATATAAAAAGAAGAGTTATTAAAAGAAATAAACTAATGTACAACATCCTTTTTCTTAGTTTATTTTTTTAATAACTCTTTTTTTATCTTTAATATTAACGTGGCTTACGTTTAGCTCGCCTGAGCTAAACGTAAAATAAGAGTTATTAAAAAAATATTTTATAATTATTGATATTTTATTAAAATATTAACGTCCCCCTTAAATTTACAAATTAACCACTGTGCGGCACTAGGCCTTTGATGCCAAGAGATGACCGCTGAGGATAAGGTTTGGCGTATTGAGTCGATGTCTAGAGCTAGAGTTGGTGTAGAACCTACCTGCAGCGCGTCAGGCGTCAGAGATGCTGACAATCGGAAGACAATCAAAGTGTTGGCACCAGCTCTGCAGCCGCCCTTCCGAGGTCACAATAGTCTGCCCCTTTTTGGTTTTAAGCGATTTCTTCTTCTTGAGCCTTCTGTTTCCTGCCAAGGTCTTAGTAGCTTTATACAGCTCTTTCAAGTTGCTGGTGTTCGCAGCCTGTTGAGCACGATCAGAAAACATTACCTGATTATAATTATTAATAAATAAAAGGAATTATTAATAAATAAAAGAAATAATAAAACCTTCGATTTATTTCATAACTTATAACCGACTTCCGAACAAAGAGGAGGTTCTATGTTCGACTTCAAGATTTTTTTTTTGTTCACCGATATCTCCGTCAATTGTGAACCGATTTTGAAAATTCCTTTTTTGTTTGAAAACGTATGTTTCGAAATTGGTCCCATTTTAATTTGGTGGAGATCTGATGAAGAACTTTGGAGATATACAACAGAACTCTTCAATAAATAACGGCAAATCTCTCAGGATTGTTGCAATCGCATGTCTGTTTAATGTTTATACCATTTCAAAACATAACATCACGCCAGTACGCTCTTAAGGGATTAAGTTCAAGTTTTATTAAATCTATTTCGGCGTTATAGTTACCTTACTAACATGCCTATTGCCGACGCCAATATAGTTGGGAAAAAGGGTAGGCAGATGATGATGACTAACTTGCCTATTAGGTAGGTACAACTAAAAAGTGAAAAAAAAAACTTTTTGCAAATAAAAAAACTTTTTTCAAAAAAATACTAACTACCGACTTCCAAATACAAAATTTCAAAGTGCAAAATAACTAAATTTTTTGAAGTCGGTGTCTTTCGTAGGTACCATTTTTTTGCGTTATGGACACCGACTTCAAAAAATTAAGTTATTTTGCACTTTGTAGTTTTGTATTTGGAAGTCGGAAGTATTTTATTGAAAAAAGTTTTTTTATTTTTCACTTTTTAGTTGTACGTACCTAATAGGCAAGTTACTAAGGGAACTATTTCGGCAGAATAGATTTCATGAAACTTGAACATAACCGGTGACATGAGAGATCTGCTTACCCCTTAAGAGCGAACTGGCGTGATGTTATGTTATGAAATGTTATAAACAACAAACAGACATGCGATTGCAGCAATCCCGAGAGATTTGCCGTTATTTATTGAAGAGTTCTGTTATATATCTCCGAAGTTCTTTATCAGATCTTCAGCAAATTAAAATGGGACCAATTTCGGAACATACTTTTTCAAACCAAAAAAGAATTTTCAAAATCGGTCCACAATTGACGGAGTAATCGGTGAACATACACAAAAAAAAAAAAAACTGGAACTTAACCGGTGAAATGAGAAATCTGCGTACCCCTTAAGAGCGTACTGGCGTGATGTTATGTTATGAAATGTTATAAACAACAAACAGACATGCGAATGCAGCAATCCCGAGAGATTTGCCGTTATTTATTGAAGAGTTCTGTTGTATATCTCCGAAGTTCTTCATCAGATCTTCACCAAATTAAAATGGGACCAATTTCGGAACATACGTTTTCAAACAAAAAAAGAATTTTCAAAATCGGTCCACAATTGACGGAAATATCGGTGAACATACACAAAAAAAAAAAAAAAAAGCAAACAAACATGAAGTCGAACATAGAACCTCCTCCTTTTTGGGAAGTCGGTTAAAAAATACTACCGACTTCCAAATACAAAACTATAAAGTGAAAAATAACTTTAATTTTTGAAGTCGGTGTCCATAACGCAAAAAATTGGCACCTACGAAAGACACCGACTTCAAAAATTAAAGTTATTTTTCACTTTGTAGTTTTGTATTTGGAAGTCGGTAGTATTTTTTTGCAAAAAAGTTTTTTTATATTATTTATCCAGTAGGCAAGTTATCCAGTATTAATAACAACTTTCCCTAATATTGTTATTTTTTGCCAAATCAAATAGTAGACATTAGTGAATTATTTAATAAAACATGTATTTGCAAAACTACGTTACTGTTAATCTTTTGACACTACACATCGACGAATATCGTTTCATTTAATATTACAGTATGCAATAACGCTTGGATTGCACCCGAATAATATCATATTGCCGGTAGGTTTTTTGGCATCTTATTTCAACGTATAATACCTGTTTGCATTAATACTGATTACTTACGAGCCTACGATTTCATTGAGATTACACGCAAAGAATACCGTTACGATCATAGATATAATAAACAAGGAGATGTGCCCGGTAGGCGAAAATATATCGGAAACCTGTGTCTCCAGTTTGCCCCCACCACACTGCAACTACTACATATGCAGTTTAGTAAAGGCAATAGATACACAGTCGCGCACACATTCGTATTTCTTAAATCAGAACGTACTACACAATCAATTATAAACCTTATCCCAACATACACAGCGTTTATTTACCATGCACCGTACAACTTACCCACACAAAAACATCGATCGCTATCTTTGTGCTGTGCAAAAGCAATTTATTTTACATATACGCTAGTGATTGACTAAATTGGAATGTTATCGATTTTTCCATTTATTATCGTACAAAAATTTTTTTTGGTGTCCTGAAAATAAAATAAATAAAAAACAACATGTCCAGAAAATATTATAATAAAAATAAACAATATGTAGCAAAAAAAATAGTATTAAGTAAATCAAAAAATTAAAAACATCAAAAATCCGGTTACGTTGGTTTAGGGCGTCATAGCGTATTGAAAAAGGAGTTACATATTATTGAACCCTGCTATGGTGTTTTACTCACTGACCTGTAAAGTGTAGGTATTTTTGCAGCGCTTGACGCTTTGAAATTACTGGGCTGGCATTTTTTGTCAAAAATGTAATCTTAAATTCATATATTTTTCCATGACTGTTTTGATGAGAAATATTATGTGATTATTCATCGGGGACTGCTCAAATTGGTGAAACTTAATATTATCAAAGAGATTTAATCCTATGAAATGTGGCAAAGTCTTTGCCATGAGTTCCTGTTTGACATTTTTAGTTTTAACTGTTAGTGTATCAAGTGTGTGTGTTTACAAGTTGTAGGTCGTGGGTTCGAGCCCAGGCAGGCGCTTTACTTTGTGTAAATTATTTCATCACCACTGCTCTCAAAACGGTGAAGGAAAACATCGTGAGGAAACCGGCATGTCCTAGAACCAAAAAATTGAAGACATGTGACATCCACCAACCCGCACTGGGCCCGCGTGGTGGATTACGGCCCATCCCCTCTCACAGAGAGGAGCCCTGTGTCCCAGCAGTGGGAATATTAATAGGCTGATGATGTGATGTGTGATGTGTTAGTGTATCATCGGTGAGACAGGCTGTTTTTATGACTATTTCCATTCTCTTAAAAAATAATGACGACATCAGGAGATGGGTACATAAGTCCGCCTTTGTCCTTATACTTTATAAAATTATGTGCTTCTTCATATTTGTCGGCAAGTAGCGTACCAGTGCATGTCTCACATTTTATAGTTTTTATTAAACCATGCACAACAAATCCCGCAATGTAAGAAATGGCCTGCGAGCCAAAATCCGGCAAGTCTTAGACAATCGTACTAAACTTCTTCGTCAAATTGTGCCTGCTCGTACAGCTGATCAATATTGTAATTTCAAGATCGAATGACTTTGAAGCATATTTCTAATCCATTGCTTCATAAATGTTCGAAAAATTGGTCTGCTCAACAAAGTAAATAACGCAATGAATGTTGTTGAACTGTCATAATGAAACCGATTCCTACTGTAAGTGTGTAACGCAATTACCCCGCAGGTTTTTATTATAAAAAAAGCTAGTTAGTAAAGAAATTCTTAAATATATGAAAACAAACACACAGCCATGCATAACAAATAAATAGCTATATGTTGACTTATTTTAAGCAAAAGTCACTAATATATTATCTGAATTATGAACCATGCCGATTACTTTAATGCATTGGAGGCATTGACGGAAGTAAAATACAATGACCATAAATAAGTAAGGATAAGCACGAGCATAAAGCTTATAC
Organism: Orthosia cruda; assembly: GCA_964057195.1. Taxonomy (NCBI): domain Eukaryota; kingdom Metazoa; phylum Arthropoda; class Insecta; order Lepidoptera; family Noctuidae; genus Orthosia; species Orthosia cruda. Next base: position 1,341,073 of record OZ059848.1, on the reverse strand, counting down.
AATAATTCAAAACACACTCCACCGATTATTAACCTAAAATTTTATTAACTTACTTTACGAAAATTGGTTACGCATTTCTCTACTACGCTGTAAAATAATCAAAATAAGTAATAAACATTATTTCACATCGATCTTCCAACCTGTGTTTAAAACGGTTGACAAATTTAAAAATAAACTATAATTGCAATATATCATTCGTCCATCAATATTGTTGTCGATAGCCTACGTTAGTGGATCTGCACAGGCACATCACTAACTCGTCGCAAGAAGCAGCGGCCGTACTACGCGACGCGTTCGCTTAATAAAGTATCGTTTGGTAATGTTTACATTGCTTGTCCAGTCACTTAGCGACAATCTTAGGTAGTGTTTAAGAAGCAATGTATTTAACGCAAATATAGTACAGTCGTTGTGATATTTGAAAAACAAAATAACATAGTAGAACCAAGAAATATTTTAAGAATTGTTGTTTTTCATGATTTTAAAGACAAATATAGAAAAATACTTGTTCTTACATATGGTAAGTGATTCCATGATTTTTAAAGTTTTGGTTTCGGCTTCGGTTTTTACAAGAAACCACTGAACAACACGGCATTCTTATAACTTATCACGATCACGGTCGAAAGTGCACTAGTTCGCGGAGACGGCCATTTCTCTATGACATGCGCCGTCGGCCCACATCGCGCCGACACCGACACGCCCCCTTGCCACTTCTCCTGTATTTTAGATTTCTATGGTTACGATGTGTTGCCCTACAATTTCAGTTAAAACAAGTTGATGTTTTTGACGAATTTTCGTCAAACACAATACATTATTACAAAAAAAAACATAAAATGAAATATTCTGTAAAAATTAGCTTTGTTTTGTTGTAAAAATTACAAAGTATTAAAAGATTTTGGAAAAGACAGAAAATTTGATAATAGTTAAGGCATCTAAATACACCACTACAGGAGTAGATTTTAAGAGAATGGCCTTAATTCAATGATGTCTTGTTTACATTGCAATTAATTTTTTATATGAAAGTAGTAATTAATACCTATATTCATACTTACCGTTGAAAGCAACTAACCTACCAATCCACTTTCTATACCAATATTATAAAGAGGAAAGATTTTTTTGTTTGTTTGTACCGAATAGGCTCCAAAACTACTGGACCGATTTCAAAAATTCTTCCACCGTTGGGAAGCTACTCTATCCCCGGGTGACATAGGCTCCTTTTTATCCCTGTATTCCCACGGGAACGGGCACTACGCGGGTGAAACCGCGAGGCGTCCTCTAGTATTTAATAAAGTGAGTAATGTTGACAGATTGTTGTACTAGCAAACTAATTAAATTGTATGTTTCGTTTTATCTCATTGTAAGATGCAATTGATTATTAATAAACTGCATAATAACTGTAATTCTATATGAAGGTAAAGAGTTTAGCGTTATCCTAGTAAGTGTAACTTAATATGCCTAGTTATCTGTAATTAAATAAATAAGGAAATATAATAACTACTTTGTCTTCTTTCTTTTTCGTGTGAGGTGTTGCCACCTCTGGTGTCAGAGTTAATTAAGCCGCCTCTGGGAAACCCCACAGGTCTCTGACTTGGCTATTTCTTACTAACATTAACTATATATATAAGTCCAGGTTTCCTCACGATGTTTTCCTTCACCGTTGCCTGTGATGTCCAAGATGAACTTAGAAAGTACATATGAAATTGAAAAAGTCACATTGGTACTTGCCCGGATTTGAACCCACAACCTCAAGCACGACAGGCGAGGTCTTAGCCACTGGGCCACCACGACATTAAACTACTACTTAACTTACTACTTTGTAACTAACCATAAAAGTAATTCTGTGTAACAAATTTACCTAAACATTTAAGTAGTGAGTTAGACTGTACCTAGGTAATGCTTAAGATGAGTTAAAACCTAGCTTTGTTTAAGGTTTTATAATTATGTTTCCTTTTTAAGGCGTCATCATGTCCACCACTGTGGGTTTCAGAGGGTTTATTGTTGCAGAGTGGCCGATATGATGGCTACCAGCTTACGTGTGTGTATTGTAATATACGGGTATATGTCAATACAGGCTGAATAAAAAGTTTCGCAATGTAGCAACGTGCATTCAGACAGAGTTATGCATTTTGCCTCTGTAGAGTTATTTTATGTTAGGAAACTTTAAAGATTGTTTTAGAGTTGTAAGGTGTTAAGGATGGAAGAGCGACTGTACCTTGGACCCATAAGTGTACGTGTGAATTTATAATGAATATTGCATTTTGATGCCAAGAGTCGTGAATATTTGCTTTTCGTTTTTCCCCGAAGGGTAAGACACAGGTGAAACTTATGTACTATAAGGGTCCAAAGTGCAGTCACACTCTACCAAAAAAGAAAAAGGCAATTTTTATGCAGGCAGCAGAATTACAACCTTTTGCGGTTAGTAGGAATAATCAATACTTTAATTTCTATACAAAATATTAAATCAGTTGTGGATTATTTAACTTCTACAAAAACTAGCCACATGATTTTTGGGAGAGTATGACTGCACTTTTGACCCTTGAATGTACATTCACATTTAGCTTATAAGTAGAAACAAGCATATTGACATCAACTAGATGCAAATGCATACTCCGGTCTGCTACCTACTAAGAAATCCCAAGATAGAAGAAATCAACACTTTAACCGATCAAGGAACCCATTGCTCAGCAGTAGCGCTGGCGATCATTGCTCCAACGAGTACAGTTATCCGAATCCATAAGAGCTGAAGGAAAACTGTCTTATAGTTTTTGTAAGATGCAATTTGGCAAAATTATATTTTCAGACGTGAGGGTTTTCCATAAAAATAGTAAAATTGATGTATTGATGGATGATGACAATCATTTCATATTTGTTTCACCAGTAAGTAGAAATTTACAAAAAAAAACCTTTTTTTTTGTAAACTTTATTTTTAGACGAATATTTGTTCTGTCGAAGCAATGAGTAGTCGATCTATTGTTTTTCGAAATTATTAAACCGTGTTGAAATAATTAACTGTCGAAATTCAGTATGACACACTTACCGTGCACTGTTATCAAAACTAAAAGTGTTGCAAAATTTTGATCTTAATTGGTTTAGGATAACTGCTTGAAAATACAGTTGTAAGATTTGACCCAAAATTACATACATTACGTTGCGAGTTATCAAAAAGCTTGTAAAAACTGGTCCTGCGGGGTGGGCCACGGGAGCGAAGCCACGATAAAAAAGCTAGTTGATTATAAGTAGGAAAGGTGTAAGTAGGTGTTTGCGTGCGACAGCGATAAAAATGTAATAGCAATAAGTGAACCTATTGTGCCTCACTCTTAAAATGGTGTTTCCATATTTCATTAGGTTATTTAAGAGCATTATGGGATTTAACAATTCTGTTAAAAGGAACAAATATGATTTATGTTTACAATAAATAAATAAAAAAAATAGGATCATTCTGTTTAATTTCGTTCATTCAATATTAGGTAACAGATAATACTAACTCCAAATAAACTGCTCAATAAAGGCTTAAAATGAAAACATTTTTTTTACATTTGCTGCATTTTGGTTAGTGCTAATGCTGTTTTAAAAACTGAGGAAGACGATTCTACAGGCCTCACCGGTTGTGTCGTAAATATTGTATCAGACATAGATATTAAGAAGCATTATCTGTTAATGGGTATTACTGTAATGAATATGAACAATGATTTAAAATTATCAGCCCTTCATAATGTAGAAGGTGCAAGATTTTTTCAAGAAGGTTCTTTTGGAAGCCCGGCAATATAAGCAATATGATATATATCGTGATGAGTGAAGATTATCAAGAATTAGAGCATGGGTTAAGTAGCGCCACCACAGATAAATTTTGGAATCCGTCAGCAAGATTTATCATCATCCTAAAAAGCTTTGACAAGTACAGTTTACATGACATAACCGATCTACTTCATGTATATAATATTTTCTACAAAGTTTCGTTGATATCTCGTCAAGGTGATAACTACGCTATTTACAAATATAATTTAACAAAACCTGGTTATTGTTTCAAAGCTGGTCATCTAACATTCTGGTCATGATGTTCTGATTACTCAATCACTCATAAAAAAATACCTGTCTTATACAAGGGAAGTATTCGTAACTGTCGATATAAATTCATAACACGTAATTTATGGCCGTTAACGAACTTTGACACAAACTATCAAGGAACCGAACAATATTTTATGACATTGTTTGAGAAGCAATTGGGAGTGAAAATTGATTCACACGAATTTGGTAAAGTTGATAAATATGGAAAACTCATGAATAACGTAACCCTGGTTATGATATAAAAAGTAATGAACAACGAATTTGAAGGAGCAGTGGGAGGATATGCGATTAACTCTAAAAATAATCGTGCAAATATTTCATATATCATATGTTGTATGTAGTGCCTCACTTTAATTATCTCGAGCAATGGGTTGCAGTGTTGTATCAATCTTTACATACGTGTTTTGTAATCAGCCTTCTGTTTGTAATTTTCTGCGTGGCGGCTAAATTTTTGGCAATATTTCACTCACAAAGAGATGTTTCCTATAATATACTCATTGTATTTGTTTTTAAACATTCTGTTAAGCGAACAGAATCAGGATGGCCACAGACACTCATTTTCTCGAGTTTATTGTTTACAGCTTTTATAATTCCTTACGCAATTCAGGCAAACTAGTGCAGTGTAACTACTCAGCCGATCCGCGGTTTTGAACCGAAAGAACCGAAGGATTTATACAATCATCAAGCTGCTTTATACAATGAATGGCAGTATCGAATTGAATTCGCTGGACACTGGGATTGTGGAACTAGACTAAATTGTTTAAAGCAGGTGAAAAACTGTCCACGGAAGTCTCTCTATACTGTAGTTTCAGATGTTCATTTTCAGTTATATAAATCCCAGTTGATGGACGATCAATGCCAAATGACAATAAACCAGTTAAAAGAACCTTATGTGAGTGTATACAGAACCATATTTTTACGTAGAGGATCTGTTTTCATCTCAAATTTGGATCAGTTTACTCTGCAATTATTAGCAACAGGCCTCATGCAAAAGTATTCTGGGGATATATATTTTCGTGAGTGGTTGAAGTGTAAATCTCGTTACTGATCTGAATATGTGCCCCTGCCGCTGTCAAATTTTTACTATATGTTTATGATACTTATCGGAGGGTACTTTTTATCTTTCTGCATTTTTCTTTACGAGGTTTGGGCTGGAGTACAACGCAAAACTTTCTTAATTTATATTCAGATGATTTTGGACGCCTGCTTTAAATTAAAATCACAGTTTTTATAGAAACACTAGCTTTAGAAACATTTTAACTAAGTAGTTTGATGAAAATAAGTAAAACAGGTGACCTGGTAACTATGTATTGTTTGACGGTGTGTTATCTATTGGTCTTTGATGACCCAATCTTTTGTAGCGTCTTTCACCATTAAAGATTAGCACAGTCAATATTGTTTTTTAGAATTATAACTATCGTGAGAACCCATCCCTAAGTCCTGCAGGTCTTTCTTAAATCCAATGTTGCCGACAGTTATAAAAACCACTGTATATTTGAGTCAGTGATGGAAGATGTTTTTGCAAAACTTACAACTGGTAATAAACTAGTCATAATCTGTGGTGACTTTAATATAAATATTTTTTAAAATAATTCAGATAGCAGTAGACTATTAAATCTCTTCAAATCATTTAATTTGTCGCATGTGTTTGAGGAATCAACCCGAACAACTGTGACTACTGCTACATGTATTGATAATGTTTTTTGTAGCTGCGACTACTTAAACGAAGCCATTATGAATTGTCTGCCTTCTGATCATAGTGGGCTACTGGTAACATTTGAGTCCAGCGTACCAATACAACAAGTGCAGATTCAATCCAGACCAATAAAATCCGGTAAATTAAATAAATTTAACAGCACTTTAATTGGTAAGTTAAGTTATCAGGACCTCACAGTGAACGATGGTAATATTTTATACAAAAAGGTTTTCTCAGTTGTTCAAACAGAATTCAATAACACTTTCAAGAAGAAAACTAAAACTATATGCCCTAAGTTTTATTCAGTGACTAGGCGACTAAAGGAATCAGGAAAAGTAGGGAAAGACTTTACGAGCTGTATGGCATTAAGCCATTAACACTGAAAGTTTTAATAAGTATGTTACTACTTACTCAAAAAATTTTAAAAACACATGTAAACTAGCTAAGGCTTTATACATTAGCAATAAGGTTAAATTCGCAGAAAATAAAATTAAGACGGTTTGGAAAATTATTAACAATGAAACAAACAGGAACAAAAGAAATAATACTGATTACACGCTTGAGACTACACATGGACTTATTAGAGATAACAAAGAAGTTGCTCAAGAATTTGTGAATTTATTTAACAGCATCCCAATTAAAACTACTGAAACCTTAAATTCTTCGCCGTCGCTCGCTTATGGTTTATTACACGCTAACGTTTCAGCCTGCCCGACTGAATTTAACTTTTCACATATGAACCCAATAACAGTAATAAAAGCTTTTAAGCAAATAAAGATAAAACTGACCGAAGATCTATGGGGAATGTCCATCAAAGTTTGTACCTCCATTATTCAGGCTATGACGCCGTACTTAGCTTTAATTTTTCACGAGAGAGACAAAACGGTTTTCCTGAGGATCACGCTAGACTCAAGGTTACAATGGGTTCCTCATTTAATATCACTTGCGGGGCGGTTAAGTTCGGCAGCTTATGCTGTTAGAAAAATTCGTCTATTTACTGATGTAGATACCGCGAGGCTGGTCTATTTTAGTTACTTTCATAGTATAATGTCTTACGGCATATTACTATGGGGAAGGGCTGCAGACATTCAGTCAATTTTTATTCTGCAAAAACGAGCCATCAGAGCGATATACAATATTCGCCGGCGCGATTCTCTAAGGGAACTGTTGAAGGACATTAACATCATGACGGTACCTTGTCAATATATTTACGAAAACATCATGTACGTTCGAAAGAGTTTACATCTTTTTAGTAAGAACAGCGATAGACATATTTATGTTACTAGAAATAGGGACCAATTAATTCAACCAGGTTTCAGACTGGCTAAAGTAGCGTCATCTTTTATGGGGTACTGTTTAAAATGTTACAATAAAATACCACCACACATTCTAGAACTAAATGAGGCGAAATTCAAAACTTGTATAAAACACACACTATGCAGGCAGGCATATTATAGGTTGGGGGATTACATCGCTGATAAAAATGCTTGGCCCAACGCTATTCCAGCTCCACAGCCACTAGGGCACAAAAACTAGTGATAAGCAGAAAAGTTCTGAAGTATTGTTGGACCTGCTGAAGACTGTATGAATATATTTGTGTTGTATGAACCCAATTTATTTTTGTATTATATAACTGCACAGCACATATGTGAGTACTATGTACCAATTGTAAACCTACCATTTACTGTACCTATGTGTCGTTCGTTGACTTCAGTGTGCCCTGGCAGTCGAGTGTGTCATGCTCTCTCTAGTGTCTCTCTGATGGTGGCACATGTGTTGGATCATTCGGTTCCCTTTATGATGGTTGAGCTGAGTGGTGCCGATCCAGGTGTCATGTTCGTGAACGGGTGCCACCAGTTGGGATTGGTCATATCTTAGCTGCCTCCGCCTGTTTTTAATTACCTATTTATTGTATTTTTAATTGTTTGTTTTACACTAGCCGCGTTTTTTTTTACATCGTTCTCACATATATGTATTTTTCCTACAAGACTATTGTAACCAAATACTTGTAAAACACTTTTTTTTTTTAAAAGATTGGGTGTGGAGTTTCTTGTCCGTTCTTCTCCATAACAAGCTACATTTCCGAATGGACGGTAGAATCAATTATTATTACAATTTTTTTTTTTTGACATTCAAAATTGCCGCTTAATGGCCTAATTGAATAAAGAAATTTGATTTTGAAGTGTTTGGAGACGTAGGTACCTACATTATAATGGGTCGCACAAATGTAAAAACAAGTTTTGTGATTGCATTCTAATAGTGAAATTTTATTGTATTTATTAGTAAACAAATAATGTGCGGTAAAAAAAGTCTAATTGAGTTGCATTTTCATCCCGCGCATGTGGTTCAAAGTTGAAGATATTTTTTTTTTATTGTGGACCCACAAATTTCATCATAAATTTTGTACCGGACGGGCGTGATCGCTCTGCACGGTGTACGGGAGGTGGTAAGTCTCCAGCCCTAGAGCGCTGACGTACTGTACCTACAGTTCAGTTCCAGCAGTCCTAAAGTGATGATTGTTGGCTGCTAAGTGTTGAGGTGTAAAGGCTTCTTATGTACGAAAACAAACACTAGATTCATCAAGATTATTGGAAGCGATTCTGCAGGTCGCCAGTGTTCAAGAGGTGGTGTGAGGATAAAATTGCCATGCCGATGACTAACAATTAGTTGAAATTAGGTCGATGCGCGCTCTCGAACCCCGAAACTTTACCGTATTGAGGACCGCAAAATAACTTGCCAAATAAACTTTTATTTCACCACATTTTCACTTTGTTTACATCTTCTGAATCAACAAAACCTCCTTACTTCTGTAGGCAATATGACGTACTACATACGTCGTGCGTGCGTGTGCGCTTTGAAGCCTTCTATCCAGCGGACCCACAACCAGATCCGTAACTACACACCCTGAAGATATTCGCCAGGATGAATGAGGGATGAAGGGAAACTTAATTGATTCTACCCCTTACAAGCTATTTTTCTCTAAAACTATTCAAATAAACTCTATTTTACAACAATGGCCTACAGGCCCTTCTAACAGGCTATCGAAATACAATACATCAATAAGTATGTCTATATCTTTCAGGCGCGTAACCACCTGAAAGCAACATTTTTACAAAAATGTGTAATTTTACAATCTTATAAGTTAATTTTATTTAAATTCCGACCTCCTATTCGGACAAGCTATCCCTGAGTATCAATTTAGTAGGTGCAACTATAACCCTCAGGCACCTACCCTGGAAGGGTCAATCTGACGGGAAATTGTGTGATCCCACAATCATGCATGTTGACTATCTCCCAAACCATCAAAGCGATCCTCACTCTAAAAGCATGGTTTGGAAGACATGCAAACGGGCTATCGAATGGTAGTACTTCAGAAGCTACATCTATAACTTTCCAGGCATTTAGGGCACCTGAAAGCGGCTAGTTTTACAAAATTGCGCGACCCCACCACTTTGCGAGTTAAGCCATACAAACGTGTGATGGCTCCGAAAACGTGCCAGCAGGCTACTGAGAGGTGATAGAAAAGCATATCTATAGATATAGTGCACTTGGTTCCTTCTGGGGGTCTTTAAGTCAAGAGTGAATAGGTTATTTCTAGGCAAGCGTGTTTCACCGTCAGCCACATCATCGCTTACCATCAGGTGAGATAGTGGTCAAGAGCGAGCCTGTAGGAAATAAAAAAAATAAAAAAAACCTGAAAGCGGTCAGCCCGCTAAAACGCATAAAAAACCAATTCGTACAGACCAATTGTCTCAACTAAGTGGTCTTTATATACAATAACTAAATGACTTTATGTTTATTTAGATACAAGACCTAAATCTCAGTCTAGGTTACCTAATGCGCTAAAGCAACAATAACATGATTATAGACCACTTAAATTTGGAAAATGCGTCTGTATTTAACGTTTTGGGATGAAACTATTAGCTTTCGCTATTTACTGTTATTAAGTACCGATTCTCAATAAAGCACATAAGTTAAATATTCGCCCGAATATTTTGAGTTCTATGAACAGGTAGAAGGAAACAAAATTCGCGCGAATAAAAATCGTAGTGCGTGCTAAGTCTAAAGCGGGCATTGTCATAGACAATTTAAAATTGGAATCAAATCTTTTTATAATAGGTACTATAAAACGGAATTACAAAAAAAAAATTGATGGAATCTCCTTAGTGATTAACTTCTTGGATTTGTCCTGTATCGTAATAGAAAAAAATTGTTTTATAGCATTATTTTGAAGAAATAGTGTTATAATAAGATTATATTTTTAAATTTCGGTATTGTGTTTATAAAGTATACCAATATAAACTCGTTACGAATTTTATAATTCGAATATTACGATATGAGAGTAGATAATAGTACATTATGGTACAAGTGTGTAATGTTGGTGATTACCGCTGAGGCGCCATTGAGACCCGAGCCGTTAGGTGAGGGTCTTAAGAGAGCCGAGGACGGTAATCATCAATACACACGTGTATCATACGACGTTTTTCAACACACTTGTGAAGAAAATAATACTACAAACTTATTTCCAACAGTGAAAACGAGTTGTGAAATTTTTTTACGCAATGGCGGGCAAAATTAATCAGTTTTCCTATGTGCGCGCATCTTACAATGGCGATCGGCCACAGACTAAAAATAATAAGTTATCTTTTTTTTGGCTTTTCGCGGATAGCGTTTTAGCCACGTACAAAATGGGGTATTTCAAGTTTTCTTTATTACAGACAAAAACAAAAGTTATATTTAAGTGAAAGTTTTATTTATTAAACACGTACAAGTTGAAATTATCTATTTAAATACGAAGTTGCATGAAATGTATTGCATTTGTACTATTGAGCACGATCTTTTTTGTATCGAAACTTTTTTAAGAACAAAGCAACTCAAACAATAAATTAAAAAAAAAACTCTTTATCTCACTTGTGAATAATAGTAATGAAAAAGTCACAGTTTGATAACAGGTGTCATTATGTGCCTAATTGCGGTGAAATTAGAGCCACTTTATGAGCAAGTGTGTTGAAAAATAACATAAAACACCTAGTTTGTGTTTTCTAACAAAATAAATCTAGAAATAAATATTCAAGACTGGCGCGTCGATAGAACGCCCTACGACCCCCCTAGACCGTGTTTCTACATGGGTCTGGCGGACATTATTTTTATTTTTACTTAACCTGTTTACATTATGCTATCTTATGGTGACGCTTCGTCGCGAACAAATATCAATGTTTGTCAAAGAAACAGCACAAAAAAGAAATAAAAACTTGAATTTATTAAAGGTAGTGTTTTTGATTTATCGACTACTTCAAGATCAGGGGAGTGACCATAAGCTCTTAGAGTAAGGTTACTTTGTGTGTGCGTAAGAAACATATGACTTGTATACATCTGTCCCTTTTTTACAGTCGAAATATGATAGTTTTGACACGTCAGGGTACGGGGGCTGATCTTATACCGTCCAATACAGAAGAAACAAGTAAAGCAGCTGCTCTGTCAAAAATACCGTAACGGTCGCAAGATTTTGCCATCATTGGCAGTTAATAACTAAAAATTAATAGTATTTTTATCTTCGTGTGATGTGAATGTTAAATTGATTAGATCATAAGAAGACTCGCTCGAAGTTCAGAATCACTCGAAGTTGATATTAATTCCTGCTGTTAAATATGATATTCTATTTGAACTGTATTATTGGCTTTTAAGGCTCGTGTCATCTTTTTTTAATTTAGCTCTAATAATCACCAATCCACATCTTCCTTTTCTATCTTTGTTCAATCAAAAACTCCTGCCCTCTTCTATAGGAATTTTATGCTCTCTCGGACAATACAATTGTTCTAAACTTTTACATATACCTACATGCACAAATTTAAAACAAAAGTATACTCTTCAAGAATCTATGTTTTGATCGTCGGACATTGTTTCTAGACCTTTTTGCTCATTAACTGATAAGTTCGTAAGATAAATTTGTTCTTGTATGCGACACAGTAGGAAGTGATGCTTTTCTCTAAATTGCTTTGATTTTTTCAGCCACAAGTTGGGCAATTTACAAAAAAGCTGGTTCCTTATTTGTATTCTCACAAATTTTTAGCTGTGGCCTATTTCATACCTAATAATTCATGGTAATATATTCGTAAGTAGGTATCTGTTATCCATACACTCGGTTTCCCAGCTCTCAATTATCGGGCTGTTAACGTAATCGACGAATAATCGCCGGTTAATTCTACTTTCAGTTTCTCAACACCAAGTGTGACAAGCGGTTGACAATTTGTCACATTTGAGAAAAATCTCGAATTAACTACATGTTACAGCAGTTTTGGGTTTCTGAGAACCTTTTTCAATGTTAATCTCTTGTCAACGAGCCTTATTTATAATTGTTGAAAATTGGTCGATTAGTTGCAGATTAAAATTAATATTATGATTTTAAAGGCTTATATTACGATAAAAAAATAATAGGGGTCGGCGAAAACTATGGTATGGGTTATAAAAAATATGTTAATTTAGATCAATTATTTAATTACTAAGATTTAAAAAAAATTTAGATATTACAAACTTTTTAAATTAATTACATTATAAAAAATTTACACAATTATCAAAAATAGTTTATTTATAACATCTGTAAATTTTACCCTATGTTCACAAAATTAATAAATGAATTTGAATTTGAATTTAGTTATTTTGTATTTACGTAAATAAAAATAAGCGGATTAGGGGGAGAACGGTTTTAACATTCTACCGGCCCCAATAGTCAACCTCACCTGCACTCGTTAGCGGTTCGTACGAATAGCTGACGGCGGCCGTTCTTAGCAGTCGTGGTGCTCCCTGCTGGATAACGAACGAGGCGAGGCACTGGCGACCAGCGTCATATAGATATATGACGCTGGTCGCCAGTGCCTCGTAGCGATATCATCATAGCGATAAAAATGAGTCCAGGGATTTACATCACAAAATACGCTCGATTACGAAATCAGTCTCTTCTAAGACTTGGGCGATCGAAAACTGTCGAGGGGAAATGGTCTTTGAGCTGGAAGATATTTCTGAGACGTGGAAGCAGTACTGCCAGTATTTGTACGAGGACCCTCTAGCTCAGGATTTCACTCCTACGGAACCCAACAATGAAGACATGGAGCCAGACATTCTTAAAGAAGAAGTCGAAGCTGCCATCAAACATCTGAAGAATGACAAGGCCATTGGCAAAGATGCCATTCCAATAGAGACCATTAAGGCCGCAGGTGAACAGGGGGTACAGATGATTCATACAATCTGTAACAAAATATGGCAAAGTGGAACATGGCCTAAGGAATGGGCTCACACTGTCTTCATTCCACTTCATAAAAAGGGTTCCACAAAGAAGTGCAGCAACTACCGCCTGCAATATCACACGCAAGCAAAATTTTACTGCACGTGTTAAACGAGCGACTGAAAACCTACTTATCCAAGGAAGTTGCACCTGAACAGGCAGGGTTTGTAAAGGGAAAGGGCACTCGAGAGTAAATCTTCATAGTTCGTCAAATTATCGAGAAAGCCCGAGAGTTCAACAAACCCACTTATATTTGCTTTGTTGACTTCTCCAAAGCATTTGACTCGGTGAAATGGCCAGTGCTGTGAAGGTCCCTTCTTGCTATGGGCACTCCCAAACACCTTGTGTATCTTTTGAGGCGTCTTTATGAGGACGGAACAGCGTCAGTAAGGACGGATGGCGTACTATCGAATGTCTTTCTCACCCCAGTGCAGGCGTCCGTCAAGGTTGTATAATCTCGCCCCTACTGTTCAACATCTACACTGAACTTATAATGTGGATTATCCTTGAGGACTGGACGGACGGTGTATCTATAGGAGGTATAAGAGTATTGAACCTGCGATATGCGGACGACACTACACTGCTCGCGACTAGTGCCGGACACATGGAACGGTTGCTATCCAAAAGGGAACTTAACAGCTCAGCATTCGGTTTGATAATTAACAGAACCAAGACGAAGATGATGATTGTCGATCGCATTAACGAAAATTCGCCAGAAATCACTCAAATCGCGAATTGCGACGTCGTACAATCATACGTCTACCTGGGCGCTTTAATATCAAACCACGATGGTTGCGGGGACGAGATCAAGTGACGCATGGCTATGGCCAGGTCTGCCATGGATAGGCTGAGGAAAATATGGAGGAATCACAATATCACCAAAGCTACGAAAACTCGGCTCAGACGGGCTTGTGTTTCGCACTAACATATCCATCCTTCAGGAGCTCGGTATCAGGCAGCGTCTATCGGCTATAGTCCAGGCTAGAATACTCCAATTCTTTGAACAGGTGTCCCGACGAGGCAACGACTCTATCGAGCGGTTTGTAGTTCAGGGTAGAGTGGAAGGAACGAGAGCGCGCGGCAGGTCACCCATGCGATGGACCGACCAGATTACCTTGCTTTTGACAACCTCCAGTGACTTCTCCCGCTCTGGGTGAAGCGGAAGGGCGTGTCAAACATTTACTGACTAAAACCCACCAGTGTTCCTTCAGTTGCTTGAGCCAGGGCCGCGGTAACTCTTTTTCAAATTTATCCGCGACCCAGACAGGCATCGGCCCTAGCGGACCCCGTCAGTTTGCTGACATCTCTTCGCCGACCGCAAGCCCGCGCCTACGGTGGCTGGAAATCGTCTTGCGACGCCCGACGCCCGGGACGTCTGGACGTCCGGACGACGTGGGGGCGTGAGGGCGTCTCCGTTGCGTCTCCCTCACGCGTTCCGCCTCCTCCTTCGCGAGCATTACTGCTTCGCAGAAGGAGGTGACAGCTTCCCATGCCCTCTCGCGCCGTACCATGGCCTGAACCAGGGCCGGACGCGAGAGGTCACCACCGCCGATCGCCTCCACGAGGACACGGCGGTGCTCCGCCCAAGCGGAACAGACCTCCACCGTATGCTCCACCGTGTCCTCCGGGCGACCCACACAATGGTGACACCCGGGCGTTTCCTCCCGCCTTATCCTGAACAGGAACCTCCCGAAACATCCATGTCCGGTGAAGACCTGCGTCAGGCGGCAGATGAGGACGCCATGGCGCCTCTCAAGCCACTCCTCAAAGAGGGGCCTTATCGCCTCAATTGTGGCGTGCCCAGTGCTGGGTTGCGACAGTCGCTCTCTCCATGTCGCCATGAGATCCTGCCGGAGATCTGACCGCCGAGCCGTGATTTGTCGCGGCAACGGTGTTTCGCCCCGGCGTTTCGCCTCCTCGCACCACTCCCATATGTGCGCGAGGACTTTTGCCTCCAGATCCCATGGCGGCAATCCAGCAAGGAGGTTCGCTACCTCACCCGAGATCGTGCGGTATCCTCGGACCAGCCGAATTGCCATGACCCTTTGGGACGCGTTCAACCGGCGGGCTGGTCGCCGCCTCAGGGAACGCGCCCACACTGGTGCCTCGTAAAGGGCCATGGACCGCACGACCTCCGCGTAGAGCCTGCGGCAGGAGGCGTTTGGACCCCCTAGATTGGTCAGGAGCCGCTTGAGGGCAGCCCCGAACCGCTCCAGTCTGGGAGCCAAACGTCGGAAATGCTCCACGAAATTCCACCGGCTGTCGAGGACAAGTCCCAGATACTTCATCGTCGACCCGACGCCGATGTGAATCCCTCCTACCGTTATTTGGGAACCCGGTGGTGGCGCGTTCCGAGGACCATGAAAACATATGGCCTCGGACTTGTGCAAGGCCACCTCGAGTCCCAATTGCCGGATCCTCTCGACGATTGTCGCAACCCCGCGTGTCGCTCATTCGGCCGCTGCCTGGTGCGACCTCCCCTGCGCCAGGACCAGCGTGTCGTCAGCGTAGCAAACTACGCTGACGCCGCTAGGGAGGTCGGCGCGCAGCACCCAGTCGTACCCGATGTCCCACAAATATGGCCCCACGAACGATCCCTGTGGGACACCGCACGACATCTCTCGCCGGTTCCACTCTCCCTGGTGACCGGGGTAGATGACAGCCCTGTCCATCAAATCGGCCTCGACCACGCGACAGAGGTAGGGTGGCATCCGGTTATACCGGAGTGCCTCCCTGATGCAACTCCAGGGCAGGGAGTTAAAGGCATTGGCGATGTCTAGAGACACCGCCAAGACGACTCACCCCGGGCCACTGCATCCCCCGTCGTGAGGGCTCGCACGCGCATGTTGGCGTCCACCGTAGAGCGCCCTCTGCGGAAACCAAACTGGCTTTCCGCCAGATCCGGACCCACCCGTACCAGCTGACCGAGGAGTCGGTCTGCTATGACTCTTTCAAAGAGCTTGCCCACCTCGTCGAGCAACACGATGGGCCGGTAAGCGGATGGAGAGTCCGCAGGGCGCCCCGGCTTCTTAATGAGGACCAGTTTCCCCGTCTTCCAACGAAGTGGAAACTGGCCCCTCCAGGCATGCGCTAAGGAGCCCCCTTAGTCGAGGCCCGAGAGCCTCTAAAGCCAGGGCCCAGGCTTTCCCAGGTAAGCCGTCGGGTCCTGGGGCGGTATTTTTTGCATTCAGCCTACGTACCGCCACTCTCAACTCTACCTCGGTCACCTCCAGAGCATCGTCGTCGTCGGTGTGTTCCGAATCGGGCATCGCAGGAGGCGGAGCCATGAGCGGAGGAGTATGTTCCCCTCGCGAAGGGAACAGAGTGCTGACCACGGTCTCCACGAGCTGCGGCCGGAGACTCTGCGTCAGCGGGGGAGCCCATGGGCGGAGTTTACCCCACACCATTTTGTAGGGGCGTCCCCACGGATCCCTGTTAAGAGTCCCCAGTGACTCCTTGCGGGCCAGTCCCTTGGCCCGCTTGATCTCCGCTCGGAGGGCGGTCCTCGCCACTCTGTAACCCTCGTACAGCTCCGTCTCAATGGCTTCCGTATTCGGAGGGCAGCTGCGGAGCCTGCGGTGCCTGGTGTACCGGCGTCGCGCAGCAACACTCGTCTGGCGCAGAGCCGTAAGCTCCGGCGACCACCAGTACACCTGGCGCCGGGCGCATCCTGGCTGGACCCGGGGCATTGCCACGTCACATATCTCGGACATGGCCTCCCGGAACCACTCCGCCTCGTCGTTGATGCCCAGTCCTCTACCATCCTGCCCCGTGTGTCTGTGTACCGGGAACCCCAAGCCACATTCTTGGCATTGAAGTCGGTGATGAGCGGTACCCGACGACGACGTATTTTAACTCCGCAAGGGAGTTGTGGAACTCGGCGAGAGTTCGGTTCGGGTAGAAATATACCCCTACAACGACAATCTCCCCAAACCGTGCTGCTACGCAACCCTGGCCTCTCTTGATACCTTCGAGGGATGGGGTACCAGCGGTGGCCAACGAAATTAGGGTCACTGAGCCGCTCAAGTCCTCCACCCAGTCATCCTTGGGCGGGACAAAGTACGGCTCAGCGACCACGGCGATGTTAATCGACCACTGCGCCATGCTCTGGAGCAAAAGATCCTGAGCAGCGCAAACTTGGCAGCAGTAACTTGGCGGCTACACCAACCCAGCTGCTTAAGATAAAATACTATTTAAAGTTACTGATTACGTTATAGTAGTGAATGAAGCGAATGAATACCAGCTAGGGTAGCCAACCGAAATAAATTATTAAATGTAACAAGCGATTACGTAATTTCTCGATGATGAAGTGTTGAGAAACTCACTGACAAGTGAGGGCTGGTTAATTTGTGACAAATTGTTAGCGGATTTGAGATGTGACGTAAATTCAGAAACTGGCCCTTAATGTCTCCTGAACTACAAAAATGTCACACTGTTAGGGCGTTTGTGCACTACAAGGAATTTTACTGTCCGGCAGTCCAATTTTTTACGGTCCGATATGGCATGCCATAAATGTACATACTAGTTTGTGCACTATACGTAATTTTACCGTCCGACATTTTACTTTGCCCCATTCCGGGCCGTTTTTTTCCGGTCCGAGATGACAGCAATGAAAAACGCGTTTATGCTTGTGCACTGCGTCCGCGATCAGTATTATTCGTAAGAAAGATTAAGTAGGATCGGACAGTCAATAAAAAACAATCTTTCGTCCTGCCTCAATTTATTGTGGTTTATGTATAATGACCCTGTCAGGTACCTTTCACTTTTAAGGCTATGAACTCATAATTATTTTTGTCTTCTACGTCTTCGCACCTAGAGTAATAAAGTAAGCGGGATCCTTTTTTTCGCATAATGTTCATTTTCCTAATATACTTTGGCATAACTGTTTTGGCATAATTTATTTTGCCATTAAAATTATTTGCTATATTTCTTTCTGGCATACAATTTATGTTGGCATAATTATCTTGAAGGCTAATTTGTTTTGGCATAATTTTAATTCTTATCAAAATTATATTTTTAGCAATTGTTTGTAAATATACAAGTTTCGAAGTATATTATTTTTTTAACCTGATAAAAAAATCTGGCTCCCAGGGTATCAAGAACCTAGCTGACAGAAAGGAACGAGCGTAGTATAGCGCAGGTGACGACATTTTTGGCAGAAAACGAGAGACAATTAAAAATGCGTGCGAAACGAGCGCGGCGAGGAGCCAGAAAAAAAAGCATATAATCATAAAAAAATGAATTATTTATTTATTTTGTTCAAAATTTTAAAAACCCCCGACACATTTTTATTTCATGCTTCATAATTTATCTAGTACATAGTAGATACGCTTCGATCCGCAATCGAATGATCACGTAATTATGACACGATATCTAGCGAAAACACCCCGTTTCAAAAAGTAAAACGCCCATAACTTTTTTAGATTTTATTCAAACATAGCTAAGAACACTCTCGATTAAGTCACCTTTTAAACAAAAAAGAAACTAAATTAAAATCGGTTCACCCGTTTGGATGCTATGATGACACAGCAGCACTTATTTGCCTACATCTCAAATATACCTATATCTCAAAAACCTCTGCTAATAAGTTATATCTAACATAACACGTTTTAGTGGTGTTTTGTACCGTATGCTCATTTGCACTATTTTTAACCGACTTCCTAAAAAGGAGGAGGTTCTATGTTCGATATTATTATTTTTTGTGTATTTTCACCGATATCTTCGTCAATTGTGGACCGATTTTGAAAATTATTTTTTGTTTGAAAAAGTATGTTCCGAAATTGGTCTCATTTTAATTTGGTGAAGATCTGATGAAGAACTTTGGAGATATACAACAGAACTCTTCAAGTAATAACGGCATATCTCTCGGGATTGCTGCAATCGCATGTCTGTTAATTGTTTATACCACTTTATAACATAAAGATAAGATAAGATATTTATTTTGTAAAACATGAGTATGGTCTGCCATTTATGGCGTACAAAATTAGTTGTACTGTTCAAACAATAATAAAAGAATTCAATATCAAAATTAAAATTAAAAATTACAATGTGAAAATTAAAATTAAATAAAATAAAATGTACTATGTCAAAAATTTAAATTAAATTGAAATTACAATGTCAAAATTTTAATTTAATAAAAATACTATGACAAAATTTTAATTCAATCATAAATCAGTATGTCAAAATTTTAATTCAATTAAAACACAGTATGTCAAAATTTTAATTAAATTTGAGTAATAATAATAAAACAAGAGGTATACTCTATATATATCAAATAATATGTGCATGTTCTTAAAATAACAGGGATATCTGCATTTTTTGTCAGTTATGGAGTACAAAACAACATATTTTTGGTTTTGAATAAACTATAAGAGAAAAAAATTAGAAAAACGGGTCTACAAAGTAAACTATGAATGGAGAGAGAGATATGGGTGTAAAAATGTCGTAATTATAGGAATCAATTCAATTAATTGCGGTCATTTAAAAATTCCGATATGGTATAATAGCATTTGGCTATGAGATATTTTTTTAAATGTATTTTAAATAGAGCAGTAGGCATTTGTCTAATAGGTTTTGATATTTTATTATAAATGATAGGTGCTAAATAAAAAACACTTTTACGCATCAATGCCGTGGTTGATCTTGGTACGCATAATGTATTATTATCCCGTCGATTATGAATAGAAACATCTGATTGTTTCTTAAATAGGTTAGGATTGGTTCGTACAAAAATATCTATTTCATAAACAAATAAGGATGGTAGACTAAAATGTTATATTTAATAAAATACTGTATATAGTTGCAACTATCAGTTATTTTCAAATCAAACATAGCCCTAATACACCTTTTTTGTGATCTGAAAATTATTTCCTTATTAGTAGAGTTGCCCCAAAATATAACTCCAAACCTCAATAGGGAGCCGACCATGCCATGGTAGGCAGTTATAAGGGCATGGGTACTTATAATAGGTTTTAGCTTATAGAGGGCATAGGTAGAAGAACATACTTTTTTATTCAATTCTTCTGTGTGTGCTTTCCAGTTCAGACATTTGTCAATGGTTACACCTAAGAATTTAGCTGTGTCTACTTTTTTTATAACAGTTAATTTGTGTTGAACATTAATATTTGGTGCTTCTAAACGTTGACTGAAGAACATAATTTTTGTTTTTTCAAGATTTTTTTTTAAATTATTGTTATTTAACCAGTTAATTATTGAATTGATTGTATTATTAATTTCATATTCATACCTATCTTTATTTATAGAATTAATAGTGATTGTGCTGTCATCGGCAAAAAGTGATACTGGATTAGTACATTGTGTATTAAGGGCGGTATGTAAGGAATTACGATCGAGACTCTAGTAGAAGCCCGAAGTCGAAGACTGAGGGCTTTCTGAGTCGAGGTTCGTAATTCCCGTACCGCCCGTGATACATACAATGTTTTACATCACATTTGCGAGTAATAATTATGAATTATAGCTTTAATACACAAGTCAGCACAGCTGTTATTACGAAATACGTGAACTTTTTTTTAAGCGGTTGGCGAATTTTTGGCCACACCACAGATTATACAGTGTTTCGTTCAGAAACTTTAAGGGCAAATACTTAGGTATACAGCCATGACGAAGTGTAAAAAGAAATAAATAATTTCGACGTTTTCATACTATAACTATTAAAATCGATTATTAAGAACATAAGTTGAGTATTTAATTAACATGTAGCGAGATTGCAAAGAAATTCCTGTTTAGATAACATTTTAAGACGATTTTTCAATTGCGTGTAAACTCCTTGCTTGAACTTGCATGACCTGTGTGCTGTGCCATAAATTAAAAAAAAATTACTTACCGCCCTAGGGCTTCATGACAAACAAAAAAGCCCAAGGGTTTTATATGGGGCATTACGGCCAAGTTACCTGTATGTTTTGATACTGTTTACGTGCAAGTGTGATGAAAAATTAGTTACTAATGGCAAGTAAAGTCATGCCAGTACGCTCATAAGAGGTACGCAGATCTCTCATTTCACCGGTTATGTTCAAGTTTCATGAAATCCATTCTGGCGTTATAGTTACCTTACTGACTTGCCTATTAGATAATAGGTACAACTAAAAAGGGAAAAATAAAAAACTTTTTGCAAAAAAAAGTGTCTTTTGAAGGTACCATTTTTTTGCGTTATGGACACCGACTTCAAAAAATAAAGTTAATTTTCACTTTGTAGTTTTGTATTTGGCAGTCGGTAGTATTTTTTTGCAAAAAGATTTTTATACATAATTTTAATTTAAAAAAAGTTTAGTTCGCGAAATGTTCCACCAAAAATATTTTAATAATATTTTGCAGGCTTGTTATTCATGTAACTAATAATACATTATATTTTGAGTACCAGAACAAAAATTTGAAATAAAAAATAGACCCAACCTAACCTCCATGACTAAGAACTGAGTCAAATCTCAAAGTAAACTACGCGAGGAAACAGCTGCTAACTACATTATACGTAAAAGTTGATATCTAAAATATAACCTCGATATATAGCTTTAGGCCGGAATCATTCAAACAAAAGTAAGTGTTTGCTTGCGTCAACAAAAACACTTTAATATAAATTAATGCGCCTATTATGCCTAACTCATTAAATTGTGTTGCCTTATTTTATGACATGATGTAAGAGCATAGAGCATTAAGGCTTATAACAATGCTGATAAAAGAAACAAATATGATTAATGATTACGATAATACCACAAAAATCGAAATAAAAGTAGATCGCCGAAAATTATGTCACTAGATACAAAAAAGCCGCTCTTTTAACATTCAGGGCTTAAAAATGAAAATAATTATTTTCAATATTTTCTGCGTTGTGACTAGTGCTAGAGCATTTTTTAAAACTAACCAAGATGATGCCAATCACCTCACCAATTGTGTCGCAAAAATGGTTGCAGATATAGATTACAAGAAGTATTATCACTTAATGGATATAACACTTGTGAATATGAACAATGATTTAAAATTATCAGCCCTCCATAACATGGGAAGTGCAAGATTTGTTTCAAGGAGGTTCTTTTGGGATCCCGGCAATATAAGCAATGTTATTTATATCGTGATGAGTGAAGATTATCAAGAATTAGAGGATGGGCTTAGTAGAGTTATCACAGATACATTTTGGAATACGTCAGCACGATTCATCATCATCCTACAGAGATTTGAGAATTATAGTTTAAATGACATAACCGATCTACTTCATGCGTACAATATTTTCAACAAAGTTTCGTTGATATCTCATCAAGGTGACGACTACGCTATATATAAATATAATTTAACAAAACCTGATTATTGTTTAAAAGCTGGTCATCTAACGTTTTGGTCATGGTGCTCTGATTACCGCACCGAGAAGAATTTACCTGTCTTGTACAAAGGAAGTATTCGCAACTGTCGGTATAAATTCATAACACGTAATTTTTGGCCGTATTTTAACTTTGACACAAATTATCAAGGAGCCGAACAATATTTTATGACTTTGTTTGAGAAGCAATTTGGAGTGAAAATTGATTTACACGAATTTGGTAAAGTTGACAAAGATGGTAAACTCATGGCTAATATATCACGGATAATGATACAAAAAGTTGAGAACAACGAATTTGAAGGAACAGTGGGCGGATATGCGATTAACTCAGATAATTATCGTGGAAACTTTTCTTACAGTTACCCAATGGTAATTGATCATATGTTGTATATAGTTCCTCACTCTAATTATGTAGAGCAATGGGTTGCAGTGTTGAATCAATCTTTTCATACGTGTGTTGTAATCAGCCTCCTGTTTGTAATTTTCTGCGTGGCGGCTACATTTTTGTCAATATTTCATGCACAAAAGGATGTTTCCTATAATATACTTCTTGTATTTGGATATTTATTAAATAAAACTGCTGTTAGGCGAACAGAATCTGGATGGCCACGGACACTTATTTTCTCGAGTCTATTGTTCACAGCGTTTATAATTCCTTACGCAATTCAGGCAAACTTGTACAGTGTGACTACTCAGCCGATCCGTGGTTTTGAACCGAAAGGACCAGAGGAATTAGAAAGTTATCACCCTATTTTATACGCTGAGTGGCCGCATGTCAACGACATCGCTGGACATAAGGATTGTGGAACTAGACTTAATTGTTTAATGCAGGTTAAGAATTCTCCTCACAAGTCTCTTTATACTGTAGTTTCTGATGTTCATTATGAGGTATATAAATGGCATTTGACAGACGATCAATGCCAGATGGCAATTTACCGGTTAAAAGAGCCTTATGTGAGTATATACAGAGTTTTATTTCTACGTAGAGGCTCTGTGTTAATTCCTCATTTGGATCACTTTACTCTGCAGTTATTAACAACAGGCCTCATGAAAAAGTATGCTGGCAAAATATATTTTCGTGAGTGGTTGAAGTGTAAATCTCGTTACCGACCTGAACACGAGCCTCTGCCACTTTCAAATTTTTATTATGTGTTTGTGATACTTAGCGGCGGATTCTGTTTGTCTTTCTGCACATTTATTTACGAGGTTTGGTCCGGATCACAGCTTAATGCACGGGAAAACGTTTAAGAATGTAATACCATTTCTATGGCGAATTAATATTCCAATGGTTTTTGACACAGTTTTAATATAACAATAATATTACAATACTAACACGATTATTATGGCACAGTCATTATGATGAGATTAGGTGGACTGATGGTTAATTATTTATGCAAAATCACGTGTGACATTTCTTCTTTCACAAATAAAGTTCCTTTGTACTACAAATGTCTGGTTTCCTTTTTTTCGTTATATTATTTAGACTTGTTTGTGTCTGTTGATGAACATGTTGATGATCTGCTTGTCGGCACATAGCTGGTCAGCGGACACCATGTGTCCTGCGCCGACCACCATCGCCTCCATAAAGTTACCGCTTGTCTTCACAATACTGAAATCACCCATTAGTAATTAGTAGGTTAAAACATTCAATAGGCAGTGCCTACATTCCCGGCGGTCACTAAAGTTACAGACATGCAAGAATTGTCAAGATTGTCTCTAAATTCAGAAGAGTAAGGTCTGAAAGCCTAGCTGCTAGGCTGCAACTGAAAACCATACCTCTTTATTTTTATTTACTACCAGCCTGGTTGATGATTGATCACTCCCCGATATTATAATATTGTTCATCATCATCTTCCTGACATTCTCTCAAGAACCGAACCCAAGTCGAGGTTTTCTTCTTCCATACCGTCCTTTCATCCGTAACACTATCACTATCCTTTTTCTTTCATACGTGAAAGTCCATCCATTTTTTTGGCTTTTACCTCCCTCTCCATCCACCCGTATTTTTATTTCCTCTCCAACCATCCACACTTATAGCAGGTAATCCACAAACAAAATGCGTTATACTCACGAATTAATTCGAGACCTATTTTCTTCGTCGTAGAGAAGTTTTCTGTTAACATCGAGGTACCCTTGTCTACCGGACCACTGGAGGCTTCTCTATGTTCGAACTGACAGCGCGTAGGGTACCGCCATGTCCAACTGCCCACTGTAGGTCAAAAACAGTGTACTTAGAACAGCGTTCAAATATTCTTACTTAATAGAGAAAATCTAATGAATTTCATGTAAGATTTTCCTGAAACTTACTTGTAACACAAGACTCCATAATGGTCCAATAATTCTTCTAGCCAAGGTTTGACTGTCTGAAATTCATCTCTCAGTAACGAATTGTATACAATCATATTAAATGTGGAAAACTTATTTTTAACATGAAGTGCGTGTTGAACTTCTGGCTTGTTTAAAAATGTTTCTAATGAACTTTCAAGTGGAGAATTTAACTGAGTAACTTCACCATTTTCTTTTATTTTTTATTTTTTTATTATCAATAGGCTCGCGCTTGACCACTATCTCACCTGATGGAAAGCGATGATGTGGTCGACGGTGAAGCACGCTTGCCTAGAAAAAACCTATTCACTCTTGACTTAAAGACCCCTAGATTGTAGCTATCGGGAAACACAGACTCCGGCAGGGAATTCCACTCCTTAGCTGTACGCATAATAAAAGTGTCCCCAAAACGTTTTGTGCGTATGGGTGGGATGTTCACCATGTACCGATGACGCATCACCGTGCGTCTGGTTGTCCGATGATGGAACGGGCTGGGCGGAATTAAATCATGCAATTCCATCGCACACTCCCCGAAATGTAACCGATAAAATACCGACAAGCTGGCAACTCGGCGACGATGTTCAAGGCTCTGGAGCTTTGATTTGACCAGTGCTTCATCGCCGATGAGTCTCTTGGCCCGCTTTTCGATCGACTCTAGTGGATCTAGCTGATATTTGGCAGATCCGTCCCAGAGATGAGAACAGTACTCCATGCTCGATCGAACTTGCGCTTGATACAAGTTGAGCAGCTCCGGCGTGAAGTACTTTCGCACCTTCGCAAGGATCCCCAACTTTTTGGCAGCCATCTGAGCCTTTGCCTCAATGTATGGCCCAAAATTGAGAGTTGATGTCACCATTCTTGTAATTATAAAAATCAACGGCTAATAAATAAGCTT
Organism: Orthosia cruda; assembly: GCA_964057195.1. Taxonomy (NCBI): domain Eukaryota; kingdom Metazoa; phylum Arthropoda; class Insecta; order Lepidoptera; family Noctuidae; genus Orthosia; species Orthosia cruda. The sequence goes on along the minus strand of OZ059848.1, from coordinate 1,315,491 downwards.
TTCCAAAGCTTTGGGGGCATTCTGAAATTAAGAATTTGGAAGATGTAAAAAAGAAAAAAGCAGCAAACAAAACTTTTAACAAAAATATACACATAATAAAAAACTTTTTGCGAAAAAATACTACCGACTTCCAAACACAAAACTACAAAGTGAATAATAACTTTATTTTTTGAAGTCGGTGTCTTTCGTAGGTACCAATTTATTTGCGTTATGGACACCGACTTCAAAAAACAAAGTTATTTTTCACTTTGTAGTTTTGTGTTTGGAAGTCCGTAGTATTTTTTTGCAAAAAGTTTTTTATTTTTCACATTTTAGTTGTACCTACTTAATAGGCAAGTTAGTAAGGTAACTATAACGCCAGAATAGATTTCATGAAACTTGAACATAACCTGTGATATGAGAGATCTGTGTACCCCTTAAGAGCGTACTGGCGTGATGTTATGTTAAGAAATGGTATAAACAATAAACAGACATGCGATTGCAGCAATCTCGAGAGATTTGTCTTTATTTATTGAAGAGTTCTGTTGTATATCTCCGAAATTCTTCATCAGATCTTCACCAAATTAAAATGGGACCAATTTCGAAACACACGAATTTCAAACAAAAAAAAATTCAAAATCGGTCCACAATTGACGGATATATCGGTGAAAAAAAAAAAAAAATTAGTAAACAAACATAATGTCGAACATAGAACCTCTTCCTTTTTGGGAAGTCGGTTAAAAATCAAACGTACCTAATGTCGAACATAGAACCTCCTTCTGTTTTACCGACTTTCCAAAAGGAGAAGGTTCTATGTTCGGCTGTATGTATGTTTTTTGTATCACCGATTTTTCCGTCAATTATTATGGACAGATTTCGAAAATTGGTTTCATTTAAATTTTGGTGAAGATATGATGAAGAATCTCGGCGATATACAAAAGAACTCCTCAATAAATGTCGGAAAATCTCGCAGGATTGCTGCAATCGCATGTATGTTTATTATTTACACCATTTCATAACATAAAAGAAGAGAGTTGAGAATGCCTAAGGTATTAAGTCAGCCATTGTACTTTTGTGCATGATGTTTAAATAAATAAATAACACAAAATTACGTTAACATTTGCGTACGCAAATGTGTACAGTCTACCCTGGTACAATGTCATGCCACACGGAAATTTTGAAGTTTTATGTTATTCGGATAATCTATTCTCATATCACTTGAGGCATTGTGTACCTTACTATATAATTTGTCCATTATGAAACCAAAAGAAAAATAAAAAACATATTTACAAACAAATACAACCGACTTTCAAATAATAACACTACAAAGTGAAAAATAATTTCAACTATTGAAGTTGGTGTTAAAAAACGAAAACAGGAACACCAACTGCCGAAATAAAAGTTATTTTTTACTTTGTAATGTTTTCATTTAGAAGTCGGTTAAAAATTATAGTTTACATACCTCTATATAAGCGGTGATATTGCGTTTTCGCCAATTCTATCTAGCTTCTGATTCTAGTTTGTTTATATCATTCGCTTGTTTATGGTCTATGAGGCCCATTTCTAGTGCCCACTTGGCGTAATGCAGCATTGTCGGGGGGATATCCACCCGGAACAAATCACCAGGCCCTATAATGCAGTAAAGCTTAAATATTTCATAGCCTAAAAACACTAAAATTAAATCATAAATAAACAGATTTCACTGACTTCTAAATTAATCGGGATATAATTATCTTTATTGTGATGTATGTGATATCCAAAAGCGGGCATGTATTTGCCAGCGTATGATTTACCAGCAATGAAAAGAGGTGCTGTTATCAATTCCGGAAAACTTGGAGAAACTGTTGGATGAAACTGAAAAGACCCCGGCCCACCTGTGAATGAAAAGCAAATTTTGTATATTATTGTCTACAGCTAGTCTGAACAAAGGACGAAAGAATATTGTTTCCTTACTTGATGTTCATTGGTGACATATTTTCCATCCTCGGTAAAGCTAAAGTACAATGTCAACAGAAGCGAGTAGTTGGAACCCCACGTGACATTATTTTTTTGAACTATAACAAAACATGTAAGTTAGTAATTAAATAAATAAATTAATCAAAATCATATCCATTAGTTATACTTAATCTATATATACAAAAGACATCGTCAAGTCGAGAAAGAATATAGAGAACCAGGCGGTCACTCAATACCAATGGTAAATAGCCTTTTAGTTGATGAACCATAACAAAAGGCGTTCGTTAAATCCTTTTCGTTTCGTTCCAGTTGAGCCGGGCGAGATCAGAAAAATCATACTCTCCATCAAATCCAAAGCGGTGGGCTGTGATAATATCACTCGTGATATGATCATAGCTATTCTGGATCACCTTCTACCTCCCATCTCACATATCGTAAATTTTTCCTTGTTTTCCGGAATATTCCCCTCCCTGTGGCGTAAAGCCTATGTTCGCCCACTGCCTAAAGTTGCCAATCCCACTCTTCCAACCCACTTCCGCCCAATTTCCATCCTACCCTTCCTATCCAAAGTGCTTGAGGCTTGTGTTCACAAACAACTTTCAAACTTTGTGCAGTGTAATTCACTCATTAGCCCTCTTCAATCTGGATTCAGGCCCGGGCACAGCACTGTGTCCGCCCTCCTTAAAGTGACTGGCGATGTGAGGGTAGGTTTAGAAGACACCAAAGTCACTGTACTAGTGTTGGTCGATTTCTCGAACGCCTTCAATACCGTTAGTCACGACATCCTATTAGCCATTCTATCCTATTTGATGGTCTCTCCCGAAGCACTGGAATGGTTCACCTCTTACCTTCAGGAACGCCAGCAGTCGGTTCACGTTGGGGATTCCTCATCTCACTGGTGTAATTTGGAAACTGGCGTTCCTCAAGGCGGCATTCTTTCTCCTCTTCTTTTTTCTATTTTCATAAATCTCATTACTTTCGAACTTCAGTGTGCGTATCATCTGTATGCAGATGACCTTCAGTTGTACTGTCAGGGGAGTGTTGACGAAATATCTGACGTTATCAGTAAATTGAACAGGGACTTATCTGCTATAAAAACTTGGTCCGATAGATTCGGTGTGGCAGTAAACCCCAATAAATGTCAGGGGATCATCATTGGGAGTCACTGAAGCATCGCTAAAGTGGATGGTACAACTTTGCCACCTGTATTGTTTGACAATAAAATTGTTCCTTTCAGCACTGATGTAAAGAACTTGGGCTTGCACATCGATAATACCCTTAACTGGCGTACTCAAGTCGCTAGTGTGAGTCGGAAGGTCACTGGAACGCTGCGGGCTCTGTATCGTATGAAAAACTTATTACCATCGAACACCAAGGCAATGCTTGTGCAGGCCCTAATTTTTCCTATCATCGATTATGGTGACGTGTGCTACTATGACCTGAATGCAGATCTTCTCAACAAACTTGACCGTCTTCTAAATTACTGCATTCGATTCGTTTTCAATTTGCGTAAATATGATCATGTCTCTGCGCATCGATCGCTTCTAAAGTGGTTGCCTATACGCCAGCGCAGAGAGCAAAGGGCACTAACTACGTTGTTCTCATTTCTCGCCTCTTCTAATTCACTTAGTTATCTGGCACCTCACTTTAACTACATTTGCGCCAACCACAATAAAAATCTACGGTCATCCCATAACCGCCTTCTTCAATGTCCCATTCACCGCACTGACTTCATTCACTGTTCTTTCTTCGTTCAGTCTATTTCTCTGTGGAATGCGCTCCCCCAGGAAATCAGGATGGCAACCAACCAGTTAACATTCAAAGTTAAAGTTCGTGAGCACATTCGCAAGAAGTTGGCAGTAGTATCGTCACAACTCTAATGTTTTTCAATTATTAATCTAATATTACTAATGTTTAAGTATATCTTTATATTTAGTTTATTCTTTTGAGTATATATGGTATAATTTTCTTGATTATATTGTATTTATAATTTATATATATTTTTTGCATAAATCTGTTTCGTTTAATTGTCAACATTGCACTTACCACTAGTTGTCTCTGCACCACCCAAAGGTCGACTGGTAGAAAATGCCTAAGGCATTAAGTCCGCCTCTGTACGTTTGTGTGCATGAAGTATTAAATAAATAAATAAAAGGCGACTGTAGTAGAAAATAAGTAAGTAAATATAAGTAGCTACCTGATCCATTGATAACTTGTAAAGGACCTATTTCTTCAAACAAGCCGAATAAAGAAGAGGCACCGGGACCTCCTTGTAGCCAGATAACCAACGGCGTGGTGTCTAGAGGAACTCCTTGTACGGGAAAATATCAGAAGAACAGATTCCACTTGCGAATTTTGTCAACAGTGAAATATGCGGCGTGACTGTTGACGCCAGCGAACAAGATTGGATCCACTTCAGATAGTTTCTTGGCTCGTTTGGCTTTCCCATGTTCGATTAAGGGTGTGAGGATCAAAGGACCATCGTGATGGCCACCACGAGTCTCAGTTGCACTGAGAACTGAACACTGACCACTGGAGTAAAATATGGAAATGAAAATAAAATACATTACAAAAATAATAAGTGCTTACTGACACAGTTTTCTTAGGTAACAAATTGATGAAGTGGATATAACTATGTACCTATTTCTATAAGCAAAATTTAAGCAGAAAGCAAAATTGGTGAAGTTAGGTTAAGGTTGCCCTAGTCGACGGCACGAACTATTTTGTGCGCGGGGTTAAAATGCATGCTATCTCATCCTACAACACGTGCGATTGAGATAAATGCTGTGGTGAGCAGTAAGAAGCTAGTTCGCGAATTACGAATTAGCACTTTTGCAAATTTGTAGCGAAATGGATGATGATTTAAGACGAAAACTATCGCGCGTAATTTTATAAACAGACCCTTGGGAGTCTAGAAATCGTGAAAAACGATTAAATGTATATTTTCAAAATAAAATGATTTGCATTGTTGAATTACTAATCTATCCCTGTATGGAGGCCGTTTTGCAATCTTCCTTCTACTGATGGTATTTATTTCCGCCCAAATATGCATTAAAATTAGTGTTGAAATATGGAACTATCGACGCTCATAACTTTCAAATATTTTATTTTTACTTTTTTGTTTCTATACAGGACTAGAAAATGATGGGACAAATTGATATCATTTTTTTTTATTTTGAACGTACATCGGCAAATAGTGGTGTAATCGCCAGACTATGTTTATATGAAAGAACGATCGACTAGAATAACCTTAAGTAGTTAAGGACTCAAATTACCTACTTATTTGGTTATCCTAAAATTAAGTTCACTATGAGACATAAAAACCCTGTTGGGGTCTTTATATTCGTATTAAACGCAAACACATGCATTCTATTCTGCGCTACAACGCTTTTGGAACTGCGCTACAACACTTTTGGAAAGACACGCGATCTCTAAAAGTATGTGTTCCAAAACACAATACACTCACTACGGGATCAGTACTATGACTACCAAAGTTTTGGAATGTCAACCATATTTAATCCATGGTTATCTTAATTATAATAACCTATAAAGAAAGAATATATTTTTAATGATAAATTAGGACTGGTCATTACTTTTGCGCACGTTTCCTCGAATTGTGACGTTAATTCCTGTTAAAAAAATTACAAGGTAATATTTTAGCGCAATTTATTATATACTTTATTGTACACCACTTAAATAATTACAGAACAAAACATTTATAAAGATAAATGTACAATGGGCGGTCTTATCGCACAGGGCAATCTCTTACAGACAACCTTTGGATGGACAGAACGAGAGGAGATATATTTATTTATATACACTTTATTGTACACCATATTAAACAAGAAAAAATAACTTAATACTCAAAAAATACAATGGGCGGCCTTATCGCTTTCCGCGATCTCTTCCCGGCAACCTGGAATGGACAGAGATTACCTGGACATGACATGGGGTTGTCAGTGGTGCGACAATACCAACAATGAACATAATAAACATACAACAATACTCAACAGGAACAAAAATGCATACCTACATATGCTAAATAATATATACATAATATGTAAGCAATGAAAAAAAAAGAAGTACGACATTCATAGCACATTATATCAAAAAACCAAGAGCACAATCACAGCGATAGGTAATGTTCTTTGACAAGTTTTTTAAATACTGGCAACGACTGAGCACGTTTAATTGAGTCAGGCAATGCATTCCACAGACGAGCAGCCTGGACAGTAAAAGATTTATCCATAAAATTTGTGGAATGCATTGGCATTTTAAGTCGCAAGTTATCTGATGACCTTAGAGATTTCGTGTGGGAATCGCAGATAAACTGAAAACGATCCTTGAGGTAAAGAGGAGTGGAAGGAGTAAAGAGCACATTAAACAAAAGAGAAAGAATATGAGCATTCCGGTGAAGGCGAATTGGCAACCACTTGAGCTTTACACGAAATTCGGAAACATGGTCATATTTGCGCAAACCAAATATGAACCTTATACAAAAAATTTGAAGCCGCTCAAGTTTATCGAGTTGTTCTTGAGTAAGGTCAAGATAGCTGGCATCAGCATAATCTAGGATGGGAAGAAGAAGATATTGTGCAAGCGCAATCTTAGTGGCAGTCGGAAGAAAATTACGCGGTCTCCTCAAAGTTGCAGCAGATGAAAACAACTTGCGGCTGACTTCTTGCAGTTGAGCAGTCCAAGAGAAGCTCTTGTCGATGAATATCCCCAAGTTTTTAACTTTTTCACTGAAGGGAATTACTGAATTGTCAAAAAGAACTTGGGGAAGACACGTCCAGTCAATCCTAGAAACCATTCTAGAACTGCCCAGTACAATTACCTGCGTCTTTACAGTGTTGACCATAAGCCTATACCTCCTGCTCCAATCGCAAATGCGAGCCAGATCAAGATTGATGGTAGCTATAGCCTCAGACAGCGTTCCGAGAGGAACTTGCAAGTATAATTGCAGATCGTCTGAATAAAGATGGTAGGAAGAAATTAGTTCATTAGAGATAGAGTTTATAAAAACTGCGAAAAGTAAAGGGGATAAAACGCCACCCTGTGGTACCCCGGCCAAAGTACTACACCAGGAAGACAACTTCTCTCCGATGTTAATACGTTGCCGGCGCCCGAACAGGTAACTACGAAACCAGTCAACCACCGATGGAGATATATTAAGGGAGCATAGAATGCCAAGCAAAACATCGAAATCAACAGTATTAAAAGCATTACTGAAATCCAGCAATGCAGACTATCTTTTTTTGCAGAAAAGAGCTGTTCGATCAATTTATAAATTAAGCCCGAGACACTCTCTCAGAGAGAGATTTAAGGAGATTAATGTAATGACTGTGCCTTCTCAGTATATTTATGAAAATCTTTTATATGCCCATAAAAATATAAAATTGTTTAAACAATACAGTGATATCCATAACATAAATACTAGGAACAAACACAAATTTGTAGTACCTACAACAAGGCTCAAGAAAATAGGTGGCTCGTTTAGATGTCAATGTGTACGCTTTTATAATAAGCTTCCAAGCCAGGTACAAGATCTAAGTCTTAATAAATTCAAATCTTTCATTAAACGTAAGTTGTGCTAGAAAGCGTTTTATACAACAAAAGATTATATTGAGGACAAAAAGGCTTGGGATTGAGCTGCTCCAATTAATTTTGTTTTTTTATTATATTTTGCACTATGCATTTTGTTATTATAAATATATTTGTTTTTTTTTTTGGTTTTCTTGCAATGACAAGAATATTTATTTTTTAAAGTATTATATTATTTTATTTTAATTATTGTGAATGTGAAGACTATGTGGCTATTTTTTTTTATTTTTTTTATATCAATTTATCTTAGTTTTTAATCATAGTCTGGCAGTTTGAGTAGTTTATGCGGCCTACCCGAATGTCCTTTCTATGGTATTGTTCGTCGAATCGTTGAGCTCCTTAAATTCTGAGTTGAGCTGCTCGGTTATTGACAAATGCGTGAACTGACTGGACAGGTATACCCAATCTGGCTGGTTCTTTCCTCAAAAGACCATTTCAGACATCAGTCTACATGGTTTTCACATGATCTAATCAAGATTTTGTCTGGACTTTAAAAGAGACTGTGACCTCTGAGTTTGTTTCGGCCTTTCTTCTCAGAGTAGTCAGATAGGAAACGCCGACCTCAATTAGTTTTAAAAATATGTTCGACATGTAAAAGCGTTTGTACAAACCAACTTACAGAAATAAAATCATTTATCATTTATCAATGCCAAGACCGTGAGATTACTGCTTTCCATGGCTGACCGAATATCATCCGTAATGTTGAGAAGAGCTGTGGAGGTGCTGTGACCAGGACGGAAGCCGGACTGGAAGGGATTCAGGAGATTATTTTTGGATAGGAAAGTGCTTATTTGATTATGGATTAACCGTTCTAGGACTATGGACGGGAATGGTAAGACAGATATTGGACGGTATTCAGAAAAGGATGTGGGATTGGACTTTTTTGGTAAAGGAATTATCTGTCCATCTTTCCATGAGAATGGAAGAACACCGCTAGACGCAGAAAAGTTAAGGAAAATGACAAATGACAGGAAGGATAACGTCCAGCACCGGGAGTAACATTTTACGGCTGATACAGTCACTTCCTATTGCATTGGAAGTAATTGATAGTATGCTCTTCATCACATGCGGTGAATTGACTAAAAACAAATGGAGCATAACTGGGAGTCGGAAGACATGAAAGATAATCCAATGTATCCAATTTTACTGTCCTATCAAAATTGGACGAAGCTGTGAAATGATTATTCAATGCATCGATATCTAAATGTTTTGTTTTATTAATTTCAATTTATGACATTTTAAGTTTTATTATATTTTCTTTTTTGTTACATTTTTGTGAACATATTATGATTTTATTTATTCAACTTTTTATCAATTTAATATTTTTCATTTAGCTATATTGATTTAATAAGGATGACATTCAGTATATTGTGCTCTTTTGTAATAATGTAAATTTATCTAATATTATTCATGACATTTTTATGAATTCATATTGATATCTGATTTTATTTGTTTTACTTTTTTGACATTGTTAAATTATATTATTTTTATTCTTTTTATGAAAATTTTTGAATTGATTATTTCAGATTTTATTTATATTAATTTCTGACATTGTTTCATTTTATTCATTCTGTTTTTTTATGACATTTAATTAAGATAAAGGCCAATCTATTGTGATTTTTGTATGGTAATATCTGACATTGCTATATTTTAGTAAATTAATCAATTTGTAATACACATATTTGTACGCCTCTAAGGCAAAACATGTTTGTAAGCGCTAAATAAGAATTGAACATCTTGCATGCCTATTGTATGTAATCACATGTTTTGACAAATAAATCATCTTTATCTTTATCTTTTATCTTTTAGGGATTGACTCTTGTCGCGCTTTACCGACCCCCAATGATCTTAGAAAATTCCAAACTTTGGATGCGTCTCCGTTTTGGACAGAGTTATGAATGTGTTGGCGATTAGCATTCCTACACACCTTGTTGCAGTTTGCGGATTGAGGCTTATTTGTCTCTATTTGTATCAATAGGTCGTCGCATATATTTGGACTTCGCCGCAACTTTTTTGTGCATTAACTTTTTGATCTGATCTGTCAGCCACGGCGCCGGCAAATGCCTAACTTTAACAGCTCGTACAGGTGCATGAACATCAAACAGCTCGATGAGTTTAGACATTAACCTGCTCATCGACCGACGTGGAGGCAAACAGAGGAGACCAATCAATGTTGCTGGCATCCTCGCAAAGACTGTCAATGTTCATACCACCAAAATTGCGTTGCATGAGAATTTTGGCTTTAGCCTTAGGTGGACGAATTTGATAAGAAAGAAAAATCAGGTCTTGATGCGAGAAGGCGTCGGCTGCGCATTGGCCATGCTTAGCCACGCGATCAGGAGAGGAGACAAAAATTAAGTCAAGAAGCGAAGGAGTACAGTTTGACAAATTATGAGGAGCGCATAGCGGCAGAATGGAAAGATTGCTAGAAGTCGCAACACTGGTCAGAGAAGAAGAGCGATGGTCTTTTTTAAGGAAACAAGTGTTAAAATCACGCATGATTATGCTATGACTGTAAGAAGGGACCAGAAGTTCTAAGAGATTTTCAAAAGATGCGAAGAAATTGATGCGTAAGGAGGGACAATAATAGACGCCAAGAAGTAATTTCAAGTGGTGTAGTTCGACCTCAAGAAAGAGCAGCATTTGATGGCGGTGGGTGCGCTGATACATGGACTATGGAGAACGAAATGTGTGCACGGAGGTATATGGCAACACCATCACCACCACCAACCGTCCTGTCGTTTCTTACTAGTACGAACCCAGGTAGAGAGTAGCTAGTTGAAGGGAGACAAGGTTTAAGCCATGACTCGGATACAAGAATAGCATGTATGTTTTTACAGTCAAAACTTGCCAACATATCGTGGAAATGGGCCGGAATACTCTGGGCGTTAATATGAATCACGTGAAAATTCCTCGGAACATCAGAGAACTGCGCCTCAAGACTGTCTGCAAGAGAAGGGATGCTCACAAAACTGTCATCACTGCTTGCCGAAAAATAACTAATGTTATCGCTGCTGTCAGACCTCTGATCTATAGACATAAATATTTCCTATAATAATATTAACATATAAAACCCTATCTAATAACTAAAAACCAATCACAAGTTCACCTGCTAGTTGCGTTATTACGTTATAAAGATTTAAACAAAAAACTAGATGAGTGATCGGGTAACACCAGCACAACCAAAATAACTTGTGACGTGCTTGTGACAAGAAACAATAAAACAGTTTATTAACAAGAAACATATAAATAAAACATTATTCTAAATTATGGCCCTTAACAGTGCGCCGTTACCTAAAAATGGAACGCACCCATAAAAATCAAAAAGAAAGAAAACATACAATTGACGTTAAACTGACAGTACCTAGTGACGTACGTACTGACAGTGACCTAAGACAGTTGTGTCCGACGTAAAATTGTAAACATAAATAATGTGAAGGTGAAAAAAAAAAACATAAGAAAATAATATTGGCTATTACCCGGCCCTTCAGTAAAATATCACAAAGATGAAAACACTTTTTCACAGCCGCAGCACGCTTTAATCTTGCGGTCTTCATAGCAGCAGCGTTCGGAACAGAGCCACTGGCGCTTTTGGTTCGCTCTGCTTCGGCTCACAGGGAATCGGCGCAATCTTATCCAATTCAGCAAAGGATTCGACCCGATGCCGCGTATCATTGGCACCAAGGACATATACGTAGCCCGCCTTAGTCCAGCTCTTGGAAACGCCAAATCTTTCCCTTGCAGCTAAGAATATGTCATGCCGCCCCTTTGTTAAAAATTCAGACAAGGTGATGCCCGAACCTCTTAATTTGGCTTTAGAGAACCAAACTTTGCCAAACTTTGTCCCGAACAGCGAGGCTGCCAACCTTGAACAGGATATGCCGTGTTTTGCTTGCCACTGCTCGTCCCATCCTGTGGCACCGGCTGATGTCCGCCATTGTGAATTCAGTCATCTGGAGCCTGCTACGTACCACCTCAGTTATCACCTTGGCGGTATCTTCCTTCTACTCCTCACTCACGCCATGCAAAAGCAAGATCTTCCTCCGTCCACGCATCTCTATTTGGTCAACACTTTGGGCTAGAAGCTCCACCTGACTCTGAAGGTTGTTGAAAGCTTGCGAGATGAAAGTCCGGAAGATAGCAAACTCCGCTGCTAGGCTGGAACTTGTGACAGGTGATGGTGGGGCCTTCTGCAGTTCAGCCTCAAAGACGGACATGCGTGTGTGAAATAACTCCTTGAGATCACTCAAAGTGCTTGCCAGCGAATCCATAGTGGTGAAATGATATTAATAGTGTTTTGAAAAGAAGATATTGTGAGGAGATAACGCTACACCAGCAGGTACCGATTATGAACTTTTAAAATATGTCATTAAATGACTGTATATATATGTATGAATATTATTATATTAAATTTTAATTAAGAGCGTTTGTTTTTAATGCAACTGGTACAACTACCCACATGAAAAAAAACGTATAGTACGGTATAGTTCTCGCCAAACTTCTTGGCCGCCCTGAAGTTAGCTACAATGGCTGCGCAGTAGGAAATCTCATACAAAAACAGCACCGTTTCGTGCCTCGCGCATCCGATACACCAACTTCAGGGCGGCCAATAAGTTTGGCCAGGGCTATAGACATATGGTTGTCAGTGTACAAAAACTATAATGAAAAATATAACTTAGACATTACATAAAATACATACATACAAATAAAATAATATACTAATATCAAATATAGAACAGAGAAAGGAGAAGAATAGTTACAGAGAAAGGTAATGTTCCTTCACCATTTTCTTAAATGTCGGCAATGTTTGCGCACGCCTTACCTCAATACGTAATGCATTCCACAAACGAGCTGCTTGAACCGTGAAAGATTTGTCGAAGAATAAGAATAAGAATAATTTATTAAAAGTAAATACGTTCACAAAAATGTACATTAGGTGCAGTAGTATTATTTCTAAAACAATGTTATAAATAGTGCTTATATGTAAACTATAACAAAAATATTTTATTACAACTGCTAGATTATATACAAGAATGCCTATGTTTGGTAGGGACCTGCCTGATATAGGTTCTTTCAAACCTGTGTTTCAGGCCATCACTTAACATAAAGCAATAATTGGGTCAATAAAATTATTAAATAAAATTAACCTATTAACAAACACAAAAATACAAAAATTGGTACAAAACACAAAAAAGAAACAAAAATTAAAAATAAATAAAAAGTAAATAATTTAAGTATGTACAAGTAGATATGAGGGTATTTCATAATCAAACAACAACTTCTAGAAGTTTTTCTGTGTCTTTGTAATTGAGTGTTCCTAAATAATCTGTTAAGGTAAAGCAACATTTTTTATATGTTAAGCTATAAACATCGAGTAACTTGTTGAGTCTATTATACAGAAAAGGTCCTAAAAATACATAAAACCGATTAATAAAAGCATGTTTGGTCTGTGGCATTGTGCATACCAGATCCTTCCGTCTCTTGTCGGAAGGAACTGGATCATAGGGAAGTGCAATGTGCTGTTGCAGTATTGTGTGAAAAATAAATAATTGGCGTACTGTAAGAACATTACATGCTTTGTAGAGCTGCTGTGTCGGAAATCGAAAAGGGCGAAAGGTAGCAACCTTTAGAATTGCTCTTTGAGCACGTTCTAGGGGAAGTAAAATTGAATTAGCCGCGCCACCCCAGGAAGTTATACAGTAGGTAAGAATGGATTGACACAACGCTAAATAAATCTGTTTAATTAATTTAAAGTCAGCTATGTTACGTAAATTCTTAAAAACATATATTAATTTGCGCACTCTAGTACATAGTAACTCGATATGTTTACGGAAATTTAGATTGGAATCAATAGTGACACCTAGATATTTCACATTGTCAGCTTTAACTAAAGCGGGGCAAGAACATGCAGTGTCAGCGTACGTGTTACAGTTATGCGCGTAAATATTTAGGTTAGTAAGCGGTGTGTTAGTATTCCTCATTGTAAATAAAATGTATTTGGTTTTATCTGAATTCAGTGTTAGAAGATTATTTTTGAGCCAATTAGACACCATATTAAAGCCATTCTGAGCATGTTCATAAACCTCAGCTCTTGATTTGGCTGCGAACAATAGAGCGGTGTCATCAGCATATGACATTATGACACCGTTTTGCATTGGCAGGCTACATAGGTCATTTATGTAGACTAAAAATAATGTAGGACCTAAAATACTACCCTGTGGAATTCCAAAACGACTATTAGTAAGATCAGAACTTGTATAAGGACCAATTTTGACACACTGTTGCCTATCGCTGAGATAATCAGAAAGCAGTAGAAGTTGCGTTCCTCTTATCCCAAGCGATTCAAGCTTCTGCAAAAGTGTATCACAAGAAATTGTGTCGAAGGCCTTGGCAAGGTCAAGAAAGATCCCAGCCGTATGCATTCCGTTATCTAAATTTGTACTAATATAATTAGTCATTTTGTTTACTGCTTGGCTAGTTGATCTTTTGGGCCTAAACCCAAATTGATTATCTGAAAGTAGTTTGTTATCTTCCAAGTATTTTATCAGTCTACTGTTGATAATTTTTTCTAAAATTTTTGAAAGGCCTGTTAACACTGAAATGGGTCTGTAGTTGTTCACACAGTTTTTATCGCCTGATTTAAAAATAGGTGTGACCACTGATTTTTTTAACAAATTAGGAAATATTCCTTTAATAAAGGAATATATATATGAAGGATGTGGAATGCATACGAATGCTTAATTTTAGGTTCTCCGATGATCTCAAGGACCGAGAATGTGTGTCACAGAGGAACTGAAAGCGTCCTTTAATATAAAAAGGACTAGAAGGATTAAAAAGCACATTATATAGCAAAGAAAGTATGTGGGCATTCCGGCGAAGGCGAATAGGAAGCCATTTGAGCTTGATTCGAAATTCAGAAACATGGTCATACTTGCGCAAGCCAAATATGAACCTGATACAGAGATTTTGAAGTCGCTCAAGCTTGTCCAATTGGTCTTGGGTGAGATCGAGACAGCTGGCATCAGCATAGTCCAGGATAGGGAGAAGAAGAGATTGTGCTATCGCAATTTTAGTGGTGATGGGAAGAAAGTTACGAAGCCGTCTCAGGGAGCCCGCAGACGCAAACAGTTTACGACTGACCTCCTGCAGTTGTTTGGTCCAGGAAAGGGTGCTGTCGATATAAATCCCCAGGTTCTTCACAGTCTGAGCTATAGGAACAATGGAGTTGTTGAAAGAAACCTGGGTAAGTGTCGCCCAATCAATCGTAGGGACCGTTCGGGAACTTCTCACAACAGCCACTTGAGTTTTCGTCGGATTAATCTTCAGCCCAAACTTAGTGCTCCAGTCACCAATTCCTTATTATTATTAATTAATTTAATAATAATAGGGATTTTACCTAACATTACTAATGTACCTATACTAATATTAAGTAGCGGTAAAGTTGTTAATACCTATCTATTCTTAGAACAAGAAGATTTTACAATATTATTCAATATTATATGACTAGGTTTACAGTGACAATATTTAATATTTCAGTTTCCTTTATAATGTTGATGTCATGGACCAAAAGATTAATACGGCATTATTTATAATGACCGGGCAATTTGAAAATGCCCAATATGAGTAGGCAATATGATGATAACTATTGAAATAATTAAATTGACCGGGCTTTCTGAATAATGCCCATCACTTATTAGGCCGGGCAATAAAAACATGTGTTATTTTAATTATTTTAATGGTGACATTGATTTTAACATAGCATATGTAAGTAGGTTTACTATTTAAACAACAAAGTCGATGGAACCCCGCTGCGTGGGGTTCCTATTTCTGTCTGCAGGGTCTAAAGTAACCTAACAGGAGATGACGGGAGCTGAGTTCGCTCGTTTAGCTCGCTTCAGCTCCTTCGAACCTAACCTATCCGTGTCGGGGTGTCCTAAACGCTCAAACTCGCTTTGCTCGCTCTTGGGCTAATTCATTGACCATAATTATCGAATTGCCCAACCGTTTCGTAACAATATTCATAAAGACCAGACAATGTGTTAGATATAGAAGTTTAAATCAGTATTCATTACATTGCCCGATTTGACTTGACTAGATACATAATGCCTGGGCATTATACATAGTGCCCTGATTAATCACTTGGTCCATGACATATACAATGGAATACTCTAAAACATATGATTAATAACAAAACAAACACACGCCATAGTATGTGGCAAACATGTTTGAGCCATTTCTGTTATTGTTATCCTGCATGCACTTATTATTATTTGTTGTATGTATACACATGTTTATGCAAATAAATATATCTGAATCTGAAACCTTACAAACAAAGGGGAGAGGGAAAAGGGCTCATTGCCTGTAACGCTAGCAGCATTGCCACGTTGAAGGGCAATGCTGATTCTTTGGCCGTAGAAAAGGCCAGCCCTCTGGTCACGTGAAGAGTCAACAAGCTTTTTGCTAATGTCTCGGAAAACTCGATAAGCACTCGGAGCTCATGGACCCCAAACTGCTCAAACATATAACTTCCAATAAGCTTGTTATATTTGCGCTGTTTGAGATTTTCTACACTAGCAGCAGCCGCCCCAGCACAGCCCGCCGATGTACTAAGAAGATGGGATGATGTAAGGGTATTGACTAGGTTTTGCTTCAAATGTTTTCTTTAAAATGTCACCGGCTCGATCTAACTGTTACGGCCGGGACAGTTTACCTAAAGCGTCTGCCCACTATTGAACTGCATAGAAAAAAACTGGCGAAGTGCTAGTCGGACTCTCGCAACAAGGGTTCCGTACAAACAGCTACATTTACCAAAATAATAGTATATTTCATAAACAATGATAGCACCGAACATAGCTCCAACGAAAAGATTGAGACAGGGACAGAACTAACTTTACCATTACCTTTTACTGAAAAGTAATACAACAAAAAAAAATGTAGGTAATGAAACTGTTGCATAATAAGGGGCATTAAAACATGAGAGTGGGTTTAAAAACTTCGCCTACGGCTCGGTTTTTAATAGTAACATACCAATGTTTTCATTTCTATATAAGTGCAGTTTCATACACTACTTTATCTACACTCATACATTGGGATTGAACCTACTGAATACCTTTTTTTTTGCATTTTCCATGGCATAAAGTCGTGATAGCAATTATCATATAATTTTCTCGACTTTGCAGGTTATTAGATTATATTTTCCATCGCCGCATCTAAAATATGGGGCGAAGTCAAATTTTCTTTACATTCACTGATATCAGACATTTTTAAGCATGAATTAAAAAACTCATGAAATTCAGTAGCAACACGTATGAATGGCGCCAAAACCTAGCACATCACCGAATTAACCGCGCATGCGCTAAAGCGGGCGTTGCCACAAACAATTAAAAATTGAAATCAAAACTTTTTTTAATAGGTACTATAAAAGTTGTGCACCCCATACAAAAATATAATTGATGGAAACTCCTTGGTGATATTAACTTCTTGGATTTGCCCTGTACCGTAAAAGATATTTTTTTCTTCATAGCTTTATTTTGTTAGAGAAAAAGTATTATAATAAGAATAGAATAGAATATACTTTATTGTACACAATAAAAGTTATACATCTATTTTATAAGAAAAACTTAATTATACGGGTACAAAGGCGGTCTTATCGCTGACAGCGATATCTACCAGACAACCTTTGGGTGGACTGAAAGAACTTATAATGAGAAAGGAGGTAGTCTGTGGTGTACTGTACATTAAAACATAAATATATACAAAACTATATTGTTACAATAAATACTATCCATAAACTTAAATACACAAATACTTACATATATACATACACAATATTACATGTTAACAAATTCAGAGAAAGGAGGGACAAAAAATAATAATTGAAAATAAATTTTGAATAATGATAAAAGAAATTAGATCCAGATATAAAAGCGTTAAGGAGAAAGGAAATGGTTTTTAACTAGGTTCTTAAAAGAAGCCAGTGACTGGGCTTGTCTAATAGGCAACGGCAACTCATTCCACAATCGCACAGCCTAGACGTAAACGATTTGTCGTAAAACTTAGTGGAATGAGCAGGCATCAAAAGTTTCAAATTCTATGATGATCTCAAGTATCTAGAATGTGTGTCATGGAGGAACTTAAAGCGTT
The DNA here is from genome assembly GCA_964057195.1 of Orthosia cruda. NCBI lineage: Eukaryota > Metazoa > Arthropoda > Insecta > Lepidoptera > Noctuidae > Orthosia > Orthosia cruda. The sequence continues at coordinate 1,297,809 of OZ059848.1, read as the reverse complement.
CTTTGAGATAAGAGGGGATTGTAGGAACAAACAGAATACTGTAGAGTAAAGATAAAATATGGGTATTCCGGCGAGAAAGATAAGATTCTATTTTTAAATTTCGGTATTGTTTTTGTAAAGTATGTCAATATAAACTCGTTTTGAACTTTATAATTCGAATATTACGATATGAGAGTAGCTAAAAACAACTTATGCACTGGACTGCAGTCGATGTATACACATGTACTTTATTTTTATTTTTTTTAATTTAGTTTGAAATTAACGGTTTTCGGATTTTTTCCTTTACTTGTGCTATAATACATTGTTTAATTAATATAAATTAATATCAAATTCAGACAATGTTGAATAGAGGAGTTCGGGAAACTTCATGATTCTAGGTCAATGGGGAGGACGGGGAGTACGGTAGTGATTCCCTTGCGATTCTATGAAAAAGACATGCTGAACCAAATGTTGTCTCACTTCAATTCAAATGGGATCCTGCATAGTCAACAGTTTGGTTTCACGAAAGGTATGTCGACAACGGACGCGGTAGTAAAACTTATCAGCCACATTTTGGAATCTTGGTAGAAGACCCAGGATGTCATTGGCATCTTCTGTGATATCTCAAAAGCGTTCGACTGCTTCGACCACAACACGCTGATCTTTAAATTACACCACTTCGGAATTCTAGGACAAACTGCTGATCTTGTGCTTTCCTATTTATCAAACAGACAGCAAAAGTAAATGTTAATGGGGCGACGTCCTCCGGGTCTCTACCCGGAGGACGTCGCCCCATTAACATTTACTTACACGCCCATCTTTACTAGAGAGTAAAGATGGGCATTTCCCAAGGTTCAATTCTCGGTCCTTTCCTTTTTCTTGTTTACATTAATGATCTCCCTTTTATGATGGCCAAATTATCGGATATAATTCTATTTGCAGATAATACTTCGCTAATTTTTAAAATAGATAGGAAAGATACGGATGTCTTACATGTCAACGAAAGTCTAATTATTCTCTCAAAATGGTTCGCAGCTAACAATCTTTTACTGAATGTGAAAAAAACTAAATGTCTTAAGTTCGCTTTACCAAATGTACCACAAAGTGCATTACCTATATTTAAATCTTGACCGCAAACATTTTGAAGTTATAACGGATACTGACTGGATTACTATCAATTCAAAATTGCAGTGGGGCGCTCACATTAGAATAGAATTGAATATACTTTATTGTACACCAAAAACTAAAGTTACACATCTCTTTTAATTCTTTCGGGTAGGTTAAGTTCAGCTGCATATGCATTAAGGAAAATAAGGCAGTTAACCGATGTAGCCACATCTAGGTTTCACCTTATATTTTGAAATGTATTTTGTATGTCCGCAAAAATCGAGGGCTTTTCAAAACTAGAAGCGGCTTCCATGATTTAAATACACGCAGTAAGCATGAAATTGTAATACCCAAATTCAGATTAACGAAAACTAGCAAGTCTTTTCTTATAAACCGTATACGCTTTTATAAAAAGTTGCCAAAATCAATTATAGAACTGACCGATGGAAAGTTCAAAGACTACATCAAATGTGTCCTTATTAAAAAAAGCATATTATAAAATCAAGGACTACGTTGAAGATAAAAATTTTGGCTTTAGCTCCTTCTGCGCATGCGGCTTCCCTGGTAACTCATAAACGGCACAAATAAATGGATGTATCTAACTATTCTTAATCTTATTTTTTCTTCTTTTAATTGGACTCTTTACAGTGGTTTTCAATCATCTTTATAGCCCTTTGCTAAGAATAGTTACAGCACTGATAACAACATTTGTGTCACATGTTAAATTTAGTCTTGTAATACATTTTTTTTTTACCTTTCTATAGATGCTTTTACCGATTATTTTGTGAATGTGTGTACATTGTAGTCCTTCTAGATTTCTAGATGCTTGTTGACATTTGTTTACTTTTTATCTCGTTTTTTCTTTTGTTTATATAATATATAATCATTTTTTTTTAGTTTCTTACGACTTATTGCCGGGCCTACGTTGTCCTCCCATATCTAGGTACTAATGCTGTAATATGGAAATATTGTAAAACCAAACCAGTTTTTAAAAGAGTAACCGTGGAGTTTCTTGCCGGTTCTTCTCCATAGGAAACAACCAACCCAACAACCAAACTTTGTTGTTTGGTCGTTGTCCAACTAAAAATAATGATTGGACAACTGCCCCTACCGAAGACCCTTCATCCAACTGATTTATTTCAATTATTTATATTAATATTCATCATTTCACGATTTTGAAAAATTCAGTAAGCTGATAAGCGTGTTTACTGTTTAGTGAAAGACACAGAACAAATAATGTTTTGGCAGAGTCGCATGCAAAACTGAGTTGTATTTTTTATTATTGATAGGCTTGCGTTTGTCCACTATCTCACCTGATGGTAAGCGATGATGTGGTCGACGATGAAGCACGCTTGCCTAGAAGAAACCTATTCACTCTTGACTTAAAGACTCCCAGATTGTAGCTATCAGGCAATACAGACTCCGGCAGGGAATTCCACTCCTTTGCTGTACGCATAATAAAAGAATTCCCAAAACGTTTGGTGCGTATGGGTGGGATGTCCACCATGTACCGATGACGCAACGCCGTACGTCTTGTAGTCCGATGATGGAACGGGCTAGGAGGAATTAGTTCATGCAATTCCAAAGCACACTCCCCGAAATGCAAACGATAAAAAACCGACAGACTGGCAACTCGGCGCCGATGTTCGAGGTTCAGGAGCCTAGATTCGGCCAATACTTCATTGTCGATGAGCCTCTTAGCCCGTCTTTCGATCGCATCAAGTGCATCCAGCTGGTACTTGGCAGATCCGTCCCAGAGATGAGAGCAGTATTCCATGCATGATCGAACTTGCGCTTGATATAAGTTGAGCACCTGTTCTGGCGTGAAGTACCGTCTTACCTTCGCGAGGATCCCCAATTTTTTGGCAGCCAGCTGAGCTTTTGCCTCAATGAATGGACCAAAATTGAGCGTCGATGTCAACGTGATGCCAAGAATCTCAAGATGGTCAGTTATAGGCACGGTCACACCTCTGAAAGAAGGAGCCGGGTGGAATTGGCTCCTTTTAGCGGAAAAAGACACGCCTGGGTCTTAGCGGCATTGAACTTGACCAGATTGGCATCGCCCCATTCGGAGACTGCCTCCAAGGACAGATTCAAGCGCCCAACCATGGCCTTCCGGTGAGACTGGATCTGAGGTCCAGTAGCGCGCGCGTCGGACACGTATCTCTCAGCTACAGTGCTGTCGTCTGCATACCCAAAGGTGCCGGGTTTTAGCAGATCATTTATGTGCAGCAAGAACAACGTTGCTGAGAGTACCGACCCCTGTGGGACCCCGGCATTAATATCCAGTAGTTCAGACAAGTGGCCATCAATAACCACTCGAATGGACCGGCCCCTCAGGAAGTCTGCAATCCAATCGCACAGACCACTGGGCAAACTGAATGAAGGAAGCTTACCAATAAGGCTTTCATGCCAGACCCTGTCAAAAGCCTTCGAGATGTCGAGGGAGACGGCAAGCGCTTCCCCTTGTCTCTCTATGGCCTCACTCCAGATGTGAATGGCATACGCTAGAAGATACCCAGTCGACCGATTTTGGCGGCAGCCATATTGGCGGTCACTGAGGATGTCGTTAGCTTCTAGGTATGCCAGGAGCTTGGAATTAAGCACTCGTTCCTTACTCTTGCAGAGGATGGACGTTATTGAAATGGGTCTGTAGTTGGCCGGGTCAGCCCGACTGCCCTTCTTGGGCACAGGCTGAACGTTAGCTTGCTTCCAGGCATTCGGCACTTTACCCGTCTCATATGAAAGGCGAAACAGGCGTGTCAGGATCGGAGACAATTCAGGCGCACAGGTTCTGAGAACAATTGCTGGAATTCCGTCGGGGCCACTAGCTTTGTTCACGTCAAGATTGCGCAGCACCCTACGAACGTCCTTTTGATGTATGCGAATGTCCGACATACTCGTCTCGCAACAATCAGGAGAAGGAGTGGGCCGTGCGTCACCAGAATCCAGACGCGAAGATTCCGCAAAAAGAGAGGCAAACAAGTTTGCTTTCTCCTCAGCAGAGTGGGCCAGTGACCCGTCGGGCCTCAGCAGTGGTGGTAGTGAGGGACGGCAGAAGTTCGATTCAACCGACTTAGCCAGGGACCAAAACGCTTTACTACCCGCTGGGTAGGAAGCAAGTTTGGTCCCAATACGGCTTATGTGGTCAAACCGAGATCTTCGCATCACCTTCTTCCAGGACTTGGCAGCCCTATTGTAGGCTCTCTTGCGCTGACCCACGTCGCCCGCTTTGCGCTTCCGAGCGTCGACCCATGCCAGGTACGCCTCATGTTTGAGCGTGTTGGCGCGCTTGCACTCGGCGCCAAACCATGACCGGTCAGCGCTAGACATTGCAACGTCAGAGAACGGAATGAAGTACTCCATTCCCTGACGCAACACATCCGACACGGCGTCCGCGCACGACGAAGGATCAACCAAAGAGAAGCAAGTAGGCTGCCAAGGATACGATGCGAAAAAAGAACGCATCCCATCCCAATCTGCTGACTTGTACCGCCAAACCCGCCGAGCGCCTCTTGGGCTGGGATCGGGTGGGGAGTGGACGGATACAGACTTCACCAGACAATGGTCGGAACTACCCAAAGGTGAAGATACCGACACCGAGTAGCGGTCTGGATCTGTAGTCAGCAGAAGGTCCAAGCAATTGGCTGTGTGCGAATCAACATCCGGCACCCTCGTTGCCCCCTGGACCAGCTGTGCGAGATTTAACGCAAGCGCAAGCTTTTTCGTCTCCCGCCCAGCATGATCAGTGCGCTGGTACGGGAAAAGCCACTCCTGGTGGTGGGCATTGAAGTCCCCCAGTAACACCAATTGGGCAGAAGGGTACCGCTGCTGTGCCGTATCAGCCGCCTCACTAAGGTATTCAGTGAGCCTGGTTGTCTCCTGATCCCCACTGTGCGAGCGGTAGACACAGGCGTAAACAATTTTATCAAGGCCCATGTCCACCAAAGCCCACAGCACAGAGAACCTAGATTCCTCAAGGTTTCGGAGACGCCGATAACAGATGTCGTCTCGGGCGTACATGCATACACCCGCGCGTTGCTTAAAATTGTGCTCCAGGGTATACCCTGGGTATGTTAGGTACGATACATCTGACGGACATCTGATCTGCGTCTCCGAAAGAAAAAAGAGAGCCGGCTTATCAGTCTCTAGGTGATGATGGACTGCTATGAGATTTGAGTGCAGACCTCTGATGTTAGTGAGGTGCACTTTGAGTGGGAGGGGGTGCAGCCGCTGTTCAACTTTGAACATTTTTCTCTTTTTCATTATTTGAGTGAGTGAAGAAAGGTTAGGAGAGGGAAGTGAGATGTGGCTCCACGCTGCTTACCTTCAGACACGCACTGAATGGACGCCATCATTGGGGGACTAGTCTGGAGACTGCGGGGACGCCCGAGCCCCCCCGGGAATGACCATCGGGCCCTCCCTTCTGGTCGCCAACCAGCACGATGGTGCATTCCGGGCTTTTTCGTCAGTCGGCAGCCTTTCGTGTGGGGCTGGCACACTACTTGGGCCCCCAACTACCTGCGGTCGGCCAGCGGTGCACCGTGCCTCGGATCCCGCTACCCTCCGCGACCAGTCACCCGATACGCCCATAACAGCACGTGCCAGGCTGGTCTGTCTGCAATGGAACCTCCATCTCGACCCATTTCCTGAAGTGGCTACACCGGGCATCGCACCGGAACACGGCTAGGCCGCTTGGCGGTACGTCTTTGCCCGGTGGGTGGACACAAGCCTTCGGCCGAAGCCTACCACCAGTTATTGTCACCTGATTGGCACCACCCGGGGACCACGTGTAGGGTATCGCATGGGGTACTTTCCTACGGACGTGGGTGACTCGGCCCCCAAAAATTTTAAATACGAAAAATGTCAACATGTTGCGGCTTCTAAACGTGTTAGAAAAATAATAACCCTTGCAAAAATAAGAGAAGTTACAAAAAGGTAGCTCTCAGTCAAAAATGCCAAGTTGAAAATGATGATTACATCATGGAGATACAGTTACAAGTGTTTCCTGGTGATATAACTGTTGGGCATACTTTAGAAAAACAAAGTATTTTTTTTATCTTTCTTAATTAATTACAGTGTTAATTTGATTGATAATTTAGCTGTTAACGTCCCACTGCTGGGCCTTTTCGAGTGCCACTTCAATTTACGTTATTTATATATTAATATAAATTAATAAAATAATTAAGTTGGCCCAATCATTATTTTAGTTGGACAACTGCCCCTACCGAAGACCCGTAGTCCAACTAGTTGGACATTACTCGTATAGTTGGACCACAACCCCTAAAAGCTTTTGTCGACGTTTTATAAGTGCCCATGTAGGCCTATGTGAAATAAAAATTAATATTTGGATTGATTTTGATTTGTCAAATTTGCGACATAAATTACGGTATCTCTTGATTGCGTTGGTCTAGAAGTTTTCCACAGCTCCAAGACTTTTCAGATAAAGATATGGGGATATGATATTAATTTCAACTTGATACTTCCAGGAATGTCTAAGAAAAAGGTCTTGACAGACGGAACATCGGATTTTAGTTTATTTTTCTGTATGTACAAATATATTTTTTTCGGATTTTTTCCTTAACTTGTGCTATAAGAAATTGTTTCATGCCAAATTTCATGATTCTAGGTCAACAGGAAGTAGGTACGCTATAGGTTTTGATGCCCTTCGATTCATCAAATTTGCGACATAAATTACGGTATCTTTTGATTGCGTTGATCTAGAAATTTGTTTTTTTCACAGCTCCAAGGGGTTGCAGACCTGAGTATCATATACTTTCAATTTGTGTTCTCTTTATGTATTTCATTGTGTGTACATTAATTATAAAAACTTTTTAACAAAAAATCAAACCGACTTTCAGAACAAAAAAACTACAAACCAAAAAATAACTTTCTTTTCCGAAGTCGGTGTCTTTTGTACCCATTTTTTTTCAGTTTTTCGACACCGACTTCGGAAAAGAAAGTTATTTTTTGGTTTGTAGTTTTTTTGTTCTGGAAGTCGGTTTGATTTTTTGTTAGAAAGTTTTTATTTTTCTCTTTTTAGTTATGGTAGGTACCTGCAATTAACATGATTATCATTTATAGCCAAAGTACATCTCATGGCGATTCCAATAAGCCCAAACACGACTAGAATACATTGTTTTATATTAGAGTTCCAGTGGCTACCTTCTGGCTTCATCATCAGATCAGTTCGATGGTGCCATTTTTATCAGTACCTTTTATTTATAAGTATTTGCTTCATTATAGTCGGTTAACTATTCGAGATATCTTATGCCCGTGACATATTTAGCATTTACTCAATACTCAATTCGTTTATTGCATTCCACAATGTGAACTTAGGTGGTAGGTACATAAAGATACATACAATAGTTTTGGAGCATTGTGGGCCCTGTCGGGCATAACAACATAAAAATTAGGAGGAGGGCTATTATAAATATTTGTTCACAACTTCAATTAATATAATGTATATATTAATTGAAGTTGTGAACATTTAGGAGTTACAGTGGCCATCTGTCGTCTTCTTCATCAGTTCCACTTCACCAAATGATACTTTCTGAGTGCAAATGATTGCATTGTTGATGAAAATACCAAAATCGCTATATATTTGCCTATAATATTTGAGGAGTTCCCTCGATTTCTCTAGGATTCCATCATCAGATCCTGACCTGATGATTATGGGACCAACTAGGAAGTATATCCATTCAAACAAAAGAAGAATTTTTGAAATCGGTCCAGGCGTCTTTGAGTAATCGGGGAACATACATAAAAAAAAAAAAAAAGTTTCTGACGAATTGAGAACCTCCTCCTTTTTTTGAAGTCGGTTAAAAATAAATAAATGATCTTCAGGTACCTACGTGGTTATGTTAAGTGAAAATCGTAGTAGTGTCTAAGTTACTATAGGACTTACTATAGGACATACATATACATATAGGTGAGAATAGGTCCCTTCCAATATACTTAAATGCGCGAAGCAGGGACTAAATACTTACCTTGTACTTTCATAGATCTGACATCGGAAGAGTCAGCATAATGTTTCCAATGTTGGAACACGGACTAATCTCCCCATTCTAAGACGGAGTGGGTTTAACTTTTCATGGTATGATCTTATTCTTCATTGTTTTGAGAGCAGTGGTGAGTGAATAATTTACACAAACAAAAGAGCCGGTCTGGGCTCGAACCTCAGTTGCTATTGTGCCACTTCTGCCCCGCATTGATATCGCAGAACTACATAATTATTTATAAGTATATATAATACAATACTCTGATGGAATGGTACAGTCTAGTTAGTCGAAAAAGCGTCCATTGTTTGAAACTTTCTTGGCGAAAAGGATTCATAATTGCCACTGGAAAATAAAATTTGCCACGTCATACTGGTAGGTCATTGTCCTTGAGTATTGTTTCATTGGATTCAAGGAATACCCAGTGTAAACAGTGACGGCCCAGCGATGCACTCATGACTAGGTAATTATGTTATGTACTAGTACAACTCTCATCAGAAAGACATTAGCCATTTAAGGCTGTATGCAGAAAGAACTTAAAACAGTATTTGAGACGAACAAGACGTGTGTGAAAATAACTTTTAAACACAAAAATTTAACCGACTTCCAAAACAGAACACTACAAAGCGAAAAATATATATAATATAAAAAAGTTTTTTATTTTTCTGTTTTCAGTTTTGGTATCTCCAATTACCATGAAAACCATTTTAACCGACTTCCCAAAAAGGAGGAGGTTCTATGTTCGACATTATGTCTGTTTTTTTTTTTTGTGTATGTTCACCGATATCTCCGTCAATTGTGGACTGATTTTGAAAATTCTTTTTTGTTTGAAAAAGTATGTTCCGAAATTGGTCCCATTTTAATTTGGTCATGATCTGATGAAGAACTTCGGAGATATACAACAGAACTCTTCAATAAATAACGGCAAATCACTCGGGATTGCTGCAATTGCATGTCTGTTTATAGTTTATACCATTTCATAATATAACATCACGCCAGTACGCTCTTAAGGGGTATGCAGATCTCTCATTTCACCGGTTATATTCAAATTTCATGAAATCTATTCTGGCGTTATAGTTACCTTACTAACTTGCCTATTAGGTAGGACAACTAAAAAGTGAAAAATAAAAAAACTTTTTTGCAAAAAAATACTACCGACTTCCAAATACAAAACTACAAAGTGAAAAATAACTTTATTTTTCGAAGTCAGTGTCCATAACGCAAAGAAAATGGTACCTACAAAAGACACCGACTTCAAAAAATAAAGTTATTTTTCACTTTGTAGTTTTGTATTTGGAAGTCGGTAGTATTTTTTTGCAAAAAAGTTTTTTAATTAAAGTATACCTCATGACGATACCAATAAGCCCAATTACGACATGGATACATTGTTTTTTTCGGAGTTCCAGTGCCTACCTTCTGATTTCATCATCAGATCAGTTTGATGGCACCATTTTCATGAGTACTATTTATTTATAAGTACCTATTTGCTTCACCATAGTTGGAAAACTATTTGAGATATCTTATACCTTTGACGACATTTTTATCATTAAGGAGTTCCAGTGGCCACCTTTGGTCTTCTTCATCAGTACCAGTTTACAAAATGATACTACCTGAGTGCAAATGATTGCATTGTTGATAATAATATCGAAATCGCTATATGTATGCCTATAATATTTGAGGAGTTCCCTCGATTGCCATAGGATCCCATCATCAGATTCTGACTTGGTGACAATGCGGTCACTTCGAGAGTATACCCTTTCAAACACAAAAATAATTTTGAAAATCGGTGAACATTCATTAAAAAAATATATATAAATATACAGTATGCCGAGAGTGGCCTACAGGTCCAGAGCAGATTGGAGGTGTGGTGGCACAGACTGGAGAGTGTTAGCTTGAAATTGAGTAGAACCAACACAGAATATTTGTTCTGCGATTTTGGAGCCAGTTCCGTGCTTATACTCTCGCTGGAACACCCATAACGATCTGCTCCGACTGCCGGTACCTAGGGTCGCTTGTCCAAGGCGATGGCGTGGTAGACTGAGACGTAACGCACTGGATCAACTCGGGATGGATTAAATCCTTTGTTCGCATAAGGACAGATTCTCGGCGACAGGTCACTGCAAGAACTTGCGACCCACGGATGCCTCTCAAGTTAAAGAGGAAAATTTTCTAGTCCGTGATTAGACCTGTCGAACTGCGTATGGATCAGAATATTGGGCTGTGAAAAAGATGGTTGAAAAGAAATTGCATGTAGCAGATAGGAGAATGTTACCTATTAGCAGTGTTTTTGTATTTATTTGTTGTTAATTTTGCAAACCTGCTAAAGCCGCGTTGGTTTGCGTCACTTGATTAACGGACAATGACACTATGCGTCAGTGTAATCATTTTAGCGTAATATCCAGTACAGAAGGACCTACGTAGCTTCCTAGCTACTTATATGGTCATATTTGCGCAGATGACTAAAGAACTAATTGGAGTTACATAAGACAATTTGCAAACAGTCCCGAGTTATAAATTCTTGCTGTAAAACTAAAATGGCTAACCCTGGTTGGGGAATTTTGTGGCGGTACCCAACTAAAGGTCAGTTTCTAATATTAGATAGGTGCCTTCGCAGAAGTTGTTTTGGAATATTACCAATGAATCTTCCTTGTGGGGAGAATAAGGGTTTGAATGTCTATCTTAGATGGAAGATCTTCTTTTCGTATTGCGTTACATTTTTTATCATACTGGGCCCAGTAGGTTGTCACGTTAATTGCAGTATTAGAGGCATTTTTCAGATCATCAAGGTGCAGGGAAATTGACATTTGCGCCATTCCAGCAAATAGGACAGAACAGGAGCACCCGTACTCGCACTGTGTATTTGATGGATCAATAATACGATGAAACATATACTATAGTCATAGAGACTTATACAATATAAAAAGTTAATTCAAAAATCTAAAACCCGACTGCTTATGAAGCGAACTAAAAGACGTAAACAAGAAAAAAATCATGCTGTGCAGTCGGAGTACATCTGGTTTTGGTCAGCCAGCTCGTGAATATGTATCCTCCGGCTGCATGATTTTCTTCAAGTGTAGTCTTTTTTATTCGCTTCTTAGACAGTCGGGTTTATTGAGTTAACTTTATTTATTTATAACTTTTTAGTTATTTTTTTTTTCGAATTAATTACATTTAAACATATAAGTGTTGTATATATTTTTGAAACCACCACTTAAAACCTATTATTTTGTTACCCCACACGATGGGTAAGGAAGTAAAAAACAATTAGGCCCCCACAATATGGCGCCTAAAATCTGCCATTTTTCTATTTTCCAATTTTAATGTAACCAGTAACACTTGCAATTTTAAGACGAATCGGTTGACGTAAGAATAATTAAAATCAGCCCACGCGTTTTTGTCTCTAGAACGCAATATAGGAACAAACATACATACATACATGCATACATACATAGACTGGTAAACACATTACCCTCCTTCGGCAGTCGGGTAAAAAAAAAGTTGTTATTAAAACTTATTTTTATGGAGTTTGGCAATGCTTGACAGTTTTCCTGTAGGAACAGATAAATGAAAAGATCAAAAATCTATCGCATCTCCTCTCCATCACTATCACTATTTATTTATGTATTCATTAAACAATAAACTCAAATAATTTTATATAATTTCTCATATTAATCACTTGGATTCAAATTTGTTTGTTACAGGTATTTGTTTTACAGACAGTTCTTATAATATTATTCACTAAATAGGGATCACTCGGAAGATTATTCTCAATACAAAACCAACTTCATATTCAGGGGAAAATCTATAGTTTTGTTACATGGCAAAATATTAAAGGAAAGTAAAAATAGTCCTAACAGTTATCTGGATAATTCAGTGCTATTAAATAATAAGTAATTAATGTATCAAACAATCAATCACAATAACTGTAGTAATTTACAGGGAAATAAACATTACCTATTAATTGATTAGTTGTAAATATGCGTCACAAAATATGCTACCTTTTAACTTATATATTGTGTTAAACATACCTACAATACATTCAGTAACCTCATGTTTTTTTTTTGTATAGGGGACAATCCCACTGCTCTATGCCCAAACCACTGCAACTCCTGAAAGCCAGAATCAACAGTGGCAACCACCAGAAAAGCGCCGAGGCAATGAAGCTCAACGAAGTCCCGGAGAATGAATTTAACTGTCTTGGATCTCGCAACGAAATTAATCAGAAAATAATGATGTAGGAAAAATACAAATTTCCACTTCCCTCCATATCAAGCAGGAGACAGAACAAATAAGGCCAATAGGCACAAAGGGACGTTTACAACTGGGATAAGCCCAGTTGCCTAGCACCACGGATAAAAAATTGCATTAATATTAATCGGTCCTAATTTTGTGAGCTGTTATATTTGATTCCAATAAGGTATGGCAAAAACGCTTCAAAGTATTGCCAAAGAAGCCTGTACATTATTCAACATAGTATTGCCAAAGAAAAGCTCATGAACCTCATGTTTATAATAGCTCCCTAAATTATATCCATAATTATCATATAAGGAAATGTTGTCGGGTAACCCATCGTGACGAATAATAATTTTTCACCATATGACAAACCATTACTTAAACTTTTCGAATGTTACGCGTCATACCAAAATGAGCTGTAAAATAAAATATGTACCTACCTAAAGGAAAAGTCCTGTAAAAATACTTGGAGCATTGCTACAGGAACAATAATTACATTCCTACCTCGTTTTTACCCAATGGAATATCCAAATTACTTAATTAAGTCTAAGCACATGCACAGCGCATGTGCTTAGTGCGACAGTACTAAGTAGATACGTAGAAGGATACGATAAGCTCATAAGAATTAATTTTATAACGATCCATTTTCAACTTACATTGCCCACGCAAATCGCACCAATATGTCGTCAGCGTAAAAACATAACAAAGATTAGTCATTGTAGATATCTACGTTACAATGCAGTCATTACATCGTAATCAATGTATTGACGTATTGTGTATAATTATATTAAGTATTGTCCCAAGCAATGTTAGCTGCTCTTACGAAGAATTGGGAACGGAAAACTTACTAATATTATAAAAAAAACTTTTTGCAAAAAAATACTACTGACTTCCAAATACAAAACTACAAAGTGAAATATAACTTAATTTTTAAAGTCGGTGTCTTTCGTAGGTACCATTTTTTTGCGTTATGGACACCGACTTTAAAAATTAAGTTATATTTCACTTTGTAGTTTTGTATTTGGAAGTCAGTAGTATTTTTTTGCAAAAAGTTTTTTTTATTTTTCACTTTTTAGTTGTACGTACCTAATAGGCAAGTTAGTAAGGGAACTATTTCGCCAGAATAGATTTCATGAAACTTGAACATAACCGGTGAAATGAGAGATCTGCTCACCCCTTAAGAGCGAACTGGCGTGATGTTATGTTATGAAATGTTATAAACAACAAACAGACATGCGATTGCAGCAATCCCGAGAGATTTGCCGTTATTTATTGAAGAGTTCTGTTGTATATCTCCGAAGTTTTTCATCAGATCTTCACCAAATTAAAATGGGACCAATTTCGGAACATACTTTTTCAAACAAAAAAAGAATTTTCAAAATCGGTCCACAATTGACGGAGTAATCGGGGAACAAACACAAAAAAAAAAAAAAAAAAACAAACTTGAAGTCGAACATAGAACCTCCTCCTTTTTGGGAAGTCGGTTAAAAACAAACATGAAGACAAACATAGAACCTCCTCCTTTTTGGGAAGTCGGTTAAAAACAAACATGAAGACAAACATAGAACCTCCTCCTTTTTGGGAAGTCGGTTAATAAATGTGAAAATTTGGATGGACGGATTTCAATCACGCCTAATGGCTGACCGGATCTGGATGAAATTTGGCACAAAGATAAATTTTAGTCTGAATAGCACATAGACTATTTACCCGACTGCCGAAGGAGGGTCATGTGTAATAATGTTGTTTTATACCTATACTAGCTTTCCGCCCGCAGCTTCGCCTGCGTGGACTACAGGATTTTGGCTGTTTCATTTATTCCAGTTTTGGCGGGATATTCCAAATTATTACCCAAACATATTAGACCACAAAAGTTTCTGAATCCAAATAAATTAATATAAAAAAAATCAAACCGACTTCCAGAACAAAAAACTACAAAGCAAAAAATAAATTTCTTTTCCGAAGTCGGTGTCGAAAAACGGGAAACAATGTACAAAAGACAGTTTTTTGTTCTGGAAGTCGGTTTGATTTTTTGTTAAAAAGTTTTTATTTTTCTCTTTTTAGTTTTGGTAGGTACCTCCAATTAACATGATTATCATTTATAGCCAAAGTACATCTCATGGCGATTCCAATAAGCCCAAACACGACTAGGATACATTGTTTTATATAAGAGTTCCAGTGCCTACCTTCCGGCTTCATCATCAGATCAGTTCGATGGTGCCATTTTCATCAGTACCATTTATTTATAAGTATTTGCTTCATTATAGTCGGTTAACTATTCGAGATATCTTATGCCCGTGACATATTTAGCATTTAGGAGTTCCAGTGGCCATCTGTGGTCTTCTTCATCAGTTCCACTTCACCAAATGATACTTTCTGAGTGCAAATGATTGCATTGTTGATGAAAATACCAAAATCGCTATATGTTTGCCTATAACATTTGAGGAGTTCCCTCGATTTCTCTAAGATTCCATCATCAGATCCTGACCTGATGATTATGGGACCAACTAGGAAGTATACCCTTTCAAACAAAAGAAGAATTTTTGAAATCGGTCCAGGCGTCTTTGAATAATCGGGGAACATACATAAAAAAAAAAAAAAAAAACCGACGAATTGAGAACCTCCTCCTTTTTTTGAAGTCGGTTAAAAATGAGCATAAAATCAATTGCCTTCTTGTTCTAATAGAGAGCGCTGGGTTTTTATGGCGGAGGTGGGATAGATTTCTATGGGGAGTTACAAATACTCGAAAGCTACTTTGATTTAAATTTTTAACCGACTTACCAAAACGGAGGAGGTTCTATGTTCGACTTTATGTATGTTTTATTTTTTATTTATGAATTGTAACCTGTCCACAATTCACCGATATCTCCGTCAATTGTGGACCGGTTTTGCAAATTCTTTTTTTTTTTAAAGTGTCTGTTCCGAAATTAGTCCCATTTTAATTTGGTGAAGATCTGATGAAGAACTTCGGGGATATACAACAGAACTCTTCAATAAATAACGTCAAATCTCTCGGGATTGCTGCAATTGCATGTCTGTTTATTGTTTATACAATTCATAACATAACATCACGCCAGTACGCTCTAAAGGGGTACGCAAATGTGTACAGCTCAGCTTGGTACACTCTCATTTCACCGGTTATGTTCAGTTTCTTATATTCGGGTAATCTATTCTGGCATTATAGGGACCTTACTTAACTTATGATTATGAATAATTTCCTTCCTCGTGGTCGCGATTTAGAATGGCTTGACGTAGATTACACGCGCTTGGAGGTTACCAGCAATTTTTTTTAACCGACTTTCCAATAAAGAGGGGGTTCTATGTTCGGCTGTATATTTGTTTTATTTTGGGTATTTTCACCGATTTTCCCGCCAATTGTAAACCGATTTTGAAAATTCTTTTTTGTTTAAAATAGTATGTTCCCAAATTGAACCCCTTCAAATGTGTTGAAGATCTCATGAAAAACTTCGGAGATCCAACATATACAACATTACTCTTTAATAAACAACGGCAAATCTCTCGGTATTGCAGCAATTGCATGACTGTTTATTGTTTACGCCATTTCATAACATAACATCACGCCAATACGCTTTAAAGGGGAACGCATAGGGGTATCCCTATAACGAAGGAACAAAAACAGGCACAGAGACTGCCGAAATTAAGGTTATTTTCATTTTGTAGTATTTTTATTTGGAAGTCAATTCATTCATTTATTTTGTAATAACGTTTTTTGTATCAGTTTACTTCACAAGTGTCGAAACAGCACTGACATTTTGCCGCCATAAGCAAAAATTATAGCATCTGCCGATAGAGTGATGAGTTTTCCGCGATCCTTTACAGTCTAGATATGGTTACTCCAATTTGCTCACGCTAACAAAGACGTCATCAGGAAGTTAGAATTTAATTAAGCACGCATCGTGTATAGCGCATTGATGGTTTTTCCGTCTGGTGCCGAAATGATCAGGCTGCTATTAGTACAGACTCTGGAACAGGCACAGTAGAATTGCCCATGTACAAAGTAATTTCCTTTAAATCTTTGCCTTAATGACTGACCCTGAGTTTAATTTATGATCTTTCAAAGCAGACCTCTATTGTAATCGTTAAAACTCAAAGACATAGTCAAAGGGAAATCACCACGTATTCGTGGTATAAAATTCCCTCGAGCACGGTACTCACAGTGGCCTCTATAATATATTTGTGCAGTATTTTGATAACAAACAATTTATTTTACATTCAAACTTTAACACCCCTTTAAGGGATTAAATTAAAGAAATCCTTGAATACGTATTTGTTTAATTATATAGAAGAGCAGAAATGCTCAATTTCTAGTAATTTTGTTAATAAACAATTTATTTGTCATACAAACTTTAACACCCCTTTATACCTCTTTAAGGGATGAAGTTCAATAAATCCTTGCATACGTATTTGTTTAATTGTATAGAACAGCAGAAATGCTAAATTTAAAGTACTGTTGATAATAAACAAAAGCTTTTTCGTACAACCTTTAACACCCCTATATGGGATGAAATTCTAAAATTCCTTGTATACGTATTTCTTTAATTGTATTCTAGAGCATAAATACAAATTCTAAAGTAAATCGATTATAAACGTTTTATTTTTCATTCAATCGTTGACACCCCTTTATACCCCTTTAAGGGATGAAACTCAAAAAATCCTTAAATATCTGTTTCTTTTATTATGTAGAAGAGCAGAAAAACTATAAATCAAGTAATTTTGATAATAAACAATTTATTTTTCATTCTTTATACCCCATAAAGGGGTGTTAACGATTGAATGAAAAATAAAACGTTTATAATCGATTTACTTTAGAATTAGTATTTATGCTAATGAATACAATTAAAGAAATACGTATACAAGGAATTCTAGAATTTCATCCCATATAGGGGTGTTGATAATAAACAAAATATTTTTCATACAAACTTTAACACCCCTATATGGGATGAAATTCTAAAATTCCTTGTATATGTATTTCTTTAATTGTATTCAAGAGCATAAGTACTAATTCTAGAGTAAATCGATTATAAACGTTTTATTTTTCATTCAATCGTTGGCACCCCTTTATACCCCTTTAAGGGATGAAACTCAAAAAATCCTTAAATATCTGTTTCTTTTATTGTATACAAGAGCAGAAAAACTATAAATCAAGTAATTTTGATAATAAACAATTTATTTATCATTCAATCGTTAACACCCCTTTATACCCCTTTAAGGGATGAAACTCAAAAAATCCTTAAATACCTGTTTCTTTAATTGTATAGAAGAGCAGAAATACTAATATCAACTAATTTTGATAATAAACAATTCATTTGTCATACAAACTTTAAAACCCCATTTTACCCCTTTAAGGGATTAAATTCAAAAAATCCTCAAATACGTGTTTCTTTAATTGTATTGAAGAGCATAAATACTAATTTTCAAGTAATTTAGATAATAAACAATTTATTTTACATACAAACTTTAACACCCCTTTTTAACCCTTTAAGGGATGAAATTCAAAAAATCCTGTAAGACGTATTTTATTATTTTAAACTAAGATGCTAAATACCACATCTCAATTATTTCAAATTAAAAATGACAGAGTTTCATACAAACTTTATACCCCTATTTTACCCCTTTATGGGATGAATTTCCAAAAATCCTTTCTTAAATGACGCCTACAGTATAAACTCAAAATCCTCCCAAAATTTCAAACTTCTATCATTAGTGGTTTAGGCTAGGCGTTGATATGTCAGTCGGGACATTGCCTTTTATATATATAGATAGATGTAGTAAAGCAGTGCTGGGTGCATCGTCCTCACGTATATGAATTTATTAATGTACTAGCTTTCCGCCCACAGCTTCGCCTGCGTGGACTACATGATTTTGGCTGTTTCGTTTATTCCAGTTTTGGCGGGATATTGCAAATTATTATCCAAACATATTAGACCACAACATTTTCTGAATACAAATAAATTGATATAAAATGAGCATAAACTGAACTGCCTATGTGTTCTAATAGAGAGCGCTGGGCTTTTATGCCGGAGTTCTCGTGGGATCGATTTCTATGGGGAGTTACAAATAGTCGAAAGCTACTTTACTTTATATTTTTAACCGACTAACCAAAAAGGAGGAGGTTCTATGTTCGATTTTATTTATGTTTTTTTATATTTGTTGACCGATATCTCCGTCAATTGTGGACCGGTTTAAAAAAATCTTTTTTTGTTTATGTGTTTATGTTCGACTTTATGTATGTTTTTTTTACGTATGTTCACCGATATCTCCGACAATTGTGGACCGGTTTTAAAAATTTTTTTTTTTTTGAAAGAGTATGTTCCGAAATTAGTCCCATTTTAATTTGGTGAAGATCTGATGAAGAACTTCAGAGATATACAACATAACTCAATAAATAACGGCAAATCTCTCGGGATTGCTGCAATCGCATATCTGCTTAGTGTTTATACCATTCATAACATAATATCACGCCAAAGTAAAACAAAAGGCGTACGCAAATGTGTACAGTTCAGCTTGGTATACTGTCATTTCACCGGTTATGTTCAGTTTATTATATTCTGGTAATCTATTCTGGCATTATAGGGACCTTACTTAACTATTTGCCTATTAGGTAGGTACAACTAAAAATTGAAAAATAAAAAACTTTTTCCAAAAAAATACTACCTAATTCCAAATAAAAACCTACAAAGTGAAAAATAACTTTATTTTTGCAAGTTATTTTTCACGTTGTTGTTTTTTATTTGGAAGTCGGTAGTATTTTTTTTGCAAAAAAAAATTTTTGTGTCCTGCTACCGACACGATAGAAAATTAATACTGGGTGGCGCAAAAAATATCACCCGATGTTCTTCTGCTGTAATTTTTTATGTTTGGAAAACTTTGGCTCTTTTTTTGGATAATGTTTATTTGGTTTCTTAATATTCTTTTTTCAATTTTATCGATAAAATGATACGTCTAATTGGCTGCCACCATAATCGATAAACATTCGGGCCTAATTTATGGCATTTTCCATTACTCTCGGCAGAACTTCCGGTGGATATTATCTTTGAGGACTTCAAGAGTCTGATGCTAACTGACATATTCTAATGGCTTAAAAAAAACCACAGGAAGAAGTCTGGAACTGTTAAATCAGGCTATCTTACCGGCCATTGAAAGACCTGGTATTGCAGCCCTCAGAATTTTGGTTGTGGCTCGTGCAGTAAGCGCCGTTGCTCAATCCTTTTGGAACCACATTTTCTCCAGTTCCAATTTATTCCTTTTAAGGATAGAGAAAGACGTTGATCATTGCTATGTGACCTCGTCGATCACAGTAGTCATTTGGTGGCCCGATGATGCCTCCAGCATAAACAACACACCATGCAGTAACTTTTTAGGGTGTGACTTTTCCTGATTTATTCGCAGATTTTCGGTGCCACAGAAGTGATAATTTTGCTTATTTACATATTCATAGAGCTTGCTCGTGATGGTTTTTGATGAAAAGAGAATTTATTTCCTTCCTGGTGGTCGTAATTTAGAATGGCTTGACGTAGATTACACACGCTTGGAGGATACCAGCTATATTTTTTTAACCGACTTTCCAAAAAAGAGGAGGCTGTATATTCATTCATTCAAGTGAAGATGTTCGGCTGTATATTTGTTTTTTTTTTGGGTTAGTTCACCGATTTTTCCGCCAATTGTAGACCGATAAAAAAAAATATTTTCTGTTTGAAATAGTATGTTTCCGTATTGAACCCATTCAAATTTGGTGAAGATCTGATGAAAAACTTCTTAGATATACAACATAACAGAATAAACAACGGCAAATCTCTCGGGATTGCAGCATTTGCATGACTGTTTGTTGTTTACGCCATTTCATAACATAACATCACGCCAGTACGCTTTAAAGGGGTACGTATAGGGGTATCGATATAACGAAGAAACAAAAACAGGCACAAAGATTGCCGAAATTAAAGTTATTTTCATTTTGTAGTATTATTATTTGGAAGTCATTTCATTCATTCATTTTATTTTTTGTAATAAAGATTTTTGCATCAGTTTACTTCATAAGTGTCGAAACAGAACTGACATTTTGCTGCCATATGCAAAAATTATAGCATCTGCCGATAGAGTGTTGAGTTTTGCGCGATCCTGTACTGTCTAGATATGTTTACTCCAATTTGTTCACGCAAATTCGTCATCAGGAAGTTAGAATTTAATTAAGCACGTATCGTGTATACCGCATTGGTGGTTTTTCTGTCTGTTGCCGAAATGATCAGACTGCTATTAGTACTGACTCTGGAACGGGCAAAGTAGAATTGCCCGTGTGAGAAGTAATTTCCTTTAAATCTTTGCCTTAATTACTGACCCTGAATTTAATTTATGATCTTTCAACGCAGACCTCGATTGTAATCGTTAAATCTCAAAGACATAGTCAGAGGGTATCACCACGTATCCGAGGTATAAAACAGATTCCCTCGAGCACATCCGGAAATCACAGTGGCCTCTATAATATTTTTGTGCAGTATTTTGATAACAAACAATTTATTTTACATTCAAACTTTAACACCCCTTTAAGGGATGAAGTTCAAGAAATCCTTGAATACGTATTTGTTTAATTGTATTCATGAGCATAAATACTAATCCTAAAGTAATTCGATTATGAACAATTTATTTTTCATTCAATCGTTAACACCCCTTTAAACCCCATTAAGGGATGAAACTCAAACAATCCTCAAATACCTGTTTCTTTAATTGTTTTGAAGAGCGTAAATACTAATTATCAAGTAATTTTGATAATAAACAATTAATTTTTCATACAAACTTTAACATCCCATTATACCCCTTTAAGGGATTAAATTCAAAAAATCCTTAAATACGTGTTTCTTTATTTGTATTGAAGAGCATAAATACTAATTTTCAAGTAATTTGGACAATAAACAATTTATTTTTCATACAAACTTTAACACCCCTTTTTAACCCTTTAAGGAATGAAATTCAAAAATCCTTAAAAAATATTTTATTATTTTAAACTTAGAAGCTAAATACCACATCTCATTCAATTCAAATTAAAAATGACAGAGTTTCATACAAATTATAAACCCCTAGTTTACCCCTTTAGGGGATGAATTTCCAAAAATCCTTTCTTAAATGACGCCTACAGTATAAACTCAAAATCCTCCCAAAATTTCATACTTCTATCATTAGTGGTTTAGGCTGGGCGTTGATATGTCAGTCGGGACATTGCCTTTTATATATATAGATATGTAGGTACTTATATAAATATTTCAAAACATATTTTTTTTTAAAGTGTTGATAAGTATGGAGTTTCTTGTGCGTTCTTCTCCATAACAAGCTACTTTGCCGAATGCACGGTAGAATAAATTTTTATTACTTGTAAATTTTAATTGTTAACGTTTAAAAGTGGCGCTTAATGGCCTATTGGAAATATATACATTTGACTTTGTTCCCACGGAACACGGAATTGTGGTAGATAACGGCCCATTCCTTCCCACAGAGCGGAGACCTATGTCCCACCAGTGGGAACATCAATAGGCTGATGATGATGTTGATGATGAATTTTCCCACGGGATAAAAAATCTAACGCGGGCGAAGCCGCGGGCAGAAGCTAGAAGGAAATATATCACAAGAATAGAATAATCTCACCCTTTTTACCAACAGTACAATCCCGTCGCCCCTAGTTACAAAGCCCTGTCTATACATACATAACAAATATATTCTATACAAGTAAGTAGCAAGGTAAGTTAATTCGAAAAACAATATCAGATTCACAAAGAGTCTCGTACATAAAATATGAGAGTGTCCCGTACTCATCCCGCTCCATATTACAAGTAATAGTTTTACAACATGATTCGAGTATATTATATAAAGGCAATCTCCGGGGATCGTAGGTCGAGTGGCTATTATGATACGCAGCATATTTTCAGCAATATTTATTGCTATAATCTGAGTAACCCGACCGTATTTCATCTTTATCGAGGCTACTGGAGACCCGATCGAACCCACGTGGAATCGTTGTTCCACATACTAAACGCGCTTTTGTTTTGTTCCAACGTAAAACAATTTCTTGAAAAAGAAAACCACAAAACCAGGATGACGTACGAACACTGGTAACGGTTAGGTTTTTGCTTGACACGCTTGTTTCCTGAACCTAATGAGCCTAGCATAACCCTTTTGTACGTAGAAATTATGGTTACTGAATTACTTAGCTTTTGGGCAGCGGCTTCACCCGTGTGTGATTCGTAAACAATTGCATGAGAACGTGAAAACGAGACAAATCGTTTAGTATCCTATAGTATTATATATTTTTGAAATTAGTACCACCAAAGTAAGGATACCCTTTTAATAGGTAGCAGGATTTTTGTTAGTTTCAAGTTCGTAATCAATAGTAGGTACATTATTGCAAAGGCCGGGATATAGCCAATTGCAGGTCGAGTATGAGATTGAAAGCCGAGCCGTAGGCGAGGACTTCACTAATACGAGACAGGCCATTTCCGCCGAGTCATGTATAGTGCTTTTCTCAAAAGAATGCAGGGAAATAAAACTTAATTTTTATATTATACTTTTAATTTATTAAAAGTTACAACAACATTGCTGGAGCGTTGTAATGTTCCAAATTCAAAAAACGCTCCTGCAATGGATTTGATTGCCTTTGTCCGTAAATTCGATATTTCGCGTGTTCTGTTTTCAAAAATAATGACAATATTGCCATGCATGTTTGAGATAAAAAAACATTTTCCAAAAAAATACTACCGACTTCCAAATACAAAACTACAAAGTGAAAAATTAACTTAATTTTTTGAAGTCGGTATCTTTCGTAGGTATCATATTTTTTGCGTTATGGGCACCGACTTCAAAAAATTAAGTTATTTTTCACTTTGTAGTTTTGTATTTGGAAGTCGGTAGTATTTTTTTGCAAAAAGTTTTTTTTATTTTCACTTTTTAGTTGTACCTACCTAATAGGCAAGTTATTAAGGTAACTATTTCGCCAGAATAGATTTCATGAAACTTGAACATAACCGGTGAAATGAGAGATTTGCTTACCCCTTAAGAGCGAACTGGCGTGATGTAATGTTATGAAATGGTATAAACAACAAACAGACATACGATTGCAGCAATCCCGAGAGAGTTCTGTTGTATATCTCCGTAGTTCTGCATCAGATCTGTACCAAATTAAAATGGGACCAATTTCGGCACATACTTATTCAAACAATAAAAGAATTTTCAAAATCGGTCCACAATTGACGGAGATATCGGTAAAAATACAAAAAAAAGAAACAAACAAAGTCGAACATAGAACCTCCTCCTTTTTGGGAAGTCGGTTAAAAATAGGTATTATATTGTAAGTTTGTGTTCAATACTTTAATTGTCTGATGCAACGTTATGCAGACTTCAAGTACTATAGCGGGGATCTCCTCACAATAGTACGTTGGTCTGTTTGCCTCAGGGGAATACTTTTAGTATTCTTAGATCATGTCCTATAAATATGTAACAATTCCTTTTAGCTATGCTTATCATGAACAACTTTGATGACACACGTGTAACCTAGACGAAACTATGAGGCACTAGTGTTGCTACAAGTAATTAAAATTAATAATTTTAATGACGATGACGGTTTTCCATGCGTTTAACTTGGTAATAGCTTAGCAATTATAACTGTTATGCCCTGACTTAGTATGGACATAATATTAACTCACTTTGTAAGGATAAATACAATATTTTGTTTACACTATTTATTGCAGTAATGTATATTTACAAAAAGCAAGTAAATATTCTACATTGGTACTTAAAAGGATGCATGTTTTTCCCCGTATGAGTCAACAAAACAAACGCGAGTTTAGAGAATATTTGGTCAATTGGATACCTCTTTGAGTGGCGTTGTTGCCTGATGTCGCTTTGTTGCCAGCGCAGCCTAACAACACTTGCATCACAAATATTGACACACTGTAGTGCTGTCACAAACTTTTTGATTTACTGTTCAATCTGGTTCAGTATTTTTGTTTGAGTTCGTTTTTTATATTTGAAGCGTTTTCAAAGTGTGATACGACTGGCAGATCAAATCGAGTTTATATCTGCCGGTCGATTCTGTCAAAAAAAAAACTTTATGTGAAATGAACATGAAGTGTGCTCTCTTTCCAATTTTTGCTAGGAATTGACAACTCATTATAAGCTTACCTTACATTATTTATAACGGTGAAATAAGCCTATGCTAAGCTAACTATCGAAATTACTTTAAGAAAATATATACTAGAAATAGAACTAGAAGAGTTGCAAACAACAAACTATTCGGCTAAGTTACTTGGATTCAACATTTGCGACCGGAAAAGTCACTATTAGACTTTTCTTCCAGTTCTCTGACCTTGGAAAGCTTGCAGAATTTAGGAGTGATATTACGCTCCTGATAAACCACAGACTCGAGCCAAAAGTTCAGAATTGATGATATAAACCAACATCTCTATGTAAAAAAAATACTATCCTAATCCAACTAATGAAGCGCACCTAAAGTATTCCTCGAAGCGCATCTACGATGAAACATAGAGAAGAGAATGAAGAATTCGTAATAAATGATATCGATTGACGTTTCAAATTCATCTGTCCTAACTGTTTATTTATTAAAACTACCAGGAAAGCATAAAGGAACTAGGTGCAATAAATTGCATCATTTGTTGTTTTGAAAAGTACCAGGGTGACAGAACTGAACCGAAAATGTATGCGTACAGCTAAGGAGTGGAATTCCCTACTAGAGTCTGTGTTTCTCAATAGCTACAACCTCGGTGTCTTTAATTCAAGAGTGAATAGGTTACTTCTAGGCAAGCGTGCTTCGCTGTTGACCACATCATCGCTTAGGTACCATCAGGTGAGATAGTAGTCAAGCGCGAGCCTATATACAATAAAACATAAAATTATTATGATTTATCATACTAATATTAATGTGAAGGTGTGTAAGTTTAGATACTGCCCCTCTACAGCTGAAAGGATTTGTATGAAGAAAACCGGTAAACTATATCATGGATTAGGACACAAGATACTTTCAATTCCTTAATTAAATTTCACACAAAATTGTTGACATAAGGTAGGGATCTAACAATAGGTGAGTCAGTTCATGTGGCGAATGACCTGAATCTGACTTAGAAGGAAAGGAAAACAACATCCCGGATTACGTCTATCCATAATTTATGCAATATTGTTTCCTTTATATTATCTACCTACATGTATCCTATTATAACTATAAATATCTTGTTATTATTGTACATCGTGAGTTTCATGACGTAAATAATTTATCAATAAATAGAATATTATGAGTAATTTTACTGAGCCTACCCTAGGATTATAAATATTCCTACTATACAGTGTTTAGAGGTCAAAGAGGGTTCTGGAAGGCAAGTAGGTACCGTAAATATTGATGCTTCCAAATTTTTCTCAAAGGGAAATCTCGTATTTTTTCAAAAATAAGTGAATCTTCATTCAAGGATTTTGTTAAAAACTGATCAAATTGTTAAGTTTGATCAGTTGCTAGAAATGATACTTATACTTAAAAAAAAACTTTTTGCAAAAAAATACTACCGACTTCCAAATACAAAACCACAAAGTGAAAAATAACTTAATTTTTTGAAGTCGGTGTCTTTCGTAAGTACCATTTTTTGCGTTATGGACACCGACTTCAAAAAATTAAGTTATTTTTCACTTTGTGGTTTTGTATTTGGAAGTCGGTAGTATTTTTTTGCAAAAAGTTTTTTTATTTTTCACTTGTTAGTTGTACGTACCTAATAGGCAAGTTAGTAAGGGAACTATTTCGCCAGAATAGATTTCATGAAACTCGAACATAACCGGTGAAATGAGAGATCTGCTTACCCCTTAAGAGCGAACTGGCGTGATGTTATGTTATGAAATGTTATAAACAACAAACAGACTTGCGATTGCAGCAATCCCGAGAGATTTTCTGTTATTTATTGAAGAGGTCTGTTGTATATCTCCGAAGTTCTTCATCAGATCTTCACCAAATTAAAATGGGACCAATTTCGGAACATACTTTTTCAAACAAAAAAAGAATTTTCAAAATCGGTCCACAATTGACGGAGTAATCGGTGAACATACACAAAAAACAAAAAAAAAACTAACATGAATTCGAACATAGAACCTCCTCCTTTTTGGGAAGTCGGTTAAAAATAGAAACTCGTTCTCTATCTAAATATTATTGGTATCGAATCATTGAAATACTTAAAATTACAATAGACAGGTTTCTTAATGTCATTAAGCGACCTGTGACCAATAAACCAGCTCTGAAAAACCAGATTACAGCGGTATTTCAGTTCTTCAAGTGGGTCTCCAAAAACTGCAATGTGGGAATTTTGTTCAATAGATTTAATTTGCATTATGGGCACAAAGGGAAATATAAATAATTACGTATACTAATTTATCAAAGGGCTTACGCAATGAGCAATATTTGTCCTTAAATGACTCAATGAATACACGTAATACATATTTCAGGGCATTGTTGGTATACACATACAGGGAAATTCCAGATATGCAGAAACAGTATATAAAGTTTATTTACGACGGGAATATGCATATTCTTCTTCAGACCACCGCTCCTTTAGCACATTAATAAATACAACCATGTATTCAAATATGTGCGTGAAGATCGCTCTGTGCCTGGCTCTGGTCGTCAGCATTGACGGTTACGTGTTGAAACATAGCAAACTGCCTCTGTCAGCAGAAGGCATGACTGTGGAGATCACTGTGAGAAGCAAGGAAGACCCTCGTCACCCTCTGTCGACGACAAGAGTGGACATCAACGAAAAGGACAAGACGGTGGTGATTGCAACAGCTGGAGATTCATCAGGAGCGCCGAAACAACTCCACGGGGATGCCCAGCCTGTGCAAACTTTGGGGGACCGCAATGGGATCATTGTAGGCTCATGCCCGCTGGGATATGAATCTAGAAGTGGATTCTGCTTCCCCTCCGACGACGCATAAACAAATGGATGATTGACTAAAAACTGCTGTTCACTGTGATTTACTAAATACAATTCTTGTTGAATCTACTCTCGTTTGTTTACATTATTTTCCTTGTACCTGGTATGTTTATAATGAGTTATTAATTAATTTAATTATATAATTATGTATTATTGACATTGGTTAACATGTCATCCTGTTTAATCTACAGTAGATGTCAATGTCATCTATACTATATATATAATATTATAAAGCTGAAGAGTTAGTTTGTTTGTTTGAACGCGCTAATTTCAGGAACTACTGGAAAAAATATTTAGTGTTGGATAGTCCATTTATCGAGGAAGGTCATAGGCTATATAACATCACGATACGACCAAAAGAAGCGGAGCATAAATGAAAAATGTTGCAAAAACGGGCAAAATTAATCCTTTTTGAGAACTTCCGTTGCGTGCGCTGCGTAAACGGTTTAAGTTACGCAACAATCATGTATGTAGGGTAGGTAGCTAGTTGACCGGAGCGAAGCCGCGTGGGACAGCTAGTTTTCAATATAATTCATTGATACATATACATCATTAATATTTAGGATAAATTTTAAAACCACTTTCGCTATTGTTAAGAGCCAATCGCTTGAATTGAATAAGTTAGTCCACAACAGACGCTGAATTTAAAAACAATGAACAATCCTTAGTACACATATACTCGCCTTTTTTTTTCCCATGGGAGGTAGGCAGAGACTATGGACTACTAACTATAGAGCATTCTACCCAGATAGTCGCTATCACTAGCGATAGCCGCTTATTAAATTCTTAAAGCGCATATAACCCTCAGTAGCTTAACAAACATCTTTTCAACATAGGCGCCACAGACAGCCCACTTTGCAGGGGCTGTTTTAACGCCAAAGTATCAGCCGCCCACGTAATCCTGGAATGCGAAACCGTGGCATCTTAACGTGAAGAAATCCTCGGCACAGTGAGGTCGCTCCGTGAAGCCTGTGAAGCCCCCAGGAACCTGTGTGCTTTTAGACGGAGCTAGGCTGGCTATGTTAGCCAGTACACCTACGCACAACGGACCGAATGGACGAGCGGAAACAGGAGTCCCTACTACTACTACTAACCCTGAGTAGCTGATTTTAAAATGAGAATCACGTCTAAACGGCTATTCGTAGTTTTGGTCAGCCAGCTCGCGAATATGTATCCTCCGACAGCACAGCATGATTTTCTTCTTGTTTGTTTACGCCTTTTTAATTCGCTTCTTAAGCAGTCATGTTGTTTTATTTTTTTATTAAGTTTTTTGAAAAATATATGTTACAATATACTATTTTCTTAATAATTTGATACAAGAAAATTTTGAGTTTTATTCGTATAACATAGTGTAATCAAATTGTAAAGTTATGTCTAACACGGACAAAAAAACGAGAATTGCCCCAAAATCTCCCGGCGTATTTTATTGAAATTGACACCATCTAAAATGCAATTTAACTATCTACATATTGATGTAAGGCTTTCTTTCTTTAAGTCATAGAATGATAAGGAAAGTATATAAATGGGTTTTTATACTTAAAACGAGTGCGCGTTTTGTTCCCTCAAGGTCATTAGCGACTGTCGTCGTCTTAAGTAATTTTGGCTAGCACAAACACAGGTCCGGTTGATTTTCGCTTTCTATTTACTAGTTAGTCTTTCATCATAAATGCTTTAATTACACGTAGTTAACGTCCATTGAGGAAAGTTGACCTCGAAAAATGTGCAATTCAAAGGTAATACCAATATACATATCATATTTACCTTCATGATTCAATTTTGTAGACAATGTACCTTAGACTATTGTAGGTATGGTATTGCAGACGGAGGCACTAACACTAACCGTTTAATAAAGAAATATCAAGCTTTAAACACATACATAGCGCACTTACCCAACTTACTCTACACACTAGTAACGCGTATTTTGCGATGGTTAACAGACAGTTCATATATTATACCTATATATATAACTTTTACAAATCTTATCCTGCTATAAACGCGAAAGTTTGTAAGGATGGATTGATAGATGTTTACTACTCTTTCACGCAAAAAGTACTGAACGGATCAGGATGAAATTGGGCACAGAGAAACATTATAGTCTGGAATAGCACATAGATTGTTTTTACGGAAGACCCTCTGTCGACGACAAGAGTGGACATCAACGAAAAGGACAAGACGGTAGTGATTGCAACAGCTGGAGATTCATCAGGAGCGCCAAAACAATTCCACGGGGATGTCCATGTCAAAAAGTACTGAACGGATCAGGATGAAATTGGGCACAGAGATATATTATAGTCTGGAATAGCACATAGATTATTTTTACGGAAGACCCTCGTCACCCTCTGTCGACGACAAGAGTGGACATCAACGAAAAGGACAAGACGGTAGTGATTGCAACAGCTGGAGATTCATCAGGAGCGCCAAAACAATTCCACGGGGATGTCCATGTCAAAAAGTACTGAACGGATCAGGATGAAATTGGGCACAGAGATATATTATAGTCTAGAATAGCACATAGATTATTTTTACCTCGGTAAAATGTACCCTTGGAATGACCAAACACTATTCACGCGGGCGAAGCCGCTGACAGAATTTAGTCAAAAATAACTACCTGGAAGTCAAGTTTAGAACTGAAAACGGAGATAATAATGCAGTAATATCCTTTTCTGTGATTATTTAAGTAGTGTACAATAAACTATATATAGTATATAATAATATCGCACATATTTTACATATAAACTGGCTGATTTTAGTTACCTACTTAGACAACAACTTACTGAGAAGTCGTCTATATTTTTTTAACCTTTATATCTACCTAACCGTATGCGGGGCAAAGATATCCCCATGGCCGTCCAATCTTCCCGGTGTTCACCTTCACCGGCCAATCTCCCGTAAACGCTTCCAAGTCGTCACACTGGCGTTTCCTTGGCCTCCTTCGGCGTCGAACCTTTGTTTAAATTGTGATATCATCCTATTTGCACCGAATGCTGCCGAATTATAGCAGATGCTCCAATATCAGCAAGCCTCGAAATTAGAAAAATTATTAATCGGTCAAAATTAATGATAAGTAGCACAAAAAGTAGGGTTAAGGTAGATGGGTAAGAAATCCACTATGTTGATGTTGATGAGTACATTTACTTCAGAATCAGAATTTTATTTTCTCTAAATGTAGGTACAGTATAAGGTTAATAACATAAAAAATTAGATCAGCTACATTTTACCTTACGGCGTGTAAATCATTACATTAATAAAATACACAAAATTTCAAACATACAAATAAAACACAAAAAATGTCAACAATACAAATAGAATTAATAATGAGAAAAAACAATAGATAGTCAGGCAATTATAAAAAACATTAACAATTTATTTCATGTCAATAGCTAATAAATGCTCGATAAAAATTTGCACCAGGTTTGCATATTTAGTCATTTTCTATATAGTCACATCATTTAAAAAGTCCTTTACTGAGTAATAACATTTTTTTTAAAGTAGTGCAGTTACCTTAGAATAAAAAATGTGAACAGATAATTCCTTAAAACTATGAGGTATTTTTTATTATAAACTAGAGGACGGCTCGCGGTTTCACCCGCGTAGTTCCCGTTGCCGTTGGAATACAGGGATAAAAAGTAGCCTATGTCACCCGGGGATAGAGTAGCTTCCCAACGGTGAAAGAATTTTTGAAATCGGTCCAGTAGTTTTGGAGCCTATTTGGTACAAACAAACAAACAATCAAACGAACAAAAAAATCTTTCCTCTTTATAATTCTCTATATTGGTATAGATAACAGGTCCCATTGTCATAATACTTTTTCTTAGAAGTGCTGTTTTGCGCCAGCTAATCCCCTTCGAAAACGGGCAAGACAAAGAAATCGAAGGAAAAGTCGTCTATAGGTTTTCAGTGGTTTTCTAACCATTTTTCTGAGGCAAAAATTTTACCATTTCACATTGGAAACTCTACTACATATTTATCGAAATGATCCATGGTCCACCTTTCGTCTTGCGCGACATGCCCTATCACCTGTGCATATGAAGACCTTAAAGGTCTATCAACACATATCAGGGCCGTGCCCGGAACGTGACAGGGACGGGCCCAATCATTGAAGATTCGTTACGGCCCGTGCCCAGACGTGTGTGAACGAGTTAATATAAAATTTACGCAACGATATTTTTTTGAGCCCCTGACGTGGCACGGTCCGTCCACGTCACGGGCACGGCCCTGATACGTATGGATAGACCTTAAGGCTGCGTCACCGGTTGATATTGCCGTGGCAGAATTCTGGGCCAAACATAATATTTCGAGACTATATTTGCTATCGACACGCTAAGAAGAAGATCGAAATGATGTAAAATTACTAAACGAGTTGCCCCAGTAATTGAAAATTTATTTGAATGGCAATATGTTAAAACTTTATCTTGATTTTGCTTGAACTTTTTACTTATACTTTTTATTACATAATGTTGATTATTCAAATGAAATAAAAAGGTGGTTTTACAACAACAACGATTTGAGGAAACCCGGTCATTCCTTTTCGCGGTTTGTGGCGCCCATACCTCGGTAGTTTGCCTACTGAAAATCAATTCTAATACTGAATAACAAAACAATCGTTTGTTTATTACGTATTCCACAATATTACTAGAATTTGTGTACCTACCTAGAGGTAAGTTAGTTACCATTACCATTTAATTTGAAGCAAAAAAAAAATTGACGTCCTATC
This sequence comes from Orthosia cruda, assembly GCA_964057195.1. Lineage (NCBI taxonomy): Eukaryota > Metazoa > Arthropoda > Insecta > Lepidoptera > Noctuidae > Orthosia > Orthosia cruda. The sequence continues at coordinate 1,265,800 of OZ059848.1, read as the reverse complement.
AGTGTGGTCAAGTAGGAACATAAAACACGTAAAAAAGGTATTATTATGTTACCCATGTTTTTTTTATTAGTACCATGGTGAACAGATTACCATTGTGAATAATTTCTAGTGGAGAGACCTTCCCTACAAAATTTGTATTGAGAGATTAACCATGTTATTTTAATACCATATACTTCATAGGTTTTCATGTAATATAAAAGTAAAAAAAAAAACTATTAGCGATATTATTTTCATACTTTTAGGCTAAGTTTCGGATATTATCCCAAAAAATGGAGAAGAGACATTTTTATACACTCCGCGGCAATAAATGTGGCTCAAGCCCTGAACGAGAACTTTTGACAAACAAAACTAATCATTTTATTATTTTATTAAGAATATGTGCCAAGTAGCTTTTTTAGAGTTTGAGGCCTAGTAATTGTGGTGTAGGTACCCAAAGAAGTATTGTAGGTTCCTTATTATGTCGTAGTTACATTGTAGGGACTCGTGAATGAGCCATGAGAAGCGCAAGGGCACCACTACCTTTTATTGAAGCGCTTTGTCATTTTTTTGAACCTAATAAAAACTTGGCTTAAATAACGTGGGTTTGGATTATACCAGATTCACAAAATTCTCGGGAAATGATGTCAATAGTGGATTTATAAAACATATAAAGTTTCAATTGCTTAGCTCTTATACTTTAGATTTTATTGATACCATAAATCCCGATTTCGTCACTGACTCACTCACTGATGATCAATCAAAATTCTTAGGGTATTTCCTGAAGTCGTAGAAAACTGAAATTTGGTATGTCAGCTAGTATTAGAACATACAGCTCCAGGAAAACCTCTACCCCTAGAAATGTATAAAAAGCGACATCTATGGACAGGTGGATATACAACGATGTTTACGTGCGCCGCGTAAGCACTATCTCTGTGACATGAATGAAACTGCTAAGATATTCTAACTAGAAATTTAAAACTGACGGTGTTCATGCAAGTGACCGCTAGATAATTTCCATCGCATCCTGCCTATTGATATTTTTTAACTTCAAAACGTGTTCCACAAACATTATACTTTTTTAGAGATTTTAAAAACTCACAACATAATTCTAAAATTTAATAAAATCATTAGGCCGTAGTAAGAATCGAACCTGGACCCTTTAATTCACGGATCAAGCTGTTATACCGCTGCGCCAATCTGTTACATGGTCGTGAAATTCATCGATATGTTCATGAATCATCCATCACATCATTCATGTCGGCCGTGTCGTTTATATTATAAAATAGATAATGAAGAACTTTGAGTGTAAGCTTATAATTTTGTTAAGTAAATAAAACATGGCATCGCATCATAGCATAATTACTCGTCTACTTGTGTTGTTCGAATAACGACATAATACTTGACTTAATTATAATTATAATAAAATGATGTCTCGATTGAGTAACTTTTTTATGGTGAAAATTATCGTCCTTTGGGAACATAATCAAAGTTTAATGAGTTTTGCTCGAGAATGAAATGTGGACGTAAATAAAATCTATTTATATTTTCATTATGGTTGCATTAGAAATCTCACTTTTTAATTAACTTCCTTATAGAGAAACAGTTCGTTTATGAGTGCGACGGTATCAACAAACTGGTGAAGTGGTGTAACAGCCAAGGGCCATGTCCTGTTCCGGTTGCTTACACAAATCAATCCAGCCGTCATCGTGATATTGTGAATAGCCAAACCACGGATTCTTTTACAACCACCCGATCTAGTGCTACAAGATATGGTATTTCACTTACATGCAGCTGGGATCCATAAATTTAAACCTTCCAAAAAAATTGAACTAACCGCAGAGCTCATCATCAAGCCAGGATAAGATTTGCAACCATTGCAATTTGTTTTAATAATATGGTAAATGGAATGAGATCAAGATTAGGAGATGTTATAGAAAATAAAGGTTACCCTCTCCGTTATTAGTATAGGTTTGACCCCACTAGTTACAGTTAAGTTTTAAGTTAATTGTTTTTTGTTAACAGTTTTGAAAAAACTCGAGAGATGTCAATTGTTGTTCTGTTTGTTTCAAACATGAGTAACATGTTGGTTCTCTTATGAAATCTTTAAAATTAACTATCAGTTTTTTCAGTAAATAAATATATATTTATATAAATTGGGTTATTATATTAATTAATACCTTCTGAATAATAAATACTACTCCTTTATTTTGAAAGATCGCCTTATAAGCACCTACCTACTTCTCCTCAACCCACAACACCCCTCTATAGCCATATAGTGCTGCCTAAATATGCTGATGTTGGTTAGCGCATGATAATATTGTCTTAATAACGTAAACAATTATTGTAAAATGGGTATCTTGCACGCTTACTTGTGGAATCGATATCAATAACCACAAAATACTAACTTTATTGATGTCACAGAGATAGCACGCGGCGCAAGTAAAAATCGTAGTTTACCCTGTCATTACATGTCACTTTTTATTCATTTCTAGGGGGTGAGGTTTCTCTGCAGCTGTTAGTATACAAACTTCAAAAATATCTAAAACTTGGGACTTTACCCCCAATCCCTTATTTATTTATTAATAAAGAAAATCCACAGCTCTCAAAAATACCTTTTTTATTGTACTGTAACTGCCAATTACTGATTTATAATTTACTAGCTGACCCTCGGGGCTTCGCTCCCGTCAACTGGCTACCTATCTACCTACCCTGCCTACCCTGCCCCTACCTTGCTTACCCTGCCTACCCTGGCTACCCTGCCTACCCTGGCTACCATGGCTACCCTGGCTACCCTGCCCCTACCCTGCCTACTCTGGCAACCCTGGCTGCCCTGACTACCCTGGCTACCCTGCCTACCCTGCCTACCCTGCTTACCCTGCCTACCCTGCTTACCCTGCCTACCCTGCTTACCCTGCCTACCCTGCCTACCCTGCCTACCCTACCTACCTACTATTTTTATCTATCATCAATAGTTTTCTCAGCGCACGCCAAATAATGTATTTTAGAGGCAAGATTTTGCTACCTTGGGTAACATTATTGCAAATTGTCATAAGGATCTCTGATTTTATTTAAATTATATTATAGCCTATGACACTCAGGAATAATGTATCTTTCTACTGGTGAAAGAATTTTCAAAATCGGTTCAGTAGATCCAGAGTTTACCCCTTACAACGTCACAAACTCACAAACCTTACCTCTTTATAATATTAGTATAGAATAACTTTACAAAAAAAATGCAACAGAAACTTAGAACAACAAAACATACCTTATTATCATCATCATATCAGCCAAAAGGTGTCCACTACTGGGCATAGGCCCCAAGCGTCATCACATTGACCGGTTCCGTACGTCCCGCATCCACCGGAACCCCGCAACCTTCACCAGTTCATCGGTCCACCTGGTGGGAGGCCTTCCAACGCAACGGCTTTCGGTTCGCGGTCGCCACACCAGAACTTTTCTGACCTATCGGCCATCCGTTCTGCGGGCAATGTACCCTGCCCATTGCAACTTAATTTTGCCAATTCTTCGGGCTATGTCGGTAACCCTGGTTGTCTTGCGAATATCTACATCCCTGATTCGATCACGCCAGGATACTCCGAGTATAGCCCTGTCCATTGCCCTTTGGGTGATTGTAAGCTTTCTGATGCTAGAGGTCTAAAAATTGGTATAAGTACTCCTTGTTATAAATAATAAAAAAAAAAACAGGATTTTTAGTAAATCAACACCGTTCTGAAATTTTTTGAAGTCGGTGTCTTCCGTAGGTACCATTTTTTTGCGTTATGGACACCGACTTCAAAAAATAAAGTTATTTTACTCTTTGTTGTTTTGTATTTGGAAGTCGGTAGTATTTTTTTGCTAAAAAGTTTTTTTGTTGATTAATAAATCTTCATTATGAAATAATAACTGTCTTTTCTTTGTTGTGTGTTTAATGTTTTTTCGTCTTCCACGTAATTTGATAAACCTAGCTACGCAGACTTTCGTCTTACTCGTAGTTGACAGTATATTTTCTCTATAACTTAACAATGTGCTCTAAAATTGAGAGTTATACCATTAACCTTCACCTTTCCTTGAGAACAAACATGACACATCAAAATGCACCAACATCAAACACATCACCTCTAACGCATAATATGGGTCACTACAATGAGTATATCTGTGTAAAGTCTGCGTTCTATTTTATCTTCAACTAGCATTCCACCCGTGACTTCGTTCGCGTCTTTTATCTTTCATAATGAAGGTGACAAAAAATAAGCTATAATTAAATCGAATAAAAAATGGGTATCGTAGATATGTAGGCTTTATTATTTTGGGACGATTCGTTATTTGATTTTAAGAATAATATTTTTTTCGTTACTCCCCTTAAAACGTAATAACCCCTTTTTGCCCCGTTGAGGGTCGAATTTTTAAACGAACAACCAAAAATGTTGTTCACTCTTTTCTTCTCTTTTTTATTTTTTATGTTAGTCAGATTGCGGAAGAGCTCGTGGCTAAATAATAACAGCCGCATGGGTCGATTTTCAAGGTTAATGACGAGGTCGGTCCGTGGATGGGTGACCATTTCAACATACCGAGTTTCTTCCGTGCCTCTAAAAGCACGTTAAGCCGTAGCGTTTTTGGTTCCAACGTTTTCGTTCTGGAAATGTCGACCTGCAGAACAAACCCGTGGACGGCCGGAGACCAAAGTTGATAATGAAGAATTGAAGTCTTTTGTGGAAGCGGATCCATCGCAAACCACGTCCGAGTTAGCGGCAGGCTGCGGTGTTAGTGATAAAACTGTTTTAATCCACTTGAAGCAAATTGGGAAGGTGAAAAAGCTTGAAAGGTGGGTACCTCATGAATTGAGTGCAGCAAATCACGGCTACCAAATTAGAGGAGCTTCAATTGGGATGGCTAAGATATCCACCGTACACCCCGGACATTTTTTTTTTTTCCGTCGTGGAAAATCCTCATTGGATGTCCTCCGCCCCTTTCTGTCAGCCTCGTACTGACTAAAAACCACCCCGGTGTTCCGTCTCACACCTACACCGGGGGTCGCGGGAACAACGATACTTCCGCAACCCCCGGCTAGTGCCACGATCTCGGGTTGGGGGGGAGTGAGGTGTTGGACTCCCCCCGCGACGTCTCAGAGGGGCGCGCGTGGAACATTACGCGCCACCACCTCGGGTCCGGATGTGTGGGGGGCGACAGACGTCCCCGAGTCCGTCGCCCCTGGACCCATTTAGGGGGGCTGGAAGAGGGCGTTGTCCGCCCTCCGCCGACGCCCGGCGCGTTTGCTGCGGATTGGGTTAGCGGATGAAATCTCCCTCTCCCTCTCCGCAGCCTCCTTCTGCGAGACGACTGTTTCGCAGAAGGATACCACCGCGTCCCAGGACTCCACGCTGCCGACCATAGACTCGACTACAGCCGGCAGCGACAGGTCACTGCCTACTACAGAGATGAGGGCACGGCGTGGCTCCTCCCAAGCGGCACACTCTGCCAGCGTATGCCGCGCCGTGTCCTCCCGGCAGTCGACGCAGTGGTGACACCGGGCGTCCGGCTCCCTGTTTATGCGACACAGGTACTTCCCGAAGCAGCCATGCCCCGAGAGCACCTGCGTCACCCGAAACGACAGGGAGCCGTTCCTCCTCCCGAGCCAGCGCTCGAGCACCGGCCGGACCGCCTCGATGGTAATGAGGCCGGCGGTAGGGCGTGAAAGCCTGTCCCGCCATTCCGCCACCAGGACCTCGCGAAGCTGAGACCGACGCAATACTCCATATGTCGCTGCATCGGCCCTTCGCCCCGCGCCCGCGCTTCCTCACGCCACCGGTACAGTGACGCGAGTACCTTCGCCTCCAGGTCCCAGGGCGGGGATCCGGCCAGTGCACAAGCCGCCTCGTAGGAGATCGTGCGATAACCCCTGATGACTCTGACGGCCATCGCTCTCTGCGGCTTTCGCAAAACAGCGATGCTGCCAGCCGTCAGGTCAGTCGCCCAGATCGGGGCCCCATACAGGGCCATCGATCGCACGATCCCTACGTAGAGCCGCCTACAGGTGGCGCTCGGGCCCCCCAGATTGGGAAGCAGCGTTGACAGCGCTCCAGCCGCGCCCAACAACTTGGGCGCCAGCCGCCGAAAGTGGGGGCCGAAATCCCACCGGCTGTTGAGCACCAATCCTAAGTACTTCATTGTAGACTCGACAGCGATTCGAGCCCCCCCGACCACGATGTGGGCATCGGGTGTTGGCGCCTTCCGGGGGCCATGAAAGACCACGGCCTCCGACTCGTTGAGGGCCACCTCCAGGCCAAGGCGCCGTATGCGGCTCACCACCTGTGAGACCGCAGCCGTCACTAGCAACGCTGCCTCCCTGTACGAACTCCCCCGGGCGGTGACCAGCGTATCGTCCGCGTAACACGTCAGGTCCACGCCCGGTTGGAGTTCGCCCCTCAGCACCCAGTCGTACCCGATGTTCCACAGAGGAGGGCCCAAGACCGAGCCCTGTGGAACACCGCACGACATGCGGTGCTGGTTTGCGACGCCATCACGTCCCACGTAGGTGACACACCTCTCCGCTAAATAAGCCCCGACGATGCGGCGGAGGTAGGGAGGCACTCGGTGATACCGCAGTGCCTCCCGAACACAACTCCAGGGCAGGGTGTTGAAGGCGTTGGAAATGTCCAAGGACACTGCCAACATCACCCCACCCCGGGACACCGCTTCCTCCGCTAGGACTCTCACCTGCGATATTGCGTGGATGGTGGAGCGCCCATGCCGAAAGCCGAACTGGCTTTCGTCCAGGTTCTGCCCCTCTCTGTACAAGTGGCTGACGAGGCGAGCAGCGATTATCCGCTCGAACAGTTTACCCACCTCGTCTAGCAGCACTATGGGCCGGTACGCGGACGGTGAATCCGCAGGGCGCTCCGCCATCCTGAGCAGGATCAGACGACCAGATTTCCACAAAGTGGGAAACTGGCCCCGCTCAAGGCACGCTGTGAAGAGTCCTCTCAGCCAGGGCTCTAGCTCCTTCAGAGCGAGGGCTAATACGTGGCCGTGGATCCCGTCGGGCCCCGGAGCCACGTTCTTGGCCCGGAGTCGCATCACGGCCGCCCCCATCTCTGCTGTGCTGTGTCACCTCTGGGACGCTGATGGCGTCCTCCTCTGTAGACTCTGCGGCCGTGGGCAAAGCCATCGGCGGCGGGAAATGCTCCGCTCTCGCCGGGAAGAGGGCTGCGACTACCTCCTCCAGCAGCTCGGGTTGGAGACTCTCTGTAAGCGGAGGCGCGGCGGCTCGAAGTTTCCCTCGAACCGCTCGATAAGGGCGCCCCCACGGATGGCTCGCTTCTTCGCCTCGCCGATGGCCAGCCGCAGAGTCTCCGTCGCCGCGCGGTACACCTCATACCGCGCGGCTTCTTCGTCAGGGACCCGACGACGTCTCCTCCGGTATCGGGTGTACTGGCGTCTGGCCGCTACACACGCAACACGCAACTGTGCGATCTCGGCGGACCACCAGTACACCTGGCGCCTCGTTGACTGTGCGTGGACCCGGGGCATGGACGCGTCGCTGATTTGCGTCATCGCCCCGCGGAACCACAGCGCCTCCTGTTCGACGTCGACGGGTCCGGTCATTGCCGACTCCCGGATCCAGGCCTGGACAATAGTGGCCTCCTCGAGAAGTTCCCTGTCGATGCGTTTACGCGCCCAGCGCGGACCGTCCGTTCGCGGGGCCGGCGTACCGCGGCCGCCGTCGGTCTGGGTGGAGACGTCAAAACGGATATATCTGTGATCCGATAACGTCTCCACCTCCACGGCGACACGCCAGTCACGGACACGGCTCGCGACAGCAGGGCTAGCGAACGATACGTCCACTATCGAACCGCCCCGCTGTCGCACGCACGTTTGGACCGAGCCCCGGTTTAGTACGACCAGGCCGGTGGCGACTGCCCACTCTTCCAGCACCTCACCCCTAGCATCGGTTACCGGAGATCCCCACGCCGAAGACTTGGCGTTGAGATCCCCTAGCAACAGCACAGGGTGTGGGTGGAGTCGGCCTACGACGGCGCCCAACTCGACAAGGAAATTCTCGAAGTCGGTTGGGCGAAAAATACGCACCAACTGTGCCAACGCCGTCCGCGAGGGCGGCCACCCAGCCGTGACCTCGGGACGGGCTGGCTAGAGCTCCGCCAATGATGGCCACCAAACCGTTGAGGTCTCCAACCCAGTTATCCATGGGTGGGACAAAATACGGCTCAGCGACCACAGCCACGTGAATCGACCACTCTGCCATGCTCTGGAGCAAGAGATCCTGTGCTCTGGCAGAGTGGTTGATATTGCCCTGGAGGAAATGGTAGAGCGCCATTATGCGCAATCCATTCCCTCCACTCCATGGCTAGGCCGGGAGTCGGCCGAAGAGCAGCCAGACTGACGAGGGGGTAAAGAGCCCCCGGCAACCTTGGCCCTCCTTCTCCTCTTCTGCTGTGCGGGTGCGCCACAGGCCTTTCCTCCCGCTCTGTGCCCAGCGGGCCTCCCTGCAGCTGTACAGAGGCTGCAGTTTGGCGCCGCAGAGCACTGGGCCGCCTTGTGGCCGGGCTGACCGCAGCGATAGCACTGCTCGCTGCGGTCTGTTTCAGCGGTGCATCGTGGCCTGACATGCCCAATGTCCAGGCAACGATAGCACCGCAATGCCCTGGGTTGCAGCAGTTTGACCCTCGCTGAAACCCATCCCACCAGCAGTCTTCCACTGTTAGCGACTTTTTGCGCCGCCGCCACCGGGCACCGCACCCAAATCATGCCAAGCCCGGTAGCGTCGGCGCGGATCTCGCCCGTCCGTACGTCCTCGGATGGACATCCGCCGGCTTGGGCGATAGCCGCCACGACCTCAGCTGGGGTCGTCGAGTCGTCCAGACCGTCGACACGCAGCTCAGACGTCTTCATAGGCCTGGACACCCGGACGTCCTCAGGGTTGAGGACCTCCTGCAGCTTGGCGGCTAAAATGTCCGCCTTTTCAGCGCTAGATGCACCCGACACCTCGAGCAGCCGCGCCCCAGTAATCGCCGGCCTCATTTTGAAGCCGGATGGTGTTCGAAGGTCGGGGAACGCGACTTTGGCCCTCGCCTCTGTCAGGACCGCCTTGTAAGAGACGCCCCTTTCGACGGCTCCGGGCTGCAGGGTGATCACTACAGCCGCGGAGCGTGGTGTTCTGACTTTAGGCGGTCCCGCGGCCTTATTCGTTCTGGTGCTCCAGCGGTTGCCGGCGGTGGCGCCGTCCTCTTCTTTCGACGGCGTCCCCTTTTAACCACCGTCGTCCAGGCCTCTGGTCGGTTAGGTGGTGTCGGCGGGGTAGCAGCCGCCGATTCGGAAGTGGGCACGGACCTTCCCTCAGCGGGCTTACTGGGCCCCTCCGTGAGCCTAGTGGCCGCCTTTCCAGCACTTCTCGGCTCAGCCGAGGCGGCTGCCGGTCTAGCGAGCCCCTCCTGTCTCCGTTTGTCTGCAGCGAGTGGTGGGCGGACGGTTTCGGCTGGGGGCAACCTCGCCTCTATGACCTCCATCCGGGAACTCACCATTTGGCCGCACTGCATCATGCAGATGCGTGCGATCCTCTCGATATCCGCATCCGCAAGTGCAGGGGCCGACGACGGGGCCGAAGATGGGGCCGAAGACAGGGCTGGCGATGGGCTCGTGACAGAAGAGGCATCCTTCTGGGCACCAACTGCCGCTTGAGGTCCTCCAACTCGGATCGCAGACGGTGGTTCTCCTCCCACAATTTCGCCGTCTCATCATTGGTTGTGCGGCTGCTGAGGACCTCAACCGCCTCTTGGATGTCGCTCACCGCCTGCTTCAGGGCGCAGGTGAATGTGCCCTTCAGGTTGCCCGATTTGGTGGCAACCTTCAGGATGACTTCCAGCCCGTCCATCACCTGGCGATTGAGCGCCACTGCCGATATATCACCACCGGCAGCCATCCGAGCCAAGCGCCGCTCTCGGGCCTGTCGGGCTAACTCACTGACCTCATCAGCCGCGACAGCATGTCGCTGCGCCCGCTTTGCAGCATTCACCTCCGCCTTATTTCTGCCCAGCAGGGATGCGTTGGAGTCACCGCTCTGGTCCGCACTCATGTGCCCAGGGTCACTCTCCACACATTCCGTAGGGGCAGGCGTGTCGGGTCGAACAAAGCGACCCCGCAAGTCGCGAGCGGTAGCTACACCCGCCACCGCGCGACCCCTTCCTCTCCGACCTGTTGACACCTTCGGGGCCGACAGGTTCTCCTCACTCGAGGAGAGACCCAGCGACTCCGAGTCCTTGCTGCGTGGACGCTTCCTCCAAGAATTGGAGGTGCAGCCGCGTGAGTCCTGGTCGGACAAGTTATCCCCAGGACCGGAGCCTCCTCGGCTCTTGTTACCGTCGGCGACGGCAAGAGGAACATCCACATGGGGACTTGAGCCTCCTCGGCTCTTGTTGCCATTGGCGACGGCAAGCGGTGCGTCCACTTCGCGCAGTTGCTCCAGGTTCTCCTGGAGCTCCTTTTCTCGCTCGTGGCTCTCTTGGCGCAGGTCGGCGGTGGTCTGCCGGCCCGCGAGACTAGTGGTGCCCCCCTCAGATACGATGGGGCTGCCCTCTAGGGAATCCCTAGAGGGGCGGTACTGGCCCTTGTGGGCCGAGCGTCATTCCTCGCGCGCAACAAGTGTCTGAAGTTACCGGCCCAAGGCAAAGGGCCACCTGGTGGTCAGACGCGGGGTTCGTGAGTAACCCTCAAGCAAGTGAGCTCCTGTGAGCGAGCTGCATCTCCGGCACTTTCCTGGATAGAAAGAAGAGGACTACCCGTTGGATTAGTTTTCCGGCAACCCAGCTGTAGGCATTGGGTAGATGCGATGATTTGTATTCGAGAGGTGAGCGTGCTTACAGCTCCGGGACCATTCTGGAGAAATGGGAGCCAGCTTCTCTGGCGTCCTTAACGGGGATTGAATCCGCTAGCACCAACTGCGCTGGTGCTGGTGCTTGCACTAGTGCTGGCGTGCTGGGGTGCGTGTGGTGAGCGGCTTTATTGCTCCGGTACCATTCTGGACAAATGGTAGTGAGTAATCACGGTGCAACTCACATTTTCTCTTGAGTACCAGGGGCGAGTGCTCTCGGAGGCGTGACCTACCGAAGATGGTCCCAGACACCTCGTAAGGGGTTGCCTGGTATAGTGTGCCGCTTTCCATAACGTAAGGTTGGTGAAGGAGGCCACTATAGGAAAACTCAGTAGACAAATAGGGTACGTGGCCCTTGTATAGGTATAGTCCCTATCTGTACGACCCGAACAGATGGGGGCTTTCGCAGCTGGAACTACGGGTCCGGCTGTTTGGATCAGGGTACGCGGGGTCAGGTAGGCCCTCCACCATTGCAAGCGCAAAGGTGGTACCTGACATTGAGGTTGGACTCGCGGTGGTCTATGTGGTGGTTGCAGAGGAGTGGCATGTTGTCTGCTCGGCTATGTGTGGGCCGAGCGTCATTCCTCGCGCGCAACAAGTGTCTGAAGTTACCGGCCCAAGGCAAAGGGCCACCTGGTGGTCAGACGCGGGGTTCGTGAGTAACCCTCAAGCAAGTGAGCTCCTGTGAGCGAGCTGCATCTCCGGCACTTTCCTGGATAGAAAGAAGAGGACTACCCGTTGGATTAGTTTTCCGGCAACCCAGCTGTAGGCATTGGGTAGATGCGATGATTTGTATTCGAGAGGTGAGCGTGCTTACAGCTCCGGGACCATTCTGGAGAAATGGGAGCCAGCTTCTCTGGCGTCCTTAACGGGGATTGAATCCGCTAGCACCAACTGCGCTGGTGCTGGTGCTTGCACTAGTGCTGGCGTGCTGGGGTGCGTGTGGTGAGCGGCTTTATTGCTCCGGTACCATTCTGGACAAATGGTAGTGAGTAATCACGGTGCAACTCACATTTTCTCTTGAGTACCAGGGGCGAGTGCTCTCGGAGGCGTGACCTACCGAAGATGGTCCCAGACACCTCGTAAGGGGTTGCCTGGTATAGTGTGCCGCTTTCCATAACGTAAGGTTGGTGAAGGAGGCCACTATAGGAAAACTCAGTAGACAAATAGGGGTTCGTGGCCCTTGTATAGGCTTTCCATAACGTAAGGTTGGTGAAGGAGGCCACTATAGGAAAACTCAGTAGACAAATAGGGGTACGTGGCCCTTGTATAGATAGATGGGGGCTTTCGCAGCTGGAACTACGGGTCCGGCTGTTTGGATCAGGGTACGCGGGGTCAGGTAGGCCCTCCACCATTGCAAGCGCAAAGGTGGTACCTGACATTGAGGTTGGACTCGCGGTGGTCTATGTGGTGGTTGCAGAGGAGTGGCATGTTGTCTGCTCGGCTATGTGTGGGCCGAGCGTCATTCCTCGCGCGCAACAAGTGTCTGAAGTTACCGGCCCAAGGCAAAGGGCCACCTGGTGGTCAGACGCGGGGTTCGTGAGTAACCCTCAAGCAAGTGAGCTCCTGTGAGCGAGATGCATCTCCGGCACTTTCCTGGATAGAAAGAAGAGGACTACCCGTTGGATTAGTTTTCCGTCAACCCAGCTGTAGGCATTGGGTAGATGCAATGATTTGTATTCGAGAGGTGAGCGTGCTTACAGCTCCGGGACCATTCTGGAGAAATGGGAGCCAGCTTCTCTGGCGTCCTTAACGGGGATTGAATCCGCTAGCACCAACTGCGCTGGTGCTGGTGCTTGCACTAGTGCTGGCGTGCTAGGTTGCGTGTGGTGAGCGGCTTTATTGCTCCGGTACCATTCTGGACAAATGGTAGTGAGTAATCACGGTGCAACTCACATTTTCTCTTGAGTACCAGGGGCGAGTGCTCTCGGAGGCGTGACCTACCGAAGATGGTCCCAGACACCTCGTAAGGGGTTGCCTGGTATAGTGTGCCGCTTTCCATAACGTAAGGTTGGTGAAGGAGGCCACTATAGGAAAACTCAGTAGACAAATAGGGGTATGGCCCTTGTATAGTGTGCCGCCTTTTATAACGTAAGGTTGGTGAAGGAGGCCACTATAGGAAAACTCAGTAGACAAATAGGGGTATGGCCCTTGTATTGTGCTAGGGTACCCGCCTGAGGATTATTTGCCAATCCATTTTGGTTCCTTTTTAAGGGTAAGGTCCCTTTCCCTGCGCTAGGGACCGGATACAAACCCTCCGGCCATTCATCCCCTCAGCACGCGAGACCTTGGGATTGGGTTCCATCTCTACTCCACGTCCACTCGACCTACCCTCTGTCAGCAGAGGGGGTGTAGGCGTTAGATGGCCACCGCAGCGACGGACTAACTGTCCCGCCTCTAGCCCGGTTCCCTTCACAGAACATCATGGATGATGATCTGTGTTTGGAATCGTGGCCTTTCCTCGTGTGTTGAAATTAGCCGCCCGCCCCAACTGTCCACCCAACGTGGGAGTGCAGCTGGAGCTGACGTTGCCCAGGGTGCGCCGTGTGGAGGCTTTCAACTTGCACCCCACCGTACTCCCCGGACCTTGCTCCAACAGATTACCATTTTTGTCGAAATTTGGATAACTTCTTGCAAGGGAAAAAAATTCAACTCCGATGGGGCAGTCAAAGATTTTATCGATTCCCGTCCGAATGGTTTTTTTAGTTAAGGGATCAATTAACTAACTATGAGATAGCAAAAGTGCATAGATAGCAATGGATACTTTGATTAAATAAATATATTATATTAAAAAAAGAAGACTTTATGTTCCTCTCTTACAAAACGACAATTTCTTATGTAATGACCTAATACTAACAACCTTGATTGTTTACTTAGGTTGATTTATGCCAAGTTTCAAGTTTATTAATCCAAGATTCTTTAAAAAAACTGCTGGCGAAGGACCAAAATGATGGAGAATTTAAAGAAATTACTCCATAAAAAATAAAAATAAATTGGAGAGTGGACTGTAGGTATGGTTACTTGTACAATATGTTAGGATAGACAACTGCTCGAGGAAAAATATAAAAATGGGCGTTGCTGATCTCGTCTCCTAGAGCTGGTTAGCGGTGCTCGATTATCACGGTATTTTTCTTGCGCACGCGGCTGTGGCTTTTACTTGAAGACTTGAACTAAACTGTCACTTCACGCACGTTCATAATATAAAAAAACACACTCGCATCTTCTGTAGCATTACGCGACTGAGATAGCGATATACAAAGTGCATGAAGGAATGAGATAGAGGACCAGGAGGTACAAGTGCATACGAACATTAAAAAATATATGAAACAATTACCGAAACACAACAAAAACTTTAACATCCCCTAAATCGTTTTTTGGGGGTAGTTTCGAAAAACTAATAATGACTATCTTTTTTTACATAGTTTGGTATTTATGCCAAATTTCAAGTTAATGAACCCAAAAAATTAGATTCTTCATAAAAAAAATTATACACTTTAAATCTTGTAGTTCTTATATCTTTGTTTCGAAAAACTTATAATAACAACGTTTATTATTTACTTAGATTTGTGCCAAGTTTCAAGAATATTTAATTAAACAGATTGACTTAATGTGACTTTTTCAAATTCATATGTACTTTCTAAGTTTATCTTGGACATCACAGGCAACGGTGAAGGAAAACATCGTGAGGAAACCTGGACTTATATAGTTATAATGTAAGTCTGAAATAGCCAAGTCAGAGGCCTGTGGGGTTTCCCAGAGGCGGCTTAATTAACTCTGACACCAGAGGTGGCCACACCTCACACGAAAAGAAAGAGATTAGATTTTTCATACAAAAGGGTAAAAAGGGGGTTGAAAGTTTTTGTGAAAATCTAATTCCTTCGTCTACATTTTGATCTGAGGCATTTTTTAAAGTTATAGAATAATAAGGAAAGTACAAAAATCTACTGAATTTTAGGTCGCGCGGGTTTGAAACGAGTTCGCGTTTTGTTTCCACAAGGTCGTTAGGGACTATCGTCGTCATAACCTTGCGAGTGTCACTGGCTACATTAAAATTGGAAAATAGAAAAATGGCAGCTTTTGGGCGCCATATTGTGGGGGCCCAATTTTTTTCCACCGAACCCTTCGTGTAGGTTGACTTCATAAATATATAACACTTATATGTTTAAATGAAATTCGAAAAAAAAAGTTTACTAAAAAGTTTGAAATAAAAAAGTTAATTCAAACAATCAAAAACCCGACTGCTTAAGAAGCGAACTAAAAGACGTAAACAAGAAGAAAATCATGCTGTGCAGTCGGAGGACACATCTGGTT
This sequence comes from Orthosia cruda, assembly GCA_964057195.1. Lineage (NCBI taxonomy): Eukaryota > Metazoa > Arthropoda > Insecta > Lepidoptera > Noctuidae > Orthosia > Orthosia cruda. The sequence continues at coordinate 1,250,628 of OZ059848.1, read as the reverse complement.
TTGGTCAGCCAGCTCGCGAATATATATCCTCCTCCCCCCAGTCGGGTCTTTTGATTTTTAGAATTTCCTTTTTATTGTTTACTTGTGCTATAAGACATTTTTCAAGATTCTTGTCAAATTTCATGATTTCAGGTCAGTGCCTCGGGCATATTTGCCAACACGAGGGTAGATGACTTTCACACTATTATGCGCAAAAAGTCAGCCTCACTAATTCGCCGAATTCGAGGGAGTGGCAACGGAATCCTAAGGATGATTGCAGACAGACCAAACTTGGCAGCTGTGGGAAGGCTTATCAGGCAGCATGCCACTTGATATTTATGTTTTAATTTAATAATTTATTTTAATATAATTTCCATTTTAGGTAATTTTAAATTATTCATTAAATAAAAAAAAAATTTTAATCATTTATTTAAATACAATTTTAATTTCCATTCAATCATTTGTAGTACCTACCTACTTGTACTCTCATGCAGCGTTGCCAGAACGTAACTTTTGTTACATTTTACGTAACTTTTGACCGTCTCACGTAACCTCCATGTAACACGACTCAAAATGTAACTTTTACGTAACTTTTAGGTCTTGCTAAAAATATTAAAATAAAAATGTATCTAAAAAGCTTTTGTTCGTCATGTTGTCGCACCTAACGCACTCACTCACTTGTGTTTCTAAATCATCCATCCCGCTTACTTCGGCAAGCGAGTGAGCATCGTGTTTTGTTTGCTAAAGTTTGAATATCTCTAAAGAAGAGTAAATAAATACGAAAGTTAATACATGTGGATGTAATTTTATTTATTAAATTTATTTCGTCAATAATGTAATGATTGGTTTGTATTAGACTTGTTTGTGCTAACAATACTTGGTTATTAAATTTTATATTTATTGTAGTTTTAATTTAATAAATAATTATTTAGGGAATCAGTAAATCAACAACAAAGTCGTACTTGCAACTGAAGTTAGTTTATTTTTGTATCAATTGTCAACTAATTATCAAGATTATCAAGTCAAATATCATAATATATGTGTGCCATGCACTGCACATAGCTTCAAGAAGTTCGTGTAGCTATTTATTACTCATTGTTAAGTAACTTTGATTTCGTTTACAAGAACTACAGTGGGCTGAGTACCTACCGGCCGGCGTAACCTGGATTTTATATTGTTTATCGATCTTTTCGCTAATGCAACCAAGTAGGTACCTACCCATATAGTTGTTTCTCGTTGTAATTTGAATTTTCTAAACTAAATGCAATAGATTTACCCGTGGTCGTCGCGGGGGAGGGCCCGGCCGCATGAAAATTCGAATAGTGGGCGCGTTTATGTAGGTAGTGGTACCTACATATAAGAAAAAAAATTTACAAATTGTAGTTTTTTTATTATTTTAGTGTCGTTTTCCATATAAAATAAGGTAATGTAACTTTTCTCATGAAAATGTAACTTTTTGGGATGTCTCATGTAACATTTGACTGTCTGCCACTGGCAACACTGCTCTCATGACTAACATAGTTTTAAGATAATGTAATACTAACAAAATATGGACATTTAAATAGTCTGAATTAAACGAATTTTATTTATTTAATTTTTATAATATTGAATGATTTACATTTTTATTTTAATATCATGATTTCTATACTTAGGTTTTCTTGTAATGTAACAGTTACTATTATTGGTATTATTTTCAAACATTTGGCTATTTTTTGGAGATTATTAAAAAAAGGGGGGGGCTAGGTATACTATTTTCTTATACACTCAGCGGCAATTAATGCGCGTCAAGACCTAAATGCAAAATTGTGAACAAACAACGCTAATCTTTATATTATTTTAATGAGAATAGGTGCCAACTAGCAGCTTTAGCTGGGCTAGGTGTGTAACGGCTAGGTCTGCGCATGGTAGGCAGCACAGGCTGCTAACAAATTGGTAGGTAGATGGTAAGTAAAACAGCTGGACAAGTTAATACATATATTTAGGAAACTAAAGATCCACAGCTAGGTTGCGGGTACGTAATATCACTATTCTGTTCTGTTCAGATCACTTTCACACAGTAAATACGTAAGAAGGTTACCGTCCCTTGGCAGCAAGTGGTAGACGCGGGGACCTGTCAGCACAGGCTCAGCGTTAGGCCGCAGGAACTGCAGTAGCAGCTAGGGGTGCGCAGGGTAGGCTGCGCAGGCACCGGCTCTCGCGGCGGTAGGCCGCTGGTAGGCAGGCCAAGTTCTGGGCAGCGTACAGCAGTGGGCTTGGGGTCCAGCCCTCAGCACGTACGAAGAGCCCTTTAAGCACCATAGGGTACGCATGTTAGATGCGTTGCAATTAGCAGCAAGCCGCATGTGATGTGCCAGCTTCTTCCCCTTTATAAGCCAAGGAACGGTGTGCGAAGCATTATAGGTGAAAGCTCAGCACATCGCAGCGGTTTACAGGTATGAACACGTTGCGCGTTGGGCGCCACTGTAACTGGCTGGCTTCTGAACTAGATAGAGGATAGAATAGCAGCATTTTTACTTTTCCAAGTACTTTTTATTAGTTGGCCGACTATTACTTGTAAACGTGTAAATCCTACTTAGCTGTGATAGTTTTTCTTTTAATTTCGTTACTGCCGTGTATTTTTTCATATATCCAAAAGCAACCATTTAGCTGACAAGGGGGTGACACTTAACTCTAACAAAAAATAGCCATTTAAAGTTTAATTTTACGCCATTTTTCCCTGAATCAAAAACTGGTTTACTCAGACACATAATATTTTTGAATGGCCTAAAATGGCCATGTACGAGTGCACACGGAACCCCACTTAAATATTTATTTGATTCTGTTTTTACTATTTGTTGTTATAGCGGCAACATAAATACATCATCTTTGAAAATTTTAACTGTCTAGCTATCACGGTTCATGAGATACAGCCTGGTGACAGACGGACAGACAGACAGACCGACAAACAGATAGACATAGAGACAGATGGATCGTGGAGTAAGTAATAGGGTCCTGTTTTTATCCTTTGGGTACGGAACCCTAAAAAAACATGATTATATTTCACCACTTTGTAGGCATGATTAATATGTATATCCATGCCAAATTGTATGTATTCTTATATATTTGTACCTACATCTAATAATGCTGATTATGTTAATGTTTCATGTTGGATTATATTCGAACGCAATGTAAATTGTTAATGAATAAATAAATTGAATTGAAAATTATAGCTTTCTAGTACTAAGAGCCTCTGAGCTAAGCTGCGGACGGACAGACGGGCATGGCGAAACTATAAGGGTACCTTGTTGACTACGTAACCCTATTTTTCACTGTTGTTGAGCTGCCAGGAGCTCCAAACGGAATGAGAGAGTGTTATATATTTTGAAATCACCTCTTAAAACCCTTTATTTTGATAAATCACACGAGGGGATTGGAAGGAAAAGAAATAAAATTCCCCCAGAAAATGGCGCCCAAAATCCGCCATTTTTTTCTTTTCCAATTTTAAAATAACACTCGCTGGGGCCTACATACGCTTTAGTGCCGTAAAACGGTAACTTTCTAAAGCATACTCCTCAGTAACAGCTAGGTTAAATGTTTTGAAAAAAATATATATTTATTATTGATTAATGTACATAATTTTGAACACAAGGTTTTTTCGTGTAACTAATAGTTTTGCTTTAAAAAAATAATTAACAACATGATATTTTTTCGCAACTTTTGGAAACTCCTCCAAAACGACTTGGATGTTTAAAAATTTTTTTTATACAGAAAAATTGATGGCTGGCATGTCTTCATACCTAACATAGCATATGTAAATCAAATAATATTTTGCAAACAAAACTGTTCAAAAGGAGGTTCAATTTGATATTTTGGCATCGAGCGGGCGCACGGCCAGTACTGCGTTACATTGGGGCGTATATATCGCCTTAAGGGCCTACATACGCTTTAGTGCCTTAAAACGGTAACTTTCTAAAGCATACTCCTCAGTAACAGCTTGGTTAAAAGGTTTGAAAAAATATATATTTATTATTGATCCTAAGAAAGATAATTTATTTACTTAGATACAAGTATATACAATGTAAAAAATACTTAACTAAGACTGCAAAAATATACACTTAAACCAAAAACTACTCACTAACTAAACCTATAAATATACTAAACTAAAAAATGGCGTCGAAAAACTCCTCCGCATCGTTGTCCACTGGTAATGTGCCCAAAAGGCTGGCAGCATTGCCACGTTGTATGGCAATGCTTATTCTCTGACCAAGGTAAAAGCCAGCCCTTGGGTCACGCGAAGTGTCAACTAAGCGTTTAGAAAGATCTTTAAACAAAGCGTGAGCACTCGGACCCCACGGACCAAGAGTTTCAACCCCAAACGGCTCGAAAATATAATTACCGATGAGGTTATCATATTTCCGCCGCTTGAGGTTATCTGCAGCCGCAGTGGCAGCGCCAGCACAGCACGACGAGCTAGGAAGATGAGATGGCGCAAGAGTATCGACACAAGTAGCGTCCCATACTAAAGGCCTACCCAACTTCCATGGAAACAAGGACATCCCGTCTGGTCTTTTGCCATCGTTGCGTGCCAGGCCATGGGGTTCCAATACGGCCGGAACGCCAACGGTGACGAGAGCACGTCGGATGATGTCGTTTAAGTTTCCGTGACGCGCTATGCGACCCGCACTTCGGCTGCATGAAAGACCGTGGTGACCGAGGCTGTTGACAACTTCGCCACAGTGACAACGATGAGGAGTACAACAGGGAGCGCCAAGACGTAGGGAAGCAGCGAGGCGGAAAATAGTGTCGTCAAACAAGGTGCCTATGTTCGACGACGGTAGTGCGTGAAGCCAGAGGCCCGACTCCCACTCACCCACAGCCAGCAGGCGAGCGCGCTCGGCAGGAGTGGCAGAAGTGGCAATTTGGTGCTCCTGAACTGCTCTGCAGATCGGCTCATCCCACTGTCTCTGGGATGATGGGTAGTCGGGGAGATTACAATTCGGGCAAGCGAGTCTCCAAGCATCAACAGCCTCGGTGAAACACGGCACATCAAAATTAATCAGTATGGGTGCTAGGATATTCCTGATTAATTTCTCAGTACCGTGGACCGAGGCTATAAATGCCGGTAAACTAATACTAGAAATTTTGCGGACGCCGATGCCTCCCATACGGATGGGAAGAGTAGCTTGTGACCAAGCTCGGTCGTCCATGGCCATATTTAAAATTAAAGTTAGTGTATGACGGATAATTTGGTCCATTTTTTCTAAAGGAGGGTGCTTCCATAGATGGGAAGCACGAAGGAAGTATGTTAATTTGGGGCTAAAACAACAAAAGCGAATTATGGTGATAGCCGAATGCATGTTAATTTGGAGCAATCTTGCCGATATGTTGTTGAAATTTTGAATTTTTTCTCAATAAAATTAGGAAAGGAATCATCGAAGACTGGGGACCCAAGGAGACGAAGAGAGCTTTTTTCAATAATTTTGATTTCAGGGGCTATTTTATTGAATTTTGAAAGTGACTCTTGTCTGTCGGTACTGTCAGATAAAAATAACTCACATTTCGAAAAATTTTGATCTAGTCCTATATAATGTAGTTGGTGTTTTAAAAATTGCAGGTCATCTAAAACTGTGTCTACATCGCCTCCCAGGGTTCCATCATCGAGATACCAAACGTTAAATTTTTAATTTAGCTGTCGAATAATTGGGTGAATAGCCAGACTGAAGATCACTGGCCCGAGAGGGTCACCTTGTTGACAGCCAACAGCGGATTCTAGAAGGTTGTCCCTATAAAGTAATTTAGTTGGATGCCTATAACATTGCCAGAGAAAACTAAAAATTTGAGGTATTTCTTTTTTAGTTTCTGCCAGCAAGGTGTCCCTATTAACCGAATTAAATGCATTTTTAATATCAACCTTCAGGATGACCTCTCCTTTGCCAGAATTTAGGTAGGTCGATAATGCATGTACGGCAGCCTCACAGCCCCCTTTGGAGCCGTAACCAATCTGCAGGGGCTGAAATTTATCCGAAACTACCTCACTATACAATTTACAGCAAATCTTGGCTGCCATACGTAAGTAGTTCCTACGGCAATGGGACGAATCCCGCCATCCCTCTTGCGCAGGGCACATAAATTGGCCCCGTACAAGACGTCGATGACGGACTCGTTTACCTTACCGGAGAGCATAAGGTTCATCAGAGCCGTAAGCTCCTTCAAGAGCAACTCACCAGCTTCCCCAGCGCCTGAACAAATAAGGTCCTTTAAGTGCTGAGGACTCAGGCCGTCGAGGCCACCAGCAGAGCCACTCCGGAAAGAACACACGGCTCTGATCACCTCTCGACCTGTAATGGTGAGGGTATTAATATCTGGATCTGGGGGGTCGGGAAAAGAAAGACCATCCACTGGGGCAGGGTGTTTGCTCTCCAGAGCAGCAAGAGTGTCTGGAGAACACGGTGCCACCACATCATTACTAAAAAGAATCCTGGCTGCTCCGCTAATATCACCTTCCCCTAATTTTGATTCGACCAGACGGGATATACCTCTTGAAGAGCTAAACCTCTGTGTCGATAATTTTGAATCCAAATTATGGGCCGAAATATTACAATTTTCTTTAATTTGTGCAGTTAACGTCTTTTTGCTAGCCAAATTCTTCTGAACGTTTAAAATTCTGTAAGGGAAGGTGAGAAGTTGTTCCCAAGCACTTTCTGAGTTCTCCCGAGCGGCAAGGCGGATGCAACCTGCAAGATGCTGTGCTACTAGAGGTCTAGCGCAACGGGGAACTCTTTTTAAAACCGGAATAGAATTTTTCAATTTGGATAGTGTTTTCCAAAAAGGGTCAAATGTGGAAGTAGATGGTGTAGGAGTAGGAGGTGTAATAATAACAGGGTCTGAAGTGGTTGCATTTTGGGGCTTATGTGCCTTCCCAATATGCACGTTCAGACCCCGCTTACCTTTAAAGAAACGTGCCTGGGTGCACAGAGGACACCTCTCCAGGATATTGAGTGATGAAGAAGGTTGAGACGCAGTATTTACCACCACATCACTGCTACCACTTAACATATGTCTATTTTTATTGGAATACTTAATTAATATTTACAATTAAAACAAATAAAAAACTAAACAATAATTAAAAATAACACTAAAAAGGAGACAGGAGTTGACAACTTGTGTCAAAGCGGCGCACATAGACTAATATATATAGATTGGTGGCGCAATCGCGCTGGCAGCCTGGGGCGCCGCGAAGTCCAGAAGGCATTTCCGCACTGGAGCCCAGGGCCGATTTTTCTGTTTCTTCACGAAGATGACGCTGTCTGATAAATTATAAACTTTGTTTTTTTTTTTTTTTTTTTTTTTTATAATCTATAGGCTTGCGTTTGACCACCATCTCGCCTTATGTTAAGCGATGATGTGGTCTACGGTGAAGCACGCTTGCCTAGAAGAAACCTATTCACTCTTGACTTAAAGCCCCTAGGTTGTAGCTATCAGGGAACAAAGACTCCGGAAGGGAGTTCCACTCCTTAGCTGTGCGCACAATGAAAGTATTAGCAAAACGCTTTGTGCGTATGGGAGGGATGTCAACCATGTACCGATGGCGCATGGCCGTACGTCTTGTAGTCCGATGATGGAAAGGGCTAGGCGGAATCAAATTGTGCAGTTCCGTCGCACACTCCCCGAAATGTAACCGATAAAAAACCGACAGACTGGTGACTCGGCGTCGATGTTCGAGGCTCTGGAGCTTTGATGCGACCAGTGCATCGTTGCCAATAAGCCTTTTGGCCCGTCTGTCAATCGACTCAAGTGCATCAAGCTGGTATTTGGCAGATCCATCCCAGAGGTGAGAGCAGTACTCCATGCATGACCGAACTTGCGCTTTATACAAGTTGAGCAGCTGTTCTGGCGTGAAGTACCGTCTCACCCTTGCAAGAATCCCCAACTTTTTTGCAGCTAACTGAGCTTTCGCCTCAATGTAAGGACCGAAGTTGAGAGTCGATGTCAACGTTACACCAAGCAGTTCGAGGTGGTCCGCTAACGGCACGGTTACACCACAGAAAGAAGGAGCCGGGTGGAATTGGCTCTTTTTAGCGGAAAAAAGACACGCCTGGGTCTTAGAAGCATTGAAGCTGACCAGATTGGCATCACCCCATTCGGAAACCGCCTTTAAGGACAGGTTCAAGCGTTCAACCATGGCCTCCCGGAGAGACTGAATCTGAGGCCCAGTAGCCCGTGCGCCGGAAACGTATCTCTCAGCAACAGTGCTGTCGTCTGCGTACCCAAAGGTTCCGGGTTTTAGCAGATCATTAATGTGCAGCAAGAATAATGTTGCCGAGAGCACTGACCCCTGAGGGACTCCGGCGTTGATATCTAACTGACCGGACGAGCAGCCGTCGATAACCACTCGGATGGATCGATCCCTCAGGAAGTCCGCAATCCAATCACACAGACCACTAGGCAGACCGAAGGAAGGAAGCTTACCAATGAGGCTTTCGTGCCAGACCCTGTCGAAAGCCTTCGAGATGTCGAGGGAGACGGCTAGCGCTTCCCCGTGTCTCTCGATGGCCTCACTCCAGATGTGAATGGCATACGCTAAAAGATCCCCAGTGGACCGATTTCGGCGGAAGCCGTATTGGCGGTCACTGAGGATGTCGTTCGCTTCTAGGTATGCCAGGAGTTTACCGTTGAGCACACGTTCCATACTCTTACAGAGGATGGACGTTACAGATATGGGTCTGTAGTTGGCCGGGTCAGCTCGACTGCCCTTCTTGGGCACGGGCTGTACGTTGGCCTGCTTCCAAGCCTTCGGCACTTTTCCAGTCTCTATCGAAAGACGATATAGGCGTGTCAAGATCGGAGACAATTCAGGTGCACAGGTTTTAAGGACAATTGCTAGTATCCCGTCTGGGCCACTCGCTTTTTTCACATCAAGGCTACGCAGCACCCTACGGACGTCTTTTTGATGGATGCGAATGTCCGACATACTCGTCACACATCCATCAGGAGAAGGGGGAGGCCGCGCGCCATTAGAATTCAGATGCGAAGATTCCGCAAAAAGGGAGGCAAACAAGTTTGCCTTCTCCTCAGCGGAGTGGGCCAGTGACCCGTCAGGTTTCAGCAGTGGTGGTAGTGAGGGGCGACAAAAGTTTGATTCGACCGTCTTAGCCAGGGACCAAAACGCTTTGCTACCCGCTGGGTATGAAGCAAGTTTGTGCCCAATTCTGCTAATGTGGTCAAACCGTGCTCTTCGCATCACCTTTTTGCAGGACTTGGCAGCTGTGTTGAAGGCTCTCATCTTCTGACTCACGTCATTTGCCTTGCGCGTTCGAGCGTCGACCCATGCCTGGTAGGCCCTGTGTTTAACCGCGTTGGCGTGGTTACACTCGGCTCCAAACCATGGGCGGTTAACGTTAGAGATTGCTACGTCTGAGAATGGAATATAGTACTCCATCCCCCGACGCAACACATCTGTCACAGCATCAGCGCATGACGATGGATCATCCGAAGAGAAGCAAGTGGGCTGCCAAGGATAGCATGCGAAGAAAGAACGCATCCCATCCCAATCTGCTGACTTGTACCGCCATACCCGCCGGGTGCCTCTTGGGCTGGGATCGGGCGGGGAGTAGACGGACACAGACTTCACCAGACAGTGGTCGGAACTACCCAAAGGTGAAGATATCGACACTGAGTATCGGTCTGGATCTGTTGTCAGCAGAAGGTCCAAGCAATTGGCTGTGTGCGAATCAACATCTGGCACCCTCGTTGCCCCCTGGACCAGCTGGGTGAGATTTAGCGCCAGCGCAAGCTTGCGCGTCTCTCGTCCAGCATGATCAGTGCACTGGTATGGGAAGAGCCACTCCTGGTGGTGGGCATTAAAGTCCCCCAGTAGCACTAGTTGGGCGGAAGGGTACCGCTGCTGTGCCGTATCAGCCGCCTCACTAAGGTACTCTGTGAGCCTGGTTGTCTCCTGATTTCCGCTGTGCGAGCGGTAGACACAGGCATAGACAATCTTATCCAGCCCAGTGACCACCAGAGCCCACAGCACTGAGAACCTGGAGTCTTCAAGATTACGGAGACGCCGATAGCAAGTGTCGTCGCGGGCATACATGCATACACCCGCGCGTGGTTTGAAATTGTGCTCCAGGGTAAACCCTGGGTAGGATAGGTACGACACGTCTAACGGACTTCCTATCTGCGTCTCCGTAAGGAAAAACAGTGCTGGCTTTTCAGTCTCCAGGTGATGGTGGACTGAGGTGAGATTGGAGTGCAGACCTGTAATATTAATGAGATGCACTTTGTGGGGGAGGGGGTGCAGCCGCTGTTTAACTCCAGTTTTATTTTTATTTCTTACCATTATTTTGTTCTAATAGAGTGAAAGGAGAGGAGAAGGAAGTGAGATGAGGTTCCACGCTACTAACCTATAGACACGCACTAAACTAACCAATATTGGTTTTATAGAGAACAATAACTAAATTTTCACTCTCGGGAACACTTGAGTTCGATTATCATGGATCGAAGAGTTTTATTAATAACTGAGATGAAAAATCAGGAAAAAAGAAATTTAGACTTTTTTAGTTCGTTATTTCGTCGGTATTTTATAATTGTATGGAATAAATACAATTATTTACTCCGCGTGAATTGATTTGAATAGTTAGCAGTTTGTTTAGCAAATTCTTATATAATTTCTTTAATTTATTATTGATTCATGTACATAATTTTGAACACAAGGTTTTTTCGTGTAACTAATAGTTTTGCTTTAAAAAAATAATTAACAACACGATATTCTTTCGCAACTTTTGGAAACTCCTCCAAAACGACTTGGATGTTTAAAAATAATTTTACACAGAAAAATTGATGGCTGGGATTTCTTTTTACCTAACATAGCATATGTAAATCAAATAATATTTTGCAAACAAAACTGTTCAAAAGGAGATTCAATTTTGATTTTTTGGCATCGAGCGGGCGCACGGCCAGTACTGCGTTACATTGGGGCGTATATATCACCTTAAGACAAATCGATTGACGTAAGAATCATCAAAATTGGCCAACGCGTTTGGTCTCTAGAACGCCACATAGGAACAAACATACATACATATATATATACATACATAGACTCATAAACACATTACCCTCCTTCAGCAGACGGGTAAAAATAAGCAGTCATGGGTAGTGCCGACTGAAGTGAAAACTTAAAAGTTTGGAGTAATTGGAACTCTGCTTAAGGTTATGCTCTTAAAACCCTATAGGCTCCCGACCCAAAGTCTTTACCTAATTTCTAACCTTCTTTCTATATGGTAACTTTACCTATTCCATCTTATCCTGAGAAAACACAAATCCCTTCCGTATGATCCCATAAAGCCGAGTATGAGTAACAGAAGACGCTACTTAGTCGCTCCAACTGTCCCAGTTAGCAAATCTACCGATGTTGGACGTAAGAGAAATTTGCTAAGAGGCAGTATGAAAGGCAATCTTCCCACTTATACTACCTATTAAATAAAGAACTACACGTCTATCCTCTGAAACTCCGTGACTGTAAATTAGTTGTGACTGAATGGCTTATAACTATAACCTATGACGACATTGAGGCCATGTTAACATCGCTTCCATAATCTGTTTAATAAAAAATAAGTCCTCAGTAACGAAATCCTTAGCGGAGGCTGCTGTTCCTGGCTCCCTCCGATCCCAAGACACTGTCGCAGGGGCTAACCTTAACCTAGCTGAAACCTAAACTTATATATATATATGCAGGCAAAAGAATTTAACTCATACACAATATACACTCACACTAATACACATACTCACGCACACATACACAATATACACTCACACTAATACACACACTCACGCACACATACACTAAGACTATCACACACACACTCAAAACCCACTCACATAAATCGCACAAGCGCGCTCCTTTTTTAATATTAACACGCTTTTATTAGCTTAGTACTCGTATGTTTGTATCTATGTAACGGAATATTTGGACTTGATTTTCATCTCCTCCAAAACGTCGGATTAATTTGAAGATGAGAAATGATACCCTATGTAGTTTAATAGAGCATAAAAATGTCGCCAAATATTCTGAATAAAAGTAAAACGAACAAAGGGAAATGCCCATTTTTGGCCATAAACCGCCCAACAATTTGATTTTGTTAAAAAAAAACATCTTGATTTATGTTTATTAATCGCGGTATTTATTTATCCAAACAAGATTGCAACATTTTTGCAAATAATAAAAAGTACCGGAAAGATAAAATGAAATTAGGTAAATCCGGCCATCCATTGGTTTATGGATTAAATAAAAAGTGTTGCCAAATTATTAATTTCGTTCAAAATATAATCGATTCTCTTTTTCCAATCGATTTTTTATGATATAATAATTATTATAATGCCAATATTATTCGTTTATTTTCGATAATAAAAACGTGTTATCGTTAAACGTGTATTGTGCTATTTAATGATAATAAAACAAGCGAATTCCAGTCGATTTACCATAATAGCATTTTTGTTATGATAAGAATGATAAGAATTATCATAACAAAAATGCTATTATGGTAAATCGACTGGAATTCGCTTGTTTTATTATCATTAAATAGCACAATACACGTTTAACGATAACACGTTTTTATTATCGAAAATAAACGAATAATATTGGCATTATAATAATTATTATATCATAAAAAATCGATTCACAACTGTCATTCTTATTTGTTCTTCAAAATACATTTAAAATTGAATTCGAAAAAATAATCTTTGAGGCGCTTTAATTAATTTGTTCGTTAATTAATTCGTATTGAATTATAACTCGAACAAAAACTCGATATAGATTTTTATGTCTGATATGTGGCAACATCGAATTTGACATTATAACAGCATGGCGGCTGTCTGTTATAAGTTGGTAATTCAAAATTCGCCATCATTTGCATTTGTATTATTTTCTTGTGGATTTGTTATCTCACCAACGAATAAGCTTTTAAATGGACTCCGGCAACTTTGTTATTGTAGGTTTGTATTACAGTAAAATGATAGTTAAAAAACTGTATTTGTGAAAAAAAAACATTTAATATCTTAACAATCCGGACTTTTTCCTGAACCAATTCCTATACCATTTCATTCTTTAGATTACATATTATCATTTCCGTATGCATTTATTTGTGGGCACCCCGGGCCAAAGTGACTATGGCCGGTGGGCATTGCCCTTTGTGCAGAATTTCATAAAAGTTTAAAGAATTTGGATATTTGTCACTGCAAGTGTCAACATGTGTCGAATATGACCTAATTATGTAATGATACACTCAACAGCGGTACAGTACGAGGAAAGATGATTAATAAGAGGAAATAAATCCTCACAAAGTATATTCTGTTTACGTCAATAAACAGTATATAAAGTCCTGTTTTAACAGGACCAGGCACACTCCACAACTGGCCCGCGGTCCTTCAGCAGATTAATAAATACAACCATGTATTCAAATATGTGCGTGAAGATCGCTCTGTGCCTGGCTCTGATCGTCAGCATCGACGGTTACGTGTTGAAACATCACACACTGCCTCTGTCAGCGGAAGGCATGACTGTGGAGATCACTGTGAGAAGCAAGGAAGACCCTCGTCACCCTCTGTCGACAATGAAGATCGATATCAACGAGAAGGATAAGAAAGTAGAGATGTCGATGGCTGGAGCTCCATCAGGAGTGCTGGAACCTCTCTCCAAGGCAAACAACGACGTGCCGACTCTGGGAGACCGTGACGGTGTTATGGTAGTCGGAAATTGCGCTGAGGGCTACACTAACGTCGGTGGTATCTGTTTAGATCCCAAACTACTAGAATAAGAATGACCCAGGCTATCTGACTAATACTGTGAAAAGTTTTCCTATTTTGTTGATTAATAAATCTTCATTGTGAAATAATAACAGTCTTTTGTTTGTTGTGTGCTCCTAGTTTACGTTGGATATTAAATTATCACCTAACGACGCAACTGTTCTAAAATGGAAGGGTACAATATTAACCTTTGCCTTTCCCTAAGAACAAACATGGCAATTCAAAAACACGCACTTAACACGGTACATAAACTACTATTTTGTTGCCGGGGGAATAGGCAGAAATTATAGAACGCCCCATGCTCACTCCTAACATTACATAACCATACAGGCACACTGGTCATGTGTACTGCGGTCCTGACATTTGTGAACAACATCACCAAACACAAATACAGAAACCAGGTAGGTACTTTTAATCCGCTGAGGATAGAAATAGAGCGGTAGACCTTTACTTGGACTGCAAGGAATAACTCGAGAAGCCTACAAAATAGGAATAGGTAGGAAGGAATAGGTGGGTAGGAATAATATGTAGAATATTTTAATAATAATCCATTTGAAGGAATTTGGGCTATGTCGGCCATTCTCAGAGAAGGCCCCAAAGCTAATGTAGTACTGGCCGAGCGGCCGCTTGGAGCCAGATTTGCTAAGAAGGCGATACGATAAACAGAATTTACATTCACTTACGCCCAATTTCCATCCATCCCTTTCTGTCCAAAGTGCTCGAGGCCTGTGCTGTCGTACTTCATTTACCACAATTCCCTTAATAGAACATTTCAATCCGGGTTCAGGCCCGGGCGCAGTACCGTGTCAGGTCTCCTCAAAGTGACTGAAGATATAAGGCGGGGAATGGAGAACACCAAATTTACAACTTTAGTGTTAATCGACTTCTGTAACAATACCGTCCAATACGAGTCATTTTGTCTATCCTTTCTTATCTTATGGTTTGTCACGAGGTACTGAAATGGTTTTTTCTTATCATTGACGTCAGCAGTCAGTTTGTACGTCGTCGCCAACTCTTCTTCAAGTAGTAGTGCGATCTTGAAGCTGACGTCCTTCAAGGCGGTATTTTATTTCCTCTTTTATTGCTTATTTTAATAAATATTATAACCATCGAGCTTCAATGTGCGTATCATCATTACGCTGACTTTCCAGCTCTACTGTCAGGCAGGTGTTGACAAATAATCGGATGCGATCGAGAGGCTAAACCGGTATTTGATTACGATTAATATCTGGTCAGACCAATTCGGAGTGGCGGTTAACCCTGCTAAGTGTCAGGTTATTAAATTTGGTAATATTGGTTGAAGGCTGACTAACTGTTCTACCCATAATCTTTGACAACGTAGCAATTCCGTTTAGCTCTTGGTCTTGAGGAGGTTAAGCATCTTGGTCTCATTGCCTTGACTGGCGCAAACAGGTAACGAGTATCAGCCAAAAGATCACCGTAACGTTACCATCGCTGTATCGATTGAATAATCTTCTACCAGCTCACATAAAGGTCATGCTTATGAATCATATTAAAAAAAAATATGTTACGGATATGAAAAAGACAAGAAAATTATTTTGTTGTAACAGAAAAGTATCAGAAAGGAATTATTAGGTGCAGTTTATAATCACATACTTTAACAAGAAAATTAGAAGTAATAATGAAAAGTAAAATATTATCGTTATTGATTATGCTTGTAAATAAGGACAATATTTTAAATATTATATTTTTTAAGCTATTGCATAGCTTCTATCGCGGGCCTTGAGTGTGGAGACCGAATCCAGAAATTCCGTAACGAAAATAACCTAACACCCGGAACACGGACTCCTCTCACCGCTAGTTTTTTTGCGGGGGGAGGTAAACGGTTAAGGGGAGGGAGGGGTTAATCCTATCTTGTTCTCCTGGATGCAGTAGTGGCGGGCAGCGGAGCAATTTTTTTGTCAGAAATGCGCTAACTCCAACCGTTTCTGAGATATGAGAGTTTTAAAATTGTTGTTGGTCGTAAAAAAAATCCTTTTATCGGTCTCTCTGAGCTGTTTCTGTGACAATGGTGGGTTAGTTTTGCTTGTCAAAGAAAAGCGATGTGAATAAGGGTCACTTTATTTTTTTGTTTTGTTTTTTAGGAGTATGATAAAATTAAAATATTGTGGTTTTGCAACTCTATACAATTCGACATTCAGACGCATTTTCCAGGACCGGATCTAGAATAAATGCTATGCAATAGCTTTATTTTATTTATATTTATACCACTCCTAATTCTCTTGGAAATTTGGAAAAATAAATTAAAAGTTTGATATTAATATTAAAAAGAAAGAAACAGAATAGTTTTGAAGTTTTTGTTTACCTTTTGTCTCAAGTTGTCTCTAGGTACGATTGTTTTTTTTTATTTGCGTACAATTTGAACAAACCTTAACCGTTCATATCTGTTACGTCACAGAAAAAAGTAACCGATATGATAACATATATAAATGAATTGCTTGTGTCTGGCCTAAAAAAAACTCATTTGTATCACCAATTTTTACTCTCTTAGAAATCTGTTATTTTATAGCAATTGTACCAATATCATTTATTCTAAATTGTGTTATAAAACAATAAAAGTACCCACCAATGCTTTAAAAGTCTCACAGTAAAATGTAACTCTCAATTGTCGAATAATGCAACCGTATGATCACGTTTTTTCTGTTCTGTGCGTATGATCGACAAAATGACTAACGTTTTTGATTCGTCAGTTAGTATGACAGTCCAGTGACTAATCTAGCCAGTAAAATAATTGTGATAACTACCATCGGTAAGGAATAACAGAAATTGGTCAAAACGTGTTATAATAATTATAACAAGTTTAGTAGTTCATTATATATTAAGCGAATTCATTGGGCATGAACCTTGCTCTGTTATGAAATATAGAATTCAAAAATATTTTTAAAAGGACCGCCAAGAACGTGGACACAGGTTGCCTAAATCTACCCTTTGGCAGATTTTATTTGAAAACTATTAATTTATGGAGGATTTAATTTATTTTATGTTATTTAAACAAGTATACGATCTGTTTATTAGAGTATTCATAAGTAGTTAAGTCTTATTATATAAATAACAATGTTGGACGTTAAAGAGTATAATATTTTTGAATGTGACCCTTATACAGTCCCTTTTCTTTCCCATAATTGACCATCGTGATATGTATCTCTGTGACTATGACCTGAATTACTCAATAAACTTGACCGCCTTCTAAATAACAGCATACAATTTGTCTTAAACCTTCGTAAGTATGATCATGTATCGGCATATTGATCACTTTTAAAATGTTAACACATTCGTCAGCGTAGAGCACTTAAAGCCTTGACTACCCTGTTTTCTTTTATTGATAAACTCATTTGTCCTTCTTATCTGACTTCAATCATCTAATTCCTCTTCCACTAATATTCATCTTCTACAATGCCCCTGGGCTTATCAATTCCTCCTTCATTGTCCAGGCGATCTCCCTTTGGAATGCGCTCCCTCAGAACATCAGGATGAAAACCAGTCGGTATTGCCTTTCAAATTGAAGGCACATCAGCGCATTCGCAAGAACTTTGCAGAATCATCACGGAGTTGATTTGTTGGGTTTGGTTTTTCAATAACATTGTTTATTCCCATGGGACTTTTTCCCATGGGAGTAGGCAGACTACAGAACACCACCTGCTCGACCCTTACATACTATATAATATATTGTTTTTATATATATGTATTCTTGGTATATGTAGGTTTATTTTTATCATCTTTGTAGACGACGCGTGATATTTTATTTTAGCTACCTTCATGTCTGTTTATGTTTATAAATAAATAGAGGGTGCGGGAGCGCGCGGCAGTATTTTTTAGTAGTCTTTTACAAGTTATTGCGCACGGACGTGTAATTGTTATCATTGCGTCTCCCAACCCTTCACCCTTTTGAAGTACTGTGTTTTACTGCACATCCACACCCCCTACATTAGCTGGTCTTCGAGTCGGATCTCTGGATGTTCCATACACCACAACGAAGCATGGTGAACACAAGGAGTACGAGAAGAAAGGAAGAGGAGCAAAATGAGGCACAACAGAAAGATGCTCAACAAGTGAAAGTTCGAGAACAGTGCAAAGTCGAACACGTAGACATTTCGAAAGAAGCTGTAAAACCGATTGAACCTGGGAACAAGATGGAAGAAAATCAACCTGGACCTTCTACAGCCCAAAGTGTTCGAATGTCTACCAGTCATAAAAAATCGTCGACGTCATCCATTACGGCGAGAAGGAAAAGGCTGGAACTAGAAGCCGCTCATGCAAAAGCTCAAATTAGATTGGAGTTGATAGACAAACAGCTAGATGCAGACCTAGCAAATCTGGAAGACGACCGCAGCAGCTGCAGTCTACCCTCCGAAAAATATAAAAATAACCGTGTAGTAGAAAAGTGGCTGGAAAGTAGTCGGCAGGAAGTGAAAAATCAAGGCGTCACCAAACGTGGCTTCTGCGATGACGTATTGCGGCCGGCACCGCAGGAACAGATCCTGCACCATATGGGGCCCGCCGGCCCGCAGCACCCCGTTACGGAACCCGCGTTCGAAGCACGCCCGCTACCAACAGCTGCTGGTGGCACTGATGACACCGTGCGAGCCCTAGCGAGTGCTTTGAAGGACCTTGCCGCCGCCTCTGCTACCGGTGCCAGCAGATCTAACGACAGAATGTTGAATCGCTTGTGTACGCCGAGGGAATTACCTAATTACTCTGGTGATCCAAAATCCTAAATTGCGCCCCATGCCACAAGAGTATCAGCAGGATATTATCCCTTTCTCTGTGAAAGTAAGAAACTGTGTCGCCGCTGTGACTGCCATCGGACGCGAAGAATACCTAAAAGGAATGAACGTTGTATCGGTCATCCTCTCGAAACTACCGATGATACTGGTTTCAAAGTGGGCTGATTACTGTTATCCTCTTATCAGTAACACAGAAAAACCAACACTGCTTATTTTGTCCGAGTTTCTGAGCGATGAAGCTGTAAAAATGACAAAAACTTCTGTGAATTTATCAAACATACAATACTATGGTAAACAAAGTCACAGCGAAAACTCTAAACATCGTACTCTAGTGGTGAATGAACAAGTGAACAGTGAACGAGTGAGCAGTGAACGAGTGAGCAGTGAACGAGTGAACAATGAACAAAAAGGTGATAAGGAGTGTCGGTATTGTCACGTTTCCGAACACTTACTACAAGACTGTAAAAAGTTCAAAAAATCTTTACGCAAAGACCGCTGGTCATTCGTAAAACGACATGGTATTTGCTACAAGTGTCTGACGTCACAACATAAACAAGATACTTGCACCGCACCGGCCTGTAACGTTGACAACTGCGGACTATCTCACCATCGTTTGTTGCATTATATTACAAATAAAAACTCAGTGCCGCGTAGTAGTGTAAATATAACCGATGTCACGGAGGCCAAAACTGAGACTGAGTCGCAAGTGGAAACTGTCAATCATCTTCAAGTGAACTGCCGTAAAGTTTTGCTAAAAACTGTGCCTATTTACCTACACGGACCTAACGGTACTTTTCGTAGTGTCGCGCTTCTCGATGACGGTTCAACGGTGACGTTGATAAGCGCTGCGCTCGCGTCGAAAGTAGGACTGCGCGGAAACAAACAATCTATACGTGTGTGCGGTGCATGGAACAATAGCGAACTGGTATGCCATAGTGAGGTACTCGACCTTGAACTTTCTAACTGTGAAGGAATTAAGTTTACAATTCGTGCGCGCAGTGTAACAAATATGAACTTACCAGTACAAAATATTACTTCCGTGGACATGAGTGATTATGAACTGATGACACCTGAAATGAAAAATGTGGTTTGTGATGGACAATACAGACCGGAACTTCTGATAGGGCAGGATAATTACGATTTAATCTTACCGTTGGAAATAATCAAGGGTAAACCCACGGACCCCTACTTCACCCGTACTCCGTTAGGGTGGTGCATGCACGGGTGCATGCGCACTAAGCCTGCCTTCGATCACGAAGTGAAGCGGCAATCTGCTCTGTGCCTGTCAGAAGGAGAAAACAATGGATGTGAGCATATCCTACGAGAAATGCAAAACGAGATGCGCCAGTCATTTGCAATGGAGTCCGTCGGAGTTACTAGTAAGCCCCGCCAAAACCTACTAGATTTAAAAGCTACGGAATACTTACTACAAACGGCCACTTTGAAAGATGGTAGGTGGCACGTGGGTCTCCCTTGGAAGGGTACGTTTAGTGAGATGCCTAACTCACACGATAATGCACTCATAAGACTGAAAGGTGTTGAAAAGAAAATGAAAGCGAATTCAAGCTTCGCAGAGCGATACAAAGAAAGAATAGACCACCTCTTAAGTAACGATTTTGCCTCACGGCTCACCGAAACTATAAGTGCCAATAGAATATGGTACTTGCCGCACTTTGGAGTCGACAACCCTAACAAACAAAAACTACGACTGGTGTTTGATGCCGCGGCTAGGAGCGAAGGCATGTGTTTAAATGATTACCTGCTTCAAGGTCCCGACTTACTTACCTCTCTGTACGGGATAATGCTGAGGTTTCGAGAAAACAAAGTGGCAGTCACGGGTGACATAAGAGACATGTTTCTGAGGATCAAAATACGAGATCATGACCGAGATGCCTTGCGCTTCTTATGGCGAGAATCACCAGATAAACCCGTACAAACCTGGGTCATGACTAGCCTTATATTTGGTGCGAACTGTTCCCCGTTTATTGCCCAGTTCATAAAGAACAAAAACGCCGAAAGATTCTAGGCAACAATGCCAGCCGCTGTGCAAGCTGTACTTACACAACATTACGCCGACGACTATATAGACTCCTTACCCGATGAACAAACGGCTAATCAACTTGTAAATGACGTCACATTTGTCCACAAACAAGGTGGATTCGAGATTAGAAATTGAACGTCTAATATGCCGTCTGTACTTAAAGATTTACCCAAAGAAAATCTGAAATCGAGTTCTGTCATATTCAAAAATGGACAACTGTTTGACGGAGAACGTACACTCGGCCTAATTTGGTTTCCGACTAATGATAACCTGGGATTCGATGTGTCATTCAAAAGAATTTCCACTCCAATATTGCTTGGAAAAAAGAAACCCACTAAACGGGAAATGCTACGTGTACTAATGTCCATCTTCGATGTCTATGGATTCCTTTCGCCTATCACGATCAAAGGCAAGATCCTTTTACAAGATACCTGGAGATCTGGAATCAGTTGGGACGATGAAATAAATGACCAAATATTTACAAAATGGATAGAATGGCTGAGCATAATGACAAACATTGATAAAATTCCTGCCCCGTCATTACGAGTCAGCGACTAGAAGTACTCGCCACTCGGTTACGTGCGAGAGCGAGACGCACGACCTCAGTGCAGATGTACCGAATAGCGAGCCACCGGCGCCGATCACTGAGCGCTATGCGAACCTACAGCTACATGTTTTCTGTGACGCTTCAACTCAAGCGATGTGCGCCGCCGCATACTGGCGCTGGATCGATTGTAAACAAAATATTCAAGTTGCCTTTGTATCCAGTAAATGTCGAGTTGCGCCTGTAAAGTACGTATCGATGCCACGATTGGAGCTACAAGCAGCCGTTTTGGCGGGAAGGTTGGCCGATAATATAATAACCGAGCATAGAATAAAGGCTGAAAGAAAAATATTCTGGTGTGACTCATCTACGGTTTTACACTGGATACGCAATAATGCGCGAAGTTATAAAGCCTACATAGCTCACCGCCTTGGCGAATTGGACGAACTGACAAAAATTGAAGAATGGAGATACATATCTACGAAGTTGAACATCGCCGATATTGCCACACGAGAAACCTGTGAAATAAAAACATTGTAAAATGAGTGGTTATATGGGCCGTCATTTCTATATGAAGAAGAACGGTCGTGGCCTAGAGAAACAAACATACATCTACCTGATATTCGCGATGTGGACCTAGAATGATTAAATAACATTCACGTTGCACCTGTGTGTTTACCTGCTGTTCCTGAACCAGAAAGGTTTTCTTCGTGGCTTCGACTAGTGATCAATCAATCAATCAATCAATCAATCATTTATTTTGTAAAACATAGGTATGGTTACAGTTGGTATATTGTTAAAATATGTTCACTATGTTTTGCCAAAATCTGGCGTACAAAATTAACATAAGCAAACAACAACAAATAATAAATACAATAATACAATTAAGGTGGCATGTCAGTGAGGTCCATGTGTATGGTTTTATCTTTTGTGAACAAATGTAAGAAAGTTTATAGTGTTTGTGTAGATGGCGCGATGATGGAACGCGCTGAAAACATGTTGTTGAAGTACTCCCAGATGACCTGCACAACCTGAAACATAACATAAGGTTAGATAGGAAAAGTAAATTACTTACCTTGACGCCAATTATTGGCGATGATGGTTTGCTGAGACTGTTTGGCCGCATTGATGCCGCACCCGAGATATCTACCAACGTGAAACGTCCTGTTATACTTCACGGCCGCTGCCATGTCACTCACCTCATCGTGAAGTACTACCACGTAAAAGCATGCCATGGAAACCAGGAAATGGTCGTTAACGAACTAAAACAACGATACTGGATTATACGGCTACGACCTACCGTGAAGTATATTAGTTCAAAATGCATGTTGTGCAGAATTAAGAGAGCTCGGCCCCAGCCACCTAGAATGGGTGACTTACCTGAAGCGCGGATCGCTCATCACCATCGTCCTTTCACTTTCACCGGAGTTGACCTATTTGGACGACTAGAAGTAACCGTTGGCCGTCGTCGAGAGAAGAGGTACGGTGTTATCTTCACTTGCCTCACCGTGAGAGCCATTCACATTGAGATAGTGAACCAGCTGACCACAGACGTACTAATAATGGCTCTCAGACGAATGGCAGCCAGAAGAGGCTGGCCTCGGTACTTGTACTCAGACAATGGTACGAACTTGAGAGGAGCCGATACGGAGCTAAAGAAATGTGTTCTTGAGCTGGACCCGGAGAAACTCAAAGAAGGAGCAACGACCTACAGTACGGTGACAACTTGGATTTTCATCCCACCCGCCAGTCCTCACTGGGGAGGGGCTTGGGAACGGCTTATCAGAAGTGTAAAAGGCGCACTTAAGGTTGTATTGAAAGATCGAGCGCCACGTGATGAGACACTTCAAACATTATTAGCCGAAGTAGAACAGATGATAAACAGCCGTCCCCTCACCCACGTCACAGTGGAACCCGGCAGTCCCGTATCTTTAACCCCCAACCATTTTCTGTTGGGAACGTCGTCCAATCTACCTACTTTGGGTGTCTTTGATGAGTCTGACACGTATCTCAGAAAGCAATGGCGGTTGTCACAAAGACTAGCCGATATGTTTTGGAAGCGCTGGGTACGCGAAGTCCTGCCTGATATGCGTCCAAGACAGAAGTGGTACGATGAACGGAGACCTTTGCAAGTGGGAGATCTGGTTTTGATCGTGGACCCTAACTCCCCTAGAAATGTATGGCCAAAAGGCTTGATACAGTCCGTGATGACTGGCAAAGACGGCCGCGTTAGAGTGGTCGATGTCAAGACTAAATCTGGCCTTCTGCGAAGGAATGCGACACGCGTCGCACCCATCTCTATGGGTGATGAGTGCTGTAGCAGCACTAGGGAGGGGAATGTAGACGACGCGTGATATTTTATTTTAGCTACCTTCATGTCTGTTTATGTTTATAAATAAATAGAGGGTGCGGGAGCGCGCGGCAGTATTTTTTAGTAGTCTTTTACAAGTTATTGCGCACGGACGTGTAATTGTTATCATTGCGTCTCCCAATCCTTCACCCTTTTGAAGTACTGTGTTTTACTGCACATCCACACCCCCTACAATCTTGTTCATCATTTAGTTGCACCTGCCATATTTTAAGTCGACTGGTAGAAAATGCCTGAGGCATTAAGTCCACCATAGTACTTATGCATAAATTTTAAATAAATAAAGTGTAAAGTATGAGGAAATTAGAACTAGGTATGCAGAATAAAGGGAAAAAATCGACTAAATGAGTCCAATAAACGTCATTACAGGGTATATAAACTCCTGGTTCAACTAGATCAAGCACACTCCTCAACTGGCCCGCGGTCCTTCAGCACATTGATAAATACAACCATGTATTCAAATATGTGCGTGAAGATCGCTCTGTGCCTGGCTCTGATCGTCAGCATCGACGGTTACGTGTTGAAACATCGCACAATGCCTCTGTTAGCGGAAGGCATGACTGTTGAGGTCACTGTGAGAAGCAAGGAAGACCCGCGTCACCCTCTGTCGATAATGAAGGTTCATATCAACGAAAAAGACAGGAAAATGGAGATCTCAATGGCCGAAGCTCCATCAGGAGTGCTGAAACATCTAACCAAGACAAACAACGACGTGCCAACTCTGGGAGATCGTCAGGGTATTATTAATCCCATAAAGTGCGCTGCAGGCTCTACTCGTATCGGTATTCACTGCGTACCCAACTCGAACGACGACAACGACTTCGACAACTACGACAACAATGACAATAACGACAGCAACGACAACAAAATAGATTAAGAACCACCTAGACTAACTGATTAATAATTTTATACGTGCTCCTATTTGATTGATTAATAAATTTGCATTGTGAAATATTATCCGACTTTTTTTGTTGTTTGTGCACCTTCCTCATAATATATGTTATATCTGTGAGTGCCTCCCAGATACGTCATCACCATACATCCGGTTACTGTGAATGGATTGCGAAACCCAACTTGATGCATCCAATAAAACTAAGTAGCAGATTCGGCACGGGGCCTTTCGTCACATACATCGGTCGTTAGGACAACCTCTTAGTACCTACTTACTCACCTAATATTAAGAATTAATTGTAATTACTTTATTAAATTCATTTATTGGAAATTGTGGATATTTTATGGACTCCTCCGCTGCCCATCACATAATTGGCGCAGTCGGTAGGATTGTCGAGTCAGTGCGTGCAAATCAAAGACTATAATTTCACGATCGAGCTGGACATTTGGACATTTGTGCGTGCTGTTCACGTTTCAACGTGCGTCATCGACAATCCAGAAGAACCAGAAGCAGCCGTTGGAGATCCTAAAGACCGTATCCAGACATCGATACTACGGGAGCTGCCGATATGTTCTTTATGTGAATTGCACAAATTCCTTACTTAAGTCGGTCGCTATTACCCGCCTTCAAAATTTTTCACCCACGATCATCGCGATCTACTAGGGGTATCGAACCCGTGGGCAATCGGTTGTCCTATCGCATCGCGCTGAGGGACGCTACCCGAAATTTTGAGTTAGATAGCTTAGAAATAATCATGGAAAATCAAGACGATATGATCAATAAAATTGTTAAAACATTAACACTAGTACCAGAATTTGACGGTAATAGTAATACTCTAATTAGATTTTTATCACTGTGACCAGCTTGTTGCGAGCTATATTGATCCAGCACCTGGTCATGAACTAGCCAACTTAGCATTATTAAATGGTATATTAAATAAAATAACCGGGAACGCCGCTAGAACACTAGTAACAAATGGTGTTCCCCGGGATTGGAATGGTATTAGGAATACGTTAATTCATATTTTTTCAGACCATAGAGATGAGTCTGCGTTACACAATGATTTATCGTAACTATCTCAAGGATTAGATACGCCTCAAGTATTCTATGAGCGCGTGTTAAACCTTTTAAGCACCATCATGACATACTAAGAAATACACGATGATGTCGCTACCACCAACGCAAAGAGAACTATGTATAAAAAACAAGTTTTACAGGTGTATCTACGAGGCTTAGCGAAACCTCTAGGATCTAGGATTCAATGCATGAGGCCTCCTTCCCTGGAGAAAGCATTAGAATATGCCCAAGTGGAGATGAACGTTGTTTACCTCCAACTAAAAAATATACCTTCAAGTAAAAGGTTACTTCCAATATTCCCAAATGTGCTAGCTTAGTATCCTCAGAAGAATCCAAACTGCTTTATTCCACAGCAGCCTAGACCATTTTATCAGAGACCCTCTAGAACCCAACAAATGTTCAAAGCTTTACCGCGATCCAATATGTCTACCGGTTTTAGAGTCAACACTAGACCCCCAACGTCTCAGCAAGCACCGAACAACCAGCCTCGACCAATGAGCGACAGTCAGTTGCACGTGTTCTGCCACCGACCAATATGCATGATTGGCGTAATTATGGTAATCCACCCCTAGTAATTACGTTAGAACACGAGAAGCAAATGTAAACGAATTTTTTGTTCAAGAACCCGACTTCGACTATTATGTCCTAGAGGACTTTTACTCCTGTGACTAATGGCCGGTTTCTGAGGTAAATAAGTATGTGCTTATCTCGATTTAAGCATCTGTCACTCTTGATCATCTGCCACTTAAAGTATTCTGCGATGCTGAGCAAGGTTTGAGTATACGTAGTCAAGTCATGCCAAAGTATACCTTATGTCATACAAAAAACCTTCATTGACGTTCAATTGGGTTTCACAACTGAGAAAAACACATTTGATCATTCTTAAATTCTCAAACCGTTGTCAACGTTACATAATCAGTGTGGCCAGATTGGGCGACTTTTCGCCATTTAGGCTTAGACTCGGAAGGGTGGCCGAGGCGACCAATTTTTACGATCGCCGACTGATCACCAATTAGGCTACCTTAAAAAAAACATGAAGCTATTTTAGGCGATTTCGGAATGAGAATCCTCAGGAATGATGAAAATAACTGAAAGTCAAAATGCTTTTAACAGTTCATCACTTTTTTCATTATACTTCAGTCGCAGCAACACAGGGAAAATAAAGAAACGCTGAAAAATGTTTTCTGCGGAACCAATAATGATTATTGTGTCAAACGCATTAAAGTTGATATTAGCTACTAGGGTGTTCAAGCCAACAATGGAAATTACGTTTCGTAGATTGTTTCGTGGTTTTAGTGAATAGTGGTCGTCTTGGGTTTTTTATAAATGGAAAAACTAAATTTTCGGCGACTTGGAGCTCGTCAAATCTGGCTACACTGGTTACATTTGGCAGTTGATAGTTGACAAGCCCTTGCTTAAAATTTAACCAAGCGTAATAAATATAAAATAATATATAAAAGTTATAAAACGAGTGATGAAGATACATCCTTGTCTTCCTTAGAGATGCCTCAACGAAGACCGATGCATGGCAGAAGAGTTTTCGACCTGAATTATCGAAAACATTAGATTGGATGCAAATATTTCACGCCTGATAGATCTCAGATGCTCGAAGAATGGATGGTCGATGGGGCTGAAAAGTTCTAGAGAGGCGAACGCGTGGCGGAATACGTAGCAGGAGGGAAGCCTCTGTAGACCGATGACCTGGTTGAGGTCACGGGAATCCGATGTATGAAAGACGCACAGGACCGGTTGATGTGGGGACGCTTGGAAAAGGTCTGTATCCAGCAGTCTTTCGGCAGAAATGATGATGATGATGAGTGAGATCTTCACCAAAAATATTTGAAAGTGCCAGTTTTTGTGTTTGTGGTCACCAGTGGCTTTTCCTGCGCGAAAACCGAGAGTTATCCTACAGAAACTATGTGAAAAGTGAAGATGGACCGGTCATATGATTCGCAAAAACCAAAGGAAATTGAGAAAAGCAGACAAACCGATACCCAAGAGATGGGAAAAGTAGCCGTAGAAGACAGTGTCAGAAATGCCAATGGGAAATGGGAAAGACTGCTGGTCCAAGATGTAGGCACAAAGTGTAAGCGATGGCGCGCTGTGTGTGTCTTGACGAGTAGCTCAGGAGAGACCCCAGTGGAAACTGTTAGTGGAAGCCTATGCGGAGGAGGCACACTGAGATTAGGGACTTTTTATAAACTATAAAGATGTATTGAGACTACAGTTTTATATCTCTGATTTCAGAATAAAAGGCTTCGTTATTCCGTTTATTTATTATTAAATCATTTTATTATTAGCCATTGTGTAATTGTATTCTAAATTATATACTACCAAATACGTTCAACCAATGAAGTGTGATTAACAAATATCCAAACATACAGACTTTCATACCTATATAGAATATTAGTTTGATCCACAGGACAAGAAAAGGTTACAATGATGAAAATGTCTTGGGGCCTTTAGTCACATACATCGGTCGTTAGGACAACCTCTTAGTACCTACTCACCTAATATTAAGAATTAATTGTAATTACTTTATTAAATTCATTTAGTGGAAATTTTGGCTTTTTTTTGGTCTCCTCCGCTGCCCATCACATAATTTATTTATTAATATATATATATATATTCATTTGTTGATAAATAATAAGAAAAGTCCTGACTGACTCATCAACATTATAGAGACTACCCTTGTCTACATTATAGAGATTCCCTTTATAATGTAGACAAGGAATAAGTAAGAAATTTTTGAAATTCAACCCCTAAGGGAGTTAAATAGGGGATGAAAGTTTGTATGAAACTCTGTCATTTTTAAATTGAAATAAATGAAATATGGCATTTAGCCTCTAAATATAAAATAAAAATACTTCTTTAAGGTTTTTTTCAATTTCATCCCTTCAAGCGGTAAAAAGAGGTGATAAAGTTTGTAATAAAAATCAATGGTTTGTCATCGAAATAACTTGAAACCTAGTATTTCTGCTCTTCAATACAATTAAAGAAAAACGTGTTTAAGGATTTTTTGAATTACATCCCTTAAAGAGGTGTTAAAGTTTGTAAGGAAAATATGTTTTTTATCATCAAAATTACTTGAAACTTAGTAATTTTGCTCTTCAATACAATTAAAGAAATACGTACTTAAGCATTTTTTTAACTCCATCCCTTAAACGGGTAAAAAGGGGTGTTAAACTTTATATGAATAAACCTACTGGATATGCACGGGAGAAATCAGTCTTCATATCTCAAATACCACTGATGCTGATACTTTGAGTTTAAACGATTCCAATTCCCCCTTAAGGTCTGCTTTGCAATGACCATAAATAAATCTCATGGTCAATCATTCAGGTGGCAGGGATAGATTTAAGGAAAGATTGTATCTCACACGGGCAATTCTACGTTGCCTGTTCCAGAGTCAGTACTAGCAGCCTGGTAATTTTGGTACCAGACCGAAAAACCACTAACGTGGTATACAAAGATGTGCATAATTAAATTCTAACTTTCTGATGACGACTTTGTTAGCTTAAATTAATTGGAGTACCGATATCTATACTACAGTACAACACAGAATGGCGCAAAACTCATCACTATATCGGAAGATGCTATAATTTTTCTTCGACAATTCTGCTTTGGCATTTTTGAATTAAACAGATACAAAATATAGCTGGTAACCGCCAAGTTCGTGTGACCTACGCTACGTCAAGCCATCCTAAATCATGACCACGAGGAAGACAACTTTTCATCGAAAATCATTATGAGCAAGCTCTGTGAATATGTGAATAAGTAAAATTATCATCTCTGTGACACAGAAAATCCACGTATTAGCCAGGAAGGGTCATTACACCCGCTCAAAGTTACTGAATGGTGTGTTGTTTTTCATGGATGAGTTCTAACGCGTGCCCGTATCACCACCATAAGCGGCACTGGAAACCGTGGAGTTTTAGTGGGTTCTAGTCTAACATAACTGCGCTATGTCCCCGTAATAGCGCGGGAATACCCAGGCAAAAAAAAAGGTGTTGTTTACGCCTGAAGCGTCATTGGGCCGATAAACGACTACTGTGGTCGACGAGGTTCTAGAGCCATGATCACGATCAACCTTAAAAGGAATAAATATATTATTATGTATATTATTATTAACACTGTCTTACAATCAGGTGAGATAGTTGTCTAACACGAGCCTATAAATAATTAAATAAAAAAATGGAACTAGAGCACATCTGGATCCAACAGGATAGAGTAAGGCGCGTACTGCACAAGGCACAACCGAAATTCTGAGAGCTGCAATATCAGTGAGAGTGATTTTATTAAGTATTATTGTATCTTTAAGTTCTTTGTTCGTATTGTTGCACCACTGTCAACCCCATGCCATGTCCAGGCAATCGCTGTTCAAGAAGAGATCGCGGAAAGCGATAAGGCCGCCCGTTTTATATTTTTTTGGTTTTAAGTTTCTTTTGTTCCTGTATTTTCTGGTGTACAATAAAGCATACATAAATAAATTAAAGAAAATGATGGCGCGATCGAATCATGTACTCGATTAAATGGGAAAATAAATTAAGACACCAAAGAAACATTTATTTAATAATTTATGTACACACAGTAAAATACATAAAGACAATACATCAAAACAATAGAGTACAAAGGCCCTGCTTATTTCTTAAGAAATTTCTACCAGCAGACCCGCGAATAGGAAAAATAAAAAGAAATATAGACAATAGTGTGTAATAACAGTAAGAGAAGAAAAGTGAGCGATTTAAAGTAAGATATAAAAATATGCGCACTTACACAAATGTGTAATGGTGGGTATTAAGTACACATTTTCATTACAGAAATATACAATTTTTTGATGAATGTCACACGTCGTCAATATGACAGGTCTGGATTCTAGGTGGCCAGTATATATCAGTCCTCCACCGCAATTCCTAGCTGCCACACACCCGGGGCCGGCAGCAACTACTCCAGGTATCTGCGCCATATAACGCTACCGTCAGTTTGCACTTCATAGTGCAGATTGCCAAAACGACGCATTATCGTGCCGAACTACCATCTTCGTCTCTGGTCGGAATATGCTCTGGCCTGCACTCGATCACCTAAGGAATAAGCCAGGGCAGTTGAGTCCCTGAACACCACGTGCAGCTTTGTTCTAACGTCCCAACTGAACATCAGTCCTTAGGGAGTATGTTTATCCTGGTTTGTTGTGCGTCTGAGCCGAGTTTTTAGCACAAGGAGCTTATCTGTAAGGTTGCCCCTCTCCCCCTTCATTGCAAGAAGTGCTTTCTTAATAGTTTGCACGTAAAGTTCAGCCAGCCCGTTAGGTACTGAGTGGTACGGAGCAGACGTCAAATGTGTTACTCCACAGCTGGTAAGGTAGGTTTTAAATTCTTGGGATACAAACTGGCGTGCGTTGTCTGATACCAGTGTGTACGGTATGCCAAATGTGCAAAATAACTCCTTAAACTTAGCAATGCACCATGCGCTCGTTGTGGTCTTTATGGGCAAACTTCAACCCACTTTGTGAATGCATCTACGACTATTAAAAGTAGATGTTCGAGAACAGGTCCTGCAAAATATATATGAATTCGTTGCCAGGGGTCGCTAGGTTGTTCCCATAGTCACCAAAAGCTTCTCTACACCACTGTGTAGAGAAGCTTTTGGTGACTAATTCTGTTCTAATCAGCACGCTCTACAAGATTTTACCTTGTTCTCAATGTCTATGTCTATATTTTTCTAGTATATGTGTGCTACCAATTCCATTTTAAGTATGCCGATATGTCCCGCATGTGAACTACATCAAGAACACGAGCACGTAAACTTTTGGGTATTACCACTCTGGTTCCTTTCAATATGCAGTTATCCTGGAGTGTTAATTCATTATCACCATAACCATATTGTCGTAATGAGTGACGTGTCTGTAGTGCTTGTAGTTGTAGCGACCCTAGCGATACGATTTGCTGAATTGCATGTTTTGATATTTGAAAGGAACGCCACGTCATATTTTACTGTACGAATTGTAACTAAGTATTGTGAACCAAATAAAAAAAAAACATATTCAGTATAAACCAAACTTGCATATAATTTATCTGGACTCTAAACATAACACGTACAACAATTGGTGACCCCGAACGTTTACAAAAAAAGTTTCGTGTTTTATTTTTATGCGCCGTAAGCGATTCAGTGGCGACGTGGCAAGTGCGCGTTAGAAACCGCGTGGGTTCAAGTAACAGTGAATAGTCTTGAAACCAGTGAAACTACCACTACAATGACTACCCCAACAACAACCGGAGTAGCAGCGGTGTCGGTGTAGTCGAGGATATCAGATTTTTAGACGGATTTGCCGAAATCATGGTTCTGCCAGTTCGAGGCTATTTTGGCACCGCAGAAGCAGGGTGATGCGCAGCTGTTCGACATAGCAATCGCCAGGTTGCCCCAGAACACAGTGCGGCAGACGAGATGGGTAAGCTGTTCGAGCGAATAATCGCTGCCTGCCTCATCAGCCACTTGTACAGAGAGGGGCCGGACCTGGACTAAAGCCAGTTCGGCTTTCGGCATGGGCGCTCCACCATCCACGCGATATCGCAGGTAAGAGTCCTGGCGGAGGGAGCGTTGTCCCGGGGTGGAGTGATGTTGGCGGTGTCCTTGGACATTTCTAACGCCTTCAACACCCTGCCCTGGAGTTGTGTTCGGGAGACACTATGGTATCATCGAGTGCCACCCTACCTCCGCCGCATCGTCGGAGCTTATTTGGCGGAGAGGTGTGTCACCTACGTGGGACGTGATGGCGTCGAAAACCAGCACCGCATGTCGTGCGGTGTTCCGCAGGGCTCGGTCTTGGGCCCGCCCCTGTGGAACATCGGGTACTAGCCGGGGGTTGCGGATGTATCGTTGTTACCGCGATCCCCGGTGTAGGTGTGAGACGGACCACCGGGGTGGTTTTTAGTCAGTAAGAGTCTGACAGACCCTCCGCCTCCCCAGGGCGGAGGACATCCAATGAGGATTTTCAAAAAGGGGAAAAAAAAAGGACATAGTGCGGCAAGTTACCGATATAATCGAAGCCCTGCCAGAGTCAGGCAAGTACGCAGAATTGAAGAAGCGTTTTTTAGTGATTTATGAGTAAAGCACGGAGATGCAATTCCAGAGGCTGATAGCGAAGATGGACCTGGGAACACAAAAACCATCGCAGCTATATAGGGCGATGGTGGCTTTAGCCAAGAATTGCAACGTGACAGACGAGCCGCTAAAAAGGTTGTGGCTGAATCGTTTACCCCCGGGCGTGCGGGCGGTCCTGGCAGTGACCGGAGACACGAAACTTGAAAAACTCGCTGCAACGGCAGACAGAGTGATGGAAAACATAGGAACCGGTGAGATCGCGTCAATAGCATCGAGCATATTGGATTTAACTTGCGACACGAAGACGGATTTGGCCAAGCATCTCAGCGCATTAATTGTGGAAATGAAAGAGATGCGTGGGGAAAGGAGAGAGAGAGAGAAGGAAGCGAGACGGAAACCCGGGACAAGACCGGAGAGGGCAGCGATGGCAGCAGGCCCAGGAGCCAGTCAAGGTCGTATCGCACACCGAGTTCTCCGAATTGGCTATGCAGACACCACTTTCGTTACCGGGAAAATGCGCGGGCGTGCGAGACGCCGTGCAATTAGTCCAAGAAGCAGCAGTTAAACGTGAGTGTTCGACTCGTATAAGCTGTTCGCGGCGAATAACACTGAGATAAAAACTTATGGTGTAATTAACATAGAGCTTAATATAGGTTTAAGAAGGAATTTGAAATGGCAATTTATTATATGTGACGTAAAACAGCCCATTTTAGGAGCAAATTTCATAGAGGCACACCAGCTGATAGTAGATTTGTATAAAAAACGTTTGATTGAAGGGCGTACTAAGTTAAGTGGGGAAGCATCCGTCGTAAAGTGTACGGAACCATCGGTTTCGAGCATACAGCTGGAGCACCCATACAGAGAATTACTAAAGGGATTTTCCAGCATTACCAAGCCTGTATTGTACAAAGAACCATCTAGTCACAATGTATACCACCACATAGAAACTACAGGCCCTCCAGTTTTCACGCGCGCTAGGCCATTGCCACCACATAGGTATAAATTGGTACAGGAGGAGTTTAAAGTGATGCTGGAGTTAGGAATTTGCAGGCCATCCAGAAGTCCTTGGGCGAGCGCATTACACGTCGTGCTGAAGAAGGACGGATAGATCAGGCCCTGTGGTGACTATCGTACACTCAACGCGATAACGAAGCCAGAAAGGTACCCGATACCAAGACTGCAGGATTTTACTAATGGGCTAGCAGGTAATACAATTTTTGGAAAGATAGACATCAACCGGGCCTATTATAACATTTGTGTAGCACCACAGGATATCGAAAAAACGGCGATCATTACTCCTTTCGGGCTTTTCGAGTTTCCACGGCAGCACAAACGTTCCAAAGATTTATGAATAATACAGTGTTGAAAATATTGAATATCTAAAGGAACGCCAAGAAAGCTTGTATTTATTTTGTTATATCGATGACCTTGTAATAGCCAGCACCACTGAGCAGCTTTTCAAAAAACACCTTATATTAATATTCGGTAGATTCGAGCAATACGGAATAACAATCAATTTAGCAAAATGCGATTTAGGGAAAACGGCAATATAATTTTTAGGCTACAGCGTAAATAAGGACAGAATTAAGCCACAGGAAAATAAGATCGAGGTTATACAAAATTATCCGCGACCGGAAACAATCGAACAATTGCGACGATTTCTAGGGATGGTGAATTTTTATAGGTCCCATTTGAAACGGGCGGCGGAAAGCCAGGCGGAGTTCAATAAATATTTGTACGGGGCCAAAAAGAAAGATAAGTCTAAAATAGAGTGGAACGAGACAGCACTGGCCGCTCTCGAGAAGTGTAAGGCAAGTCTAAAAGCGCCATTACGCTAGCTCATCCGGGAGAATCAGGCAAATTGGCACTAATGTGCAACGCATCAAACACTTGTGTGGGCGCAGTTTTACAACAGGAAACAAAAGGTTAATGGAAACCGCTAGGGTATTTTTCGAAAAGACTATAAGCGGCACAACGATCGCGATCGACGCGATCTAACAATTTTTACAGACCATAGGCCTTTTAACATACGCGTTTACAAAAATAGGCAAGGATAAAGAAACACCAATGCGTACACGGCAGTTATTGTACATCAGCGAATTCACGAGGGACATACAATACGTCACCAGCACCGAGAATGCGGTTGCTGACGCGCTATCACGAATAGAGTCCATTATTTGTGACACAAACGTCGATTACGACGAAATCGCAGAGGCACAGAAAACAGACGCTCAAATGACACGCATTTTAGCAAACTCACAGGACAACATTGTTTTAGAACAAATACATACACCATTATGTAAAAGAAAGATATATTGTAGTATTACAAAGGACATGGTAAGACCATACATTCCATTACAGTTCCGAAAGACTGTTTTTCACACAGTTCATAATATAAGCCACCCAGGCGTTAGGGCCACACGAAAGATGATAACAGGTCGTTATTTTTGGCCAGACATGAATAAAGACATTGATATTGCCAAATAGGCGAGATCGTGTATATCATGTCAGAAAGTAAAGGTACACAGACACTGCGTACAGGTACAAAGTAATCACACATGTACTGTGCAGTTACATAATAGGTGCTAGAAAAACATTAGCATCCGAAGCAGTTAAGTTAAGACCAATCCCAACTGACGGCGCCCGTTCACGAACATGACGCATGAATCGGCACCAACCAGCTCAACCATCATGAAGGGAACCGAATGATCCAACACACACGCCACCATCAGAGAGACATTTGAGAGAGCATGACACACTCAACTGCCAGGGCACTCATAAGTCAACGAACGACACAAAGGTACAGCAAATGGTAGATTTACAGTTGGGTACATAGTACTCACACACGTGCTGCGCAGTTATACAATACTAAAAGAAATTGAGTCTATATAATACAAATATATTCATATCTCTTTTTAGTTTTGATAGATACCTCCAGTTGCCATAAAAATCAAAATATATATAGCCAAAATACATCACATGACGATTCCTAGCCAAAGCCAAAACACGAACAGGATACATTATTTTATTTCGGCGTTCCAGTGCCTACCTGCCGGTTTCAGCATCAGATCACTTCGATGGTACCATTTTCATCAGTACTATTTATTTATAAGCATTTGCTTCATCATAGTCGTCTAACTATTCGAGATATCGTAGACCCGTGACATACTTAGCATTAAGGAGTTACATTGGCCATCTGGGGTCTTCTTCACCAGTTCCACTTCACCAAATGTTACTTTCTGAGTGCAAATGATTGCATTGCTGATGAAAATGCCAAAATTGCCACATGTATGCCTATAATATTTGACGAGTTCCCTCAATTTCTCCAAAAGCCCATCATCAGATCCTGATCTGATGACTATGAGACCGAACGGAAAGTATACCCTTTCAAACAAAAAGAGAATTTTCCAAATCGGTCCAGGCGTTTTTGAGTAATCGGTGTACATACATAAAAAAATAAACAATCGGATTGAGAATTTCTCCTTTTTGGGCAGTCGGTAAGAAGGAAAGTTACTTTTCAATTTGTAGTGTTTTTATTTGTAAGTCAGTAGAATTTTTCTGAGAAAAAATGTGTTTATGTTTTCGTTTCGGTGTGGTGTTCTGGAGTGCTACTAGATGGCGCGCAGCAAATCTGTCCTTACATTTTTGTATGAAGTCGATATTCTTCTCCCTAGATTAAATAGTATTCTGTGCATTGAACGCTCGATCTAGGTAGGTAGGAAAGTGTAAAGTAGGTAGGTCTAGGTAAGTAGGGTAGGTACAAGTAGGTAGGTATATAAGGTATGATAGGCAGTTAACGGGAGCGAAGCCGCGGCCACAGCTGGTAAATAAATATAGTGCAAAGTATGACGAAAGTAGAACTAGGTATGAGTAATAAAGGGCAAAATCGAACTAAGTTAACGTCATTACAGGGTATATAAACGACTGATTCAACTAGAACAAGCACACTCCTCAACTGGCCCGCGGTCCTTCAGCACATTAATAAATACAACCATGTATTCAAATATGTGCGTGAAGATCGCTCTGTGCCTGGCTCTGATCGTCAGCATCGACGGTTACGTGTTGAAACATCGCACACTGCCTCTATCAGCGGAAGGCATGACTGTGGAGATCACCGTGAGAAGCAAGGAAGACCCTCGTCACCCTCTGTCGACAATGAAGATCGATATCAACGAAAAGGACAAGAAAGTGAAGATGTCGATAGCCGAAGCTCCATCAGGAGTGCTGAAACATCTATCCAAGACAAACAACGACGTGCCAACTTTGGGAGACCGTCAGGGTGTTATAATTGCCGGAAAGTGCCCTGAGGGCTATACTCGTTTCGGTATTTACTGTGTACTCAACTCGAGGGACGACTACGACAACGATAACAACAACAATGACCACGACTATTATGACTAAGAAACACCCAAATAACTAATAATTTTATAAGTGTTCCTATTATTGATAAATAAATGTTCATTGTGAAATATTATCCGTCTTTTTTTTTGTTGTTTGTGCATCTTCCTCATAATATGATAAAGCTTGTTTTATAAAATTATGAGGAAGGTGACCTATATAGATTTCGCCTGGTTTACGGTGGATATTATTACAACATTAACCTTTACTTTTCCTTGAGAACAAACTAGATATCAAAAACACTTACCGACACCAAAACATCTCATCTCATATGCATAATATGGGTAGGTTCTAGTTACCTTTGTTCCACTAAAAACTTTTTCACAAAAAAAAACAAATAACTTCCAAAAAAACACTAGTATTGTTTTTATTTGGAAGTCGGTTGTATGTTTTTGTAAAAAAAAAAAAAAAAACCCTTTTTAGTTTTGGTACTTAATGAGTGAGTTCTATTTGATGCCCAAAATTATGCCAGAATAGATTACCCGAATAAAATGAAACTAGAACATAACCGGTGAATTGAGAGTGAATCAGAGTGAACTGTGCACATCTGCGTACCCCTCTAGAACGTACCGGCGTGATGTTATGTTATAAAATGTCATCCAGTCCTCTGGCCTTCTCATCCAGGCGCTGGTCCTGTGTAGGTTTTAATTCGGTTTCACTTCTTAGAGAACCGATTACGTAGCTCAAGCTGAAAAGCATTATTAGTATCCAAGTCAAGGAGTTTGCCCACATCGTACCTTCCCCCACTTTGCCGGGTCCTAAAGTTGTACGGGCCACTGCTACCCTGAGCTGCTACCGTACTTCAGCAACTACCAAATTAAGGTCACTATCTATAGTACAGAAACAAAATCAAAACAGAGTTACAGAAATAAAATCATTTATCATTTATATCAGTGCCCCTACGGTAGCGGACATCGAACAGTGAAGAACGCCATTTGGAGCTAATGGCAAAATGGTCGATCTGGTTCTTGGTGACTCCATCGAGTGAGTTCCAGGTGTACTTGTGGTGGTCGCATGAATGAACAATATTCCTACGATGTTTAGGTCGTGGTTCTGACAAAATTCAGGGATCTGCCGGGCTTTCGAGTTAAAACGGGCATACATGATCCGGTCCGAGATCGGTTTCCAGTCCACAAGGCTTTTCTGAACTGTATTCTAAAGAAGGAGCCCCACACCATACTCGCGCACATCCTCCTCAATTTCTTTACCCGAATTCAGCAAAGTCAAGCCCCGAGACGTTCTCCAAGTACCACAAACAAATATTTTAAACGTTTATGGTTGGCCCCATGAAGAAGGTTATAAAATCAACTTCACAAGTGAAGTTAGAAAAAATATTATCTAATTATTTGAGTACCAACGCGCGTAGAGGCAAGCGTTTGTAATAAAGATTGATACCCAGCGTCACGTAATAATTTGAATACCGCAATATTGCCGTTACGGAGATATTACGAGTATCATTAAAATCTCCAAATATTGGGTATGCAAGGGCTGTTAGGCGATAAAAAATTACGTACGAAACCAACTGCGATACTGTTAGGGCATTTGCATGTTTTATACAAGGCATTGTTTACTTCGGCCGATACTTCTTTAAAATGTTCATCTCTAGTAGTGTCACTGTAAGATCGCGGTATGAGTCGCGTAAAATTCGTCGCAGAATTTACGCTGCATTCGGTTTCATACTAAAGTCCTGTTTGTGCCACACGGCGACGCAAAATGAGGAAGAGGTAATGAGAAAGGGCCGCGAGGCAAGCGTCAGCGCCTCGTTCAAATTTAGAATAGCAACTGAAATTACGTCCGTCCGTCAAGCAGCCTAACCGAATTTCAGTTGAATGTAAAGTTCCGTGACTCATTTTACGCGGCTCACAACTCACAAAGTTACGTTCGTTTGGCCTCACCCTAAAACACCGACTACTTATAATTTAACAAAACAATGAGAAGAAAAACTAAATACCTATAATTGAAAAGTTATTTACAAACCCAAAACAAATATTTTTTTATGAGTATTTTCAAATAAACTACCAAAAAAATTAAATCAATTATTCAATGATAGGAACAAACAACCAACGTATTTATGTTGCAACAAATAATCTGTATGAAGGACGTCAATTGCGAAACGAGCCGATACGACCGCGCAATAGAGCCACGGGGAATGGTGTGATTCGTTCCTGGATCCTCACACGCACGCTCCTTGTTTCTTTCTCTTTCGGAATTTGAAACATTTTAAATGTATTCACTATTTCATTCTCGAAAGTTTTTCGCTACTCAATTAGTGAGGTAGTTGGGCAAGTAAAGGAAAAACTCTGTACATAAAAATTTGTGCCTACATCAAAAAAGATTATTAACTTATTTCAATTCAATGAAATTCATTTATTGCGTCAAATATGGTAGGTGTATAAAGTTCTTATATAAAATATGTAGTAACACACATTGGGCCAATATATAGCATGCAATAGTACAAGTTTTTACACTTAAGATAATAATTAATAGGTAATTACATTTTAACAGTTAAATATATCTGTGCTTTCATGTATAAAGTTTACAGGGATACTTTTGCAAGAACTCTCTTTTAATACTATCCGATCTGGTGCTATACGACATGGCATTTCGCTTACACTGTCCGAAAACATTTACACGCTGCTGGGAAAACCTGCCAAAAAAAATAATTAACCGAAGCTCATCGTCAAGCCAGGATAAGATTTGCAACCATTGCAATTTATTTTAATAATATGGTAAATGGAATGAGATCAAAATTAGAAGAACAGTTATAGAAAATAAAGTAACCCTCTCGTTATTAAGTATGTCGCATCAAGGCTGCCCGATAGATGTAAACCATCTGAAAGTCAGGATGTATTCCCTTAGGTTAAGACATAGTGTGTGGGCAGGTCGGTGGGAATAATCGTGAAAATGAAATCACACAAATTATTCGATAAACTGGGTTTATTCAAATATTCACAGTTACAGTCTTGCTTACTAATATTACGGATCGACACTGATTCTACGACGTGTTAGCTCTAAAGCGATCAGCTCTATTCTGCTGTCCCACTACGCAAGTAGTTAGAAAAAGTGCGCCAATGCATAGTTGTTCTTGCTTTGCCGCCAGATGGCGTGCTTCCGATTTGTTTTTACGTCGGTATTATTGACTAAACCCGACACGGCCATCCTGCAAGACAGGCGTCCTCGTATGTTCCTCATTTTCAGGTCCACATCAGTGTATCGAATCATGTGGAAATCCTCATGGATGTCCTCAACTCTTGGGGAAAGCTGAGCGGTCTGTCAGACTCCAACTGACTAAAACCACATGGTGTTCTGGCCGTAGTTCTTCTTGAGAGGCGAGCGTTGAACACAGCACGTCGCCTTCTCGGACCTCTCTCAGGTGACAGACCCGCCAAATCTATCACCCGCAGGCATCATCTTCTTGTCCTTGCTCCATGTCACCTCATGTTGTGTTGCGCCACACGTCCTCTTAGTCCACTCCGACCCGCCAGTCTCCCATTATACAAGGGATGTTTTTCTGTAACACAAAAACTCCAAACAGTAAATGGGCTAAGTCCTACGGACTACAAATCAACCCATCCAAGTCCCAGGTTATGATAATAGACAGTCGATACTATCGCATTGCGCTTGACATGTCCACCATGACGCCTTTATCTCTCGACGGTTCGACCATCGCTTACACTGATACTGCTAAGAACCTTGGTGTCTTAATAGACGGTAATCTCTCTTGGCTAGATCAAGTAAATGAGATAAGTCGTAAGATGCACTTTTCCTTTCAGTCGTTAAAATCCTTTCAAAACCTCTTGCCCTTTAAAACTAAAATCTATCTAGCTCAAACTTTAATTCAGCCAATCATCGATTGTTGCCTGCTATCTGGATGCCACGGAGAAGCTCTTAAATAAGCTTGAGCGCTTGCAAAACCTGTGTATCCGTTTTGTTTTTGGTCTTAGGAAATACGACCATGTCTCTCAGTTCCGCAAGGATCTCAAGTGGCTCCCTATCCGCCTTCGCAGAAACACTCGAGTATTATGTCTCCTCTTCAATATCCTGTTTAATCCTTCGTACCCTGAATATCTGCGCGATCGCTTCTCCTTCACTAGCCCTGCCCATGTCCTGTGTAGATCCCACCTTAAGCATCACCTAAACTTCCCATCCCATAGTACTAATTTTTATTCCCACTCCTTCTCTGTTCATGCAGTACGACTGTGGAACTCACTCCCACCTAAAATTCGTGATTCACAAAATGTATATCTATTTAAGAAACAGGTCAAAGATAATGATCTTTGACCTGTTTCCTCTTTGACCTCTCCACCATATACGAGTAGTAATTATTATATATTATTAAATATGTATTTTTATTTTCTATATATTTAGTTAAGGTATGTGTTATTTATATATAATTAGTTAAGTTATATAGTTGTATAGTTTTTAGTCTATTTTATGTTTCCTTATTTTCTTATACACACTGTATCTTCGTATATCATCCAACTTTCCTGTCGCAGGTCTGCTGGAAGAAATTTCTATTGAAATAAGCAGTACCTTTGTGCTCTTCTATCTGTATTATTTATTTTCTCTGTTAAATGTTTTGTGTGTACATAAATAAATAAATAAAATAATATATATAATTCGGTAACGGCAATTCGGAGAGTTCAATCAAAGTGGAAGTTTTGACACTAGGGAGGGTCCAGAGAGACAGGTGAACAAGTGACAAGGGAAAAGTGCCTATTAAGAGCCGCCAGGTTGACATCTTTACAGGTATTAGTGGGAGATTTGCCGATACCGACAGACCTTAGAAATCTCCAGACATCAGAAGGTTTCCGATCAACTAGAGATTCGTGGAAATAGCGTCTCTTAGCATCTCGAGACAGACGATTGCAGTGATTACGTAGAGCTTTGAAATGACAAAGATTCTGATCCGTGGGTCTACGCTTGTACCTGCTCTTCGCCTTGTCCTTACGAGCAATAGCTTCTTTAATATTAGTACTCATCCACGGAGCAGGATCATGTTTAACTTTAATTTTCCGACGCGGTGCATGCTTGTCGTATAAACTCAGCAGTTTGGAATTGAAGCAGTTCACTTTATCATCGATACTGGCGCTTTTAAAGACGAGAGACCAGTCGATATCACCTGCATCACGCTTCAACGCCTACAGATCAATACCATTATTGTTACGCAAATAACAGTATTGAGGTTTGCGTTTAGGAGGCCCGACACGATAAGAGAGATA
Source organism: Orthosia cruda (assembly GCA_964057195.1). NCBI lineage: Eukaryota > Metazoa > Arthropoda > Insecta > Lepidoptera > Noctuidae > Orthosia > Orthosia cruda. The sequence goes on along the minus strand of OZ059848.1, from coordinate 1,208,482 downwards.
GATGAGGTCATGGTAAGAAAAGGTTGCAGTAAGTTGCCTAAACTCAGTAACATTGCGAGGGGAAGAAGCAATCATGAGGTCAAGCAGAGAAGGCGTGCAGTTGGGAAAGTTATGTGTCGCAGAAAGAGGAACAATTTCAAGGTTAAAAGAAGATAAGAGGGAACGGAGTTTTAATGAACGAGAGTCATTTTTAATTAGGCATGTGTTAAAGTCACCCATCAAAATAACATGCTCGTACAGTGGGCAAAAAATATTTAGTGACGATTTCAAAGAGTCAAAATAGTTGATGTGAAGATTAGGAGAATAGAATACCGCAAGTAATATTTTGGCATGATTTAAGATAATCTCTAGAAACAAGAATTCAGCCAACTCAGAATACTGAGATGGGGACGCACTAACAACTTTGTGCGGGATATCCGCACGTATATAAATGGCGACACCACCACCACCCTTGCCAGTCCTGTCATTTCTGACCAGAACAAAGCCAGGAAGTGCATAGTGCGTGGAAAGGAGAGAAGGCTTAAGAATCGTTTCAGATATTAGGAGTGCATTGAGATGAGCACTGCTAAAGGATGCCAGAAGATCGGAGTGGTGACTAGGAACAGGGTTTATTCAAATATTCACAGTTACAATCTTGCTTACTAATATTACGGATCGACACTGATTCTACGACGTGTTAGCTCTTAAGCGGTATCAATCTATATATATTAGTCTATGACTCAACTGCTCTATTCTGCTGTCCCGCTACGCAAGTGGTTAGAAAAAGTGCGCCAATGCGTAGTTGTTCTTGCTTTGCCGCCAGATGGCGTGCTTGCAATTTGTTTTGACGTCCGTACTATTGGATAAAGCCAACAAGTATATATTATATATATCTTTAATTGAATCAATTTGAAATTATGTACTAATTCTATACGAATATAATAATTACTCATAACTAATATAATATTATAAAGAGGAAAGATTTGTATTTTGGGATTTTTGTATGTAACTAACGATTTAACTTAAAACTACTAGACGGATTTCAAAAATTCTTTCACAATTAGGAAGCTACACTATCCCCCGGTGACATAGGCATACTTTTTATTCCTATATTCCCACGGGAACGGGAACTATGCCGGTGAAACCGCGAGGCGTCCGCTAGTTAATTATACAAATTGAGGCGGGCGGGCCTCTTTACAATATTATAATATTGTTACAAGATAGGCCAACGCCATCTAGTAACGAGAGGAATAACTAGGTAGTAACTAGTGGCGCCATCTAGTATTGAATAGCGGAACTGATGTTCTCGAAAGCTCGTGTCGAATGGAATTTTCCAGAAGGTTCGAACCGAACATTCTGGATGTTTCTAGTCGCTTCGGGAACAATGAGTTCGAAAGTCGAATGTTCTGGAAGTTTCTCGAATTATCTAGAACAGTATGGAACGTTCCAGAAACTTCTTCCGTGCTATTTAAAGAGCGGTCGGATTCGTCGTGGGTCAGTTTCGATTGAGAAGCGATACAGAGCGATCAAAGCGGAAAATAGTGCGAAGCAATAGAATTGTTTAAGAAGTGTTTTTGTAATAAAAACTGATTAATTGAGATCTGCTGTTTAAATAATTTATCCATGAACCCCAGCTCGTAACAAATTGGTGTCAGAAGTGCGGGATAAATTATGCCGGTTCTACCGAAGGAAGAAACGGAAGGGATGCGCACCAGGAGTCAGCGCCAGCAAGACGTAGACCAGAGGCGCTTTGGAGACGCTCCCTCACCGTCATCCCGCCGTCAGGAGGAGCAAGCTCGCCGCATGGAGGAGCAGATGCAGCGCGACAAGGAGGAGCAGGCTCGCCGTCAAGAGGAGCAGGCTCGTCGTCAGGAGGAGCAAGCTCGCCGCATGGAGGAGCAGATGCAGCGCGACAAGGAGGAGCAGGCTCGCCGTCAAGAGGAGCAGGCTCGCCGTCAGGAGGAGCAGGCGCGCCGCTTAGAGGAGCAGCTGCAGCGTGACAAGGAGGAGCAGGCTCGCCGTCAGGAGGAGCAGGCTCGCCGTCAAGAGGAGCAGGCTCGCCGTCAGGAGGAGCAGGCGCGCCGCTTAGAGGAGCAGCTACAGCGTGACAAGGAAGAGCAAGCTCGCCGTCAGGAGGAGCAGCTCATGGTGATTAAGGACCTCCGCGGAGCCATTGGTAAGGAGATGAAAGAGGTAAAGGACCAGATCCAGCAACATGAGACCCGCATCGTTGAAATGGAGAAGTCTATACGTGGCCTCAAGTCTGGGGATGGGATCGGGGCAGCTGCAGTAGTGGCACCCTCGCCTCGTGGTTTCAAAGTACCACCATTTGATGGCTCTTCGTCATGGTCCGCCTACAAAATTCAGTTTGAGGCCGTGATGAAATCGAATGGATGGACTAAAGAACAGGCCTTGACTGCTCTAACCTTGGGCCTTCGCGACCAGGCCTTGACTGTGTTAGAGGCGCTGGGAAAAGACGTCACTTTCGAGAAGCTTCTGGAAGCATTAGAAGCTAGATACGGCGACGCGCACCTAGAACATGTGTTTCGGGCCCAACTGAAAGACCGGTCGCAACGGGTTGGTGAAAGTCTTCAGCAGTGGGCTCTGGAGGTGGAAAAGCTGGTTCGGAAGGCTTACCAGTCGTCACCTGTGCTGATCGACGGGAACCTCGTACAGGCGTTCACGAATGGGATCCGCGACCTGGAGGTTAGGGCTGCAGTAAGGCTAGGTCATTTCAAGGATCTCAAGGACGCTCTAGCCCACGCTTTGGAGGTGGAGGCAGTACGGCGGGACGAACGAACTCACCGAATCAGGGAGGTTGCGACTTCACCCCGATGCTATGGCTGCGGAGAGAGAGGCCACATCCGATTGAGCTGCCCGAAGCGAAGGCCACCCTACGGTAGTAAGCAGCCGCCAGTGGAAGGATCCCCTGAGGTCCCTGCTGGGCAACAGCAGCAGGGAAACGAGTAGATGCCAGGACTAAGGGGCGGGTGCTGGCTGGTGATGGAAGAGCCCCAAGGATCTCGATCTCACAATCCTGTGACGGGAACAGCCTGATCATCGAGGGCGAAATTAACAGAACACCATGCAAGCTGACATTGGATACTGGGGCTTCTCGGACTGTTGTCAGTTTCCAACTAGCAAGACGGTTTCTTGGGGACTTCTTCGGGGACCATGAAGGTGTACATCTGAGAACAGCCACCGGTCAGCACATTACCGTCCGAGGTGAGAAGGAGGTGGACATGAAGTTAGGAAACAAAGTTTACCGCCACAATGTTATCGTGGCCGACATAGTGGACGACTGCATTCTGGGTTTGGACTTCATGCGAAAACATCACTGTGAGATCGACGTTTATCAAGGTGTATTAAAGTGTGGCTCAGAGGAAGTCTTCATGGAAGGTGCAGCATCGGGAAAAGTGTACTGCTTAGAAAAGGTTATTCTTCGTCCAAGGTCAGAAACAATCATACCAGTTTGTCTACCAAGGAATTCTGGTCAGGAAAACCGATGTGTACTTATAGAAGGTTTAGATAACGATGCTTCATGGAAAATTGCACGCACATTGGTAAGAGGTACTAGTGTTTCATCGGTACGCGCACTCAACACAAGTGACCAGGACCTGGTGCTCAAGAAAGGCACATTATTAGGTACTTGTGACGGAGTGGTTTGGATGCGTAGATGCCACAAACACCCAACCAACACCAAAGCTAGTGCAAGATTCGATGTGTCATCGCTTTTGAAGAACAGCCAGAATAACTTGTCGGAAGAAGAAAAGAACAAGGCTAAGAAGATGTTAAACAAGTTCGCCGACATTTTCTCGACAAATGATGCCGACATAGGGAAGACTGCGTTAGTTCAACACAGAATAAATACGGGTAATGAGGTACCAATCCGCCAGCGACCAAGACGTGTTCCAGTGGCACGGGAACGGGAAGTGGACGACATGATCAAGAGTATGGTGAAAGACGGCGTGATTGAACCTTCATCCAGTCCATGGTGTTCACCGGTAGTATTGGTGAAAAAGAAGGACGGCAGCATGCGCTTCTGTGTAGACTATCGCCGACTAAACGACATCACGAAGAAGGACAGTTATCCGTTGCCAAGAATCGATGACACGCTGGATACGCTATCGGGAATGAAGTGGTTTTCCACCTTAGACTTAAAGAGTGGCTACTGGCAGGTCGAGTTAGACCCTCGAGATAAGGAAAAGACAGCGTTCTCTACAGGCAAAGGATTGTGGCAATTCAATGTTATGCCATTTGGACTGTGTAATGCGCCTGCCACCTTTGAGAGATTGATGGAGCGGGTACTTACTGGGCTGATTGGTGACGCCTGTCTAGTCTACTTGGATGACATTATAATCGTGGGACGTACGTTTGAAGATCACCTCCGCAATTTGGAACGTGTGCTGTCAAAGATACGAGGAGCCAATCTAAAGCTAAGTCCAAAGAAGTGCGCGTTGTTCAGGCGGCAAGTGAACTTTTTAGGACACGTGGTTTCCGAAGAAGGTATTCAAACGGACCCGGATAAGCTCGTTGCCGTCAAGGATTGGCCAGTTCCGGAGAACAAAACGCAAGTCAGGGCATTTCTCGGTTTGTGCTCCTACTATCGGCGGTTTGTGAAGAGCTTTGCTGACATTGCCCGACCTCTTCATAAGCTAACTGAAGACAAGATACAGTTCTGCTGGAATGAGAGCTGTGACGTCGCATTTCAGAAGCTAAAGGAACATCTGTGCAATGCACCTATCCTAGGCTATCCTGACAATGAAAATGAATTCATAGTTGACACAGATGCCAGCAATACTGGAATCGGCGGGGTATTGTCTCAACGAAAAGGAGATCATGAGGTTGTAATTGCGTACTTCAGCAAAGCCTTATCCAAACCTGAGAGGAACTACTGTGTCACTCGAAGGGAGCTTCTAGCTGTAGTAAAGACATTGCAGCATTTCAATAAATATTTGTTGGGGCCGAAATTTCTCCTGCGAACGGACCACGCTGCTTTGAAATGGCTACTGCAATTTAAGAACCCCGAAGGACAGGTAGCAAGATGGATTGAGCTACTGCAAGAGTTTGATTTCGTAATTCAACATCGTAGCGGAACGTCGCACGGTAATGCTGATGCTCTCTCGCGAAGACCGTGTCCAGACCAATGTAAACATTGTGCGAGACAAGAAGCTAAGCAGGTAGCGGTAGTGCGGGTCTTGGGGACGGATCTTAGCGAAGAGTGGAAGGAAACCTTGCAGAGTGCTCAACAAGAAGACAGAGACCTAAAACCGATCCTTGAATGGAAGAAATCAGGTGCTCCTAGGCCTCACTGGAGTGATGTCGCAGCAACCAGTTCCATCACCAAGAGTTATTGGGCACAGTGGGAAAGCTTGGTTATCCAGGATGGAGTTCTGTGCAGGAAATGGGAGAACGCTCGCGGTGACCAGTGTCATCTACAAATGGTCGTACCTAAAGTTAAGGTGCCGGAGATCCTACAGCTCTACCACAATGGATGTTCAGGGGGTCACATGGGAGTTAAGAGGACTTTAATCAAGATCCGAGAACGATTTTACTGGATCCACTGTCGAGAGGACGTTGAGGAATGGTGCCGCAAATGCACAAGTTGTGCGGCTGTGAAAGGACCACAAACTCGTAGCAGAGGGGCACTAAAGGTTTACAATGTTGGTGCACCGTGGGAACGTATAGCATTAGATGTTGCTGGACCATTTCCAGAAAGCCAAAGCGGGAACAAGTACTTTTTGGTCGTCATGGACTACTTCACAAAATGGCCGGAAGTGTTTGCAATCCCTAATCAAGAAGCCTCTACGGTGGCTGATAAGTTAGTTCACGAAGTGTTTTGTCGGTTCGGGGTACCCTTGGAAATCCACAGTGACCAAGGCCGGAACTTCGAGTCAGAAGTGTTCAAGGAGACGTGTCGTGTGATGGGTGCTCACAAAACCAGAACTACTGCTTATCATCCGCAATCAGACGGGATGGTTGAACGATTCAACCAGTCACTAGAGAGATATCTTGCAAAGGTTGTGGAAAACAGACAGAAGGATTGGGACAAACACATTCATCCATATCTCATGGCATATCGCAGTGCTGTTCATGAAACTACAATGGTAACACCAGCTTTTGCTAATTTCGGCAGAGAACTACGATTACCTGCAGATCTAATCACCGGTATCCCGCCTGAGTCTCCACGCAATGTAACAGATTATGCGAATGAGCTACAAAACAGGATGGATGATGTATATGAGCATATGAGACAGACAGGTCAACAGATGTCTGAGAGGATGAAGACCCGCTACGATCGGAAAGCGAACAATAAGGGCTTCGATGAAGGATCTCTTGTATGGTTACATAACCCGGCACGGAGCAAAGGAAAATCGCCTAAATTACAAGCAAAATGGGATGGACCTTATCGCGTAGTTACCAAGATCAATGACGTCACCTACCGAATTCAAAAGGGACCCCGAGGTGCATCAAAGGTCGTTCATGTGGATCGGTTGGCCCGTTATCATGGGTCTAACAATGCTCGGGACGAGCATCTCTAAGAGGGAGGCAATGTTACAAGATAGGCCAACGCCATCTAGTAACGAGAGGAATAACTAGGTAGTAACTAGTGGCGCCATCTAGTATTGAATAGCGGAACTGATGTTCTCGAAAGCTCGTGTCGAATGGAATTTTCCAGAAGGTTCGAACCGAACATTCTGGATGTTTCTAGTCGCTTCGGGAACAATGAGTTCGAAAGTCGAATGTTCTGGAAGTTTCTCGAATTATCTAGAACAGTATGGAACGTTCCAGAAACTTCTTCCGTGCTATTTAAAGAGCGGTCGGATTCGTCGTGGGTCAGTTTCGATTGAGAAGCGATACAGAGCGATCAAAGCGGAAAATAGTGCGAAGCAATAGAATTGTTTAAGAAGTGTTTTTGTAATAAAAACTGATTAATTGAGATCTGCTGTTTAAATAATTTATCCCTGAACCCCAGCTCGTAACAATATAGAAATACTAAACTATTTATTTTCTTTTGTCCTCCATCTATAAAGTCAATATCCATTAAGACATTGCTTCTTACCAATTTTCATGATTCTAGGTCAACGGGAAACCTCCCAAGCCCAAACCAGTACAGGCGTGCCTTTACAGATATAAATAGTGAACAACTTCAACAAGGTGCTTCGAATATTGACTGGACACTCCTACAGGCAGCTGCTACAGTTGATGACTAAGTTTCAGTTTTCATAAAAGCTGACATGACACTCATGCTTCTATCAGGAGACTAAAGCTGAAGCGTCAACCTGCTTTCTGGATGAATAGGGGAATTTGGATGCCAATGCGACGGAGGGACCGCGCGTTTCGGGTATTTAAAAAGGATCGCTCAGAGGTCAATTGGACCTTGTTCACGACAGCTAGGAAACGCTGTAAGTTGTAACCAGATGATATGCAAAGCTTAACGCCGCCTAATTCTAAATAATATTTCTGCATGAATGAATGAATCCTATGAACATTTTATGGATGATTTTTCATTATTGTACAAATTATGCTTTCCAAATAGAGTTGTGACGGTGTTTACGAATAAAAAGAATAGGTGGATATCTCGTGGAATAAAAATCTGTAGTCAAAAGCAAAGGCGATTGCTATGGACATATAGATTCAATCCTAATATAAAAAATAGACATGCGTTTAAAAAATATTCTTCAACATATAGAAAAATAATAAACTTAACTCAAAAAGCATAAAATAACCACTACATTAATACGTCAAAAAATAAGTCAAAAGCTGCTTGGCAAGTCATTCAAAAATCAAAATTCAACTTACCACAAGAACCTATACTGTCTATAAACAAAGATAATTTAACTATTACACATCCTATGAAAATTGCAAACGAATTTAATAACTATTTTGTAGAGGTAATTGAAAATAATATTAAAACTAAAGGAACATTAACCAATAATTACGTTATTGAACATTCGAATTCGCAATCACTATTTATGCTACCTGTTTCAGATTCTGATATAATCAAAATAAATTGCAGCCTAAAAAATACAAGTACGGTAGGATTTGATGGCATATCAACTAAAGTTATAAAATACGTTAAGGAAATTATAGCACCTCTACTATCACACATAATTAATCTTTGCATTTCTGATGGTTTATTCCCAAATAGCCTAAAAAAAGTCATCATTAAACCGCTTAAAAAAAAATGATAAAAGTGATGTTCAAAATTATAGACCTATTGCGAAAATACCAGTATTCTCAAAAAATTTTGAGAAAGTAATATATAATTCTATATATTCTTATTTCGAAAAATTCAAACTTTTTTGCAATGAACAAAAAGGCTTCAGAAAGAATACAAATATTAATATGGCTCTATTTTACCTGCTATTTTGATATGCTATACTAACCGATATGACAAAAGCGTTTGATTTCGTGGATCATAAGATTTTGTTGCAGAAATTGCATGGGTATGGCATAAGAGGAAACATTTTGAAACTCCTAGAATCATATTTAAGTGACC